>JALIGW010000005.1:69110069-69602569 GCA_023053685.1 Diadophis punctatus similis
GAAATCAATGGCCCCAGGCCTGCCAGAAAAGCCAGGTCTTTACTCAGGGGTGAAATCCTCCTGGTTCGCTCTTACCTGTTGGTCCCCGCAGAGACAAAGAAGCTGGTGGTGTTCGTGGCGCGGGGCTTCCCCCGCCCGCTTCCCCCGCCTGCCTGGACGCCGGCATTTGCATTCTTTTGCCCTCTGCGCAAGCAGAATGCTTTGCGCATGCGCAGAGGGCAAAGGAACGCAAATGCCGGCGTCCAGGCAGGCGGGGTAAGCGGGCAGGGGAAGCCCCGCACCGCGAACGCCACCAGCTTCTTCGGCTCTGCGGCAACCAACAGGTAAGAGTGAACCAGGAGGATTTCACCCCTGTCTTTACTGCTTTTCGGAAGGCCAATAGGGTGGGGGCAGTCCGGATCTCTGGATGTAACTGGTTCCAGAGAGCTGGGGCAGCCAGAGAGAAGGCCCTCCCCCGCGGGCCCGCCAGTTGGGATAACCATGACCTGGATGACAGAGAATCTCCACAAACAATGGCACCAACAGTTCAGAACTTAGCCAGAAAGAACACTCTGATGATAATTCAAATCTAGATATGTAGCTTTCTCCTTCTGAAAATATAAGAGCCCTTCCTTGAGGGTGGTCTGGAAACAATAAATAAATAAATAAATAAATAAATAAATAAATAAATAAATAAATAAATAAATAAATAAATAAATAAATAAATAAATAAATAAATAAATAAATAAATAAATAAATAAATAAATAAATAAATAAATAAATAACGTTCATCATAGTAATTCATGATTCCCTTGGAGCTTTTTCAAACATAAGATTTGCCTATTGTATTGATTAAAATGAGGTGGTGATAAGCCACCTGGGAAAGGCAAGGGAAATCATCAAAACCATAAAAAAAAGTGAAAGTTAGAATATTTTGGACATGTGTTGCGACACCCAGAAAAATACGGCATCCTTCACTTAATCCTCCAAGGAAAGATTGAAGGCAAACGAGGTCCAGGCATAAGAAGAACATCATGGCTTCAAAATCTAAGGCATTGGTTTAGACAAAACTCAGCAGCACTTTTTCGTGTGGCTGTTGATAAAAATAGGATCGCCAACATATGTCACAATAGCAATAGCACTTAGACTTATATACCGCTTCATAGTGCTTTACAGCCCTCTCTAAGCGGTTTACAGAGTCAGCAACAATCTGGGTCCAACAATCTGGGTCCTCATTTTACCCACCTCAGAAGGATGGGAGGCTGAGTCAACTTTGAGCCGGTGAGATTTGAACAGCTGAACTGCTGAACTAGCAGTAGCCTGCAGTGCTGCATTTAACCACTGCACCATCTCGGCTCAAGAAGAAGAAGAAGATTGATTAAAATAGATGTTTGGCCTAAGTCGCATAACTTTGTAATTTTCCACTCTTTGAGCTGCAAAGCTTCTACAGAAAAAGTTACTCTGATAATTTGTCCTGGTTTCAAGGATTCTCCAGAAACATCACTCTCAATACAATAATGTGGATTTTTACAGCCCATATTTGATAGCTCTATATTTAACCATTGGTTAGTCTACGGTTCAAAGAATTGTACAAATGAAGAAATGTTGAAATTAAAAAGGCAGGAAAGTACAGTGAATTTTTGAGAGAAATGACATTTTATTCTAGCAATGGGTGAAGAGGGCAATTTCAAATGAGGCAATGCTGTCAGGAATATTTTAGAAATTTGTATGGAATAATCATGAGAGATGAAGGAGTGGAATTGCAATGAATGCTATAAAGGGATACAAGAAGAATACAAAATCTTGAAAACAGAATAAACAAAATTCCAGTCCTCATTTATTAGTAAATTCATTGAAGTGGTGGTTCTG
The DNA here is from genome assembly GCA_023053685.1 of Diadophis punctatus similis. NCBI lineage: Eukaryota > Metazoa > Chordata > Lepidosauria > Squamata > Dipsadidae > Diadophis > Diadophis punctatus. Next base: position 69,111,918 of record JALIGW010000005.1, read on the forward strand.
TGAATTGTTGAACTTCTTTCACTCAAATTGCTTAAATGAAAGGTTAACTGTTCTTTTACAAAAAGACCAAAACATCCATCTGACATACTATCTTTTCTTTCTCACCCACCAAGAGCTGACAGATATGGATTTATATTTCTTAAAGTACTTGTAGAGGCACTTTAAGAGAAGCAAATCAAACAACAAAGAAAGCTTTGTAGTTTCCTTCCTTCCCTCCTTCCCTCCTTCCCTTTTTCCCTCCTTCCCTCCTTCCTTCCTTCCTTCCTTCCTTCCTTCCTTCCTTCCTTCCTTCCTTCCTTCCTTCCTTCCTTCCTTTTTCTATTGTTTCCCCAGGATCTTGTTTCATTTTATCTTTACAACAGTCCTCTGAAATAAGTTGGGTAAAAAAGAATGATTGCCCCTAATTCACCTACTCATTTTCTGTAGATCTGAACCTGATTCTCTCCAAACCACGGAGGGAGTGGATCCCATATTTCGGGCAAAAGCTGATTTGGTGAAGATCAATACTGGACTGTTGGAGATCAATACTGAAGGAGATCAATACTGAAGTTTTGCCTTCCCCATTTTTTTTTCAAATTCAAATTCAGAAAATAGCACTTTATAGCACTTTACTTATATACTGCTTCATAGTGCTTAACAGCCCTCTCTAAGAGGTTTACAGAGTTCAGCATATTGCCCCCAACAATCTGGGTCCTCATTTTACCCACCTCAGAAGGATGGAAGGCTGAGTCAACCTTGAGCCGGTGAGATTTGAACTGCTGAACTGCTGAACTAGCAGTCAGCCTGCAGTCGCAGCATTTAACCACTACACCACTTCAGCTCTTCGAAAACATTTGACTCAACAAAAGATCTTACTTTGAAAGAAGCAATCATCCTATTTCTATCATAATCTTAGAGTTGAAAGATATTTAACAAGTGAATGATATGCTTTGCAGGAAATAATATCTATCTCTGAATTATTCTGGACAATCTATCTCCCCACTCTTTATTTCCTAATTGCTGATCTGAAACAAAGTGAGTGTGCTATTAATTTAGGTTGACAGCGGAATAATTGAAGCTCTAATACCTTCTAGTATTTAAACACTTCTACTATAATCAATTCCCCCTGGATGGAGTTGCTTGGTATCTCTGTATCTTCCTGTAGGAGCAATATCTTCTGCTTTTCAAATGCTCTTGACTGATAAGCTGAGACAAGATGTAGAAATGATTACATTCAAAATTTCATGCTACATGATAGTAAATGCCTCACCTGCTGGCATCTTGGTTGAATGGCATGGTACCTTTCAGAACCTGAGACATCAAAAAGCTACACTGTAATTTCATCTCCTTTAAAATTCAAAAAGCTCCTGGCTCTACCTATTGAGTCCTGTTCCAGGCATTGGCCTGCCCAAATTACAACTCTGCTTGTGCTTGCATTAAATTTGCTGATTTTTTTATTTTTTTTATTTATTTAGGGAATTTATATTGCCGCCTATTTGCACATGGCGACTCAAGGTGGCTTACAGAATATAAAACCTCATATAAAACCAATAAAACTAATAAAAGAAGAGTCATATAATAAATTAATATAATAAAATCACCTCCCGCCTCAGCGACAGCACCTCACACGGGATGGGCTCTATCCCGCTCTGGGTTCCCCAGGCCCGCTGGCAGAACCAGGTCTTCAGCGCCTTCTGGAAAAGTGGTAGAGTGGGGGCCATTCTAATCTCTGGGGGTTGATGTTCCAGAGAGTGGGAGCCACCACAGAGAAGGCCCTTCTTCTGGGTCCCACTAGGTGTATTTCCCTCGGGGATGGGACCCACAACATTCCCTGCCTCCCTGCTCTGATGGGTCAGGTAGATGTGACCAGCAAGAGACGGTCCCTCAGATAACCTGGTCCCAAGCCATGAAGGGCTTTAAAGGTGACAACCAGCGCCTTGAATTTCACCCAGAAGCAAATCGGCAGTCAATGCAGCTCCCGCAGGAGCGGTGATACATGAGCACACCCTCTTCTTCGGCCCCATGAAAGAGGGTTTGAGAGGCAAACATTATTCCAGTGACGAGGAAATGAAAACTGCAGTGAAGAAGTGGCTCAAAGAACAGTCAACAAAATTTTACGAGGCAGGGATACGTACTCTCATTCGAAGGTGGAACATTGCTATTGAGAGAAACGGTGACTATGTTGTGAAGTAGGGATGTGATCCACAGAGGACCAGCTTCATTTTGATGTATGCTACATGTTCCTGTGTTGGTAATTATACCTGTCCTAAAGAAAATGACATTACGTTTTGACTCATCCTCATAGTAACACTCAAGTCTAAAAACTTTCTACATACAGTAATGGACAAGTTAGCTAGATATTTCTAAGCTGTTAAAAATAAAGTTTTCCAAAGGGGACTCAAGAAGTGATGTTGTTTGCATGAGGCCAGGCTTGTATACTCTCATGTTCTTATTTATTTTAAAGCAGGATTCTGAGCTTTATAATGGTTTCTATAGCTTTGTGAAACTGCCAAGAGTTCTCTAGGATTTGCAGCAAGGTAGAAATGAAATAAATAAACAAAAGCTACAGAATGGGTTTCCTAAATGAAGCGATGCATCTTAAGCAATTAGTGAAAATGATGATAATGCCTGATGTACCTACAATGGGAGGAAATTTCATAGCAAGAATGCCACAATAGAGAAAACCTTCACACACTAATAAATCCCTATAAACTAGTAGCAGCATACAACCACTCAAATGGTAAGCTGATTTACACTGGGTGAAACATCCAAGCCAAACATGGATGTGCTCCATGGCTTCTAATACCCTGAAGGAATAGCAACATTATCAACTTGGTTGACCTTGGAGATGAGATTTCTGACACGCCATCAACGTGATGGGATTGTCATCTTTATGTGTCAGAGGCTACGGAGCATATACAGAAAGGAATAACCTCTGCCAAATCCTCTGCAAATCCCTAGTGAATTGCAAAATCTGTTCCAGCAAAAAAAAAGCTGCATATCTCCTCATCTCTACATGGAGGGGAAATACAGGAACTTTCTTCCTTGTCCAAATATTTTGGAAGACACAGTAGACCCATCCGGATGCACAATTATTATAAGAGAAAACAAATGCTGTGGAGGAGAACGGGGAAGAAAAGAAGGCAACTCAAATCAACCATTCCATGTGATGAATTCACTCAACTTCCTGAGTATGGAACTTTGTGTCCTTTCTCAAGAATCATGGAATCGTTTATTTATTTATTAGTGAGACTTATATACCGCCTCATAGTGGAAGCACTCTCTAAGTGGTTTACACCATTAAGCAACGTATGTTTATATTGCCCCCAACAATCTGGGTCCTCATTTTACCTACTCGGAAGGATGGAAGGCTGAGTCAACCTTGAGCCGGTGAGATTTGAACAGCTGAACTGCTGATCACAGTCAGCTAAAGTAGCCTGCACTACTGCACTCTAACTGCTGAGCCACCTCGGCTTCATAAGGCTGGAAAGGTCTTTGCAGGTCTTCTAGTCCAATTCCCTGCCCAAGGCAGGAGATCATTTTAGAATTAGAGTAGAATAGAGCTGGAAGGGACCTTGGAGGTCTTCTAGTCCAGCCCTCTGCTCAAGCAGGAGAACCTCTACCATCTCAGACAAGTGACTGTCCAGTCTCTTCTTAAAAAACCTCCAGTGATGGAGTGCCCACGATTTCTGAAGGCAAGCTGTTCCACTGGTTAATTGTCCTCACTGTTAGGAAGTTTCTCCTTAATTCCAGGTTGCCTCTCTCTTTGTTTAGTTTCTAACCATTATTTCTTGTCCTGCCCTCTGGTTCTTTGGAGAATAATTTGACCCCCTCTTCTTGGTGGCAGAATCTTCAAATGCTGAAATACTGCTATCATGTCACCCCTAATTCTTCTTTTCTTTAGACTAGCCAGACCCAAAACCTGCAGCCGTTCTTCATATGGTTTAGTCTCCAGGCCTTTGATCATCTTAGTTGCTCTTCTCTGAACTTTTTCCAAAGTCTCAATATCTTTTAAGTAGTATGGTGACCAAAATTGGTTGCAGAATTCTAGGCGTGGTCTTATTCGGGTTTTGTACCTTACATAATTCTGGTCAAATGGTTGTCCAGTCTGTTCTTGAAAATCTCCAGTAATGGAGCACCCACAACTCTAGGAGGCAAACTCTTCCATTGATTACTTGCTCTCAGTGTCAGGAATTTTCTTCTTAATTTTCTTCTTAGTAGTAGTAGCTGTGAGAGGGATCTTGGAGTCCTAGTGGATAACCATTTAAATATGAGCCAGCAGTGTGCAGCAGCTGCCAAAAAATGGAAAGAATAGCTTTGTATTTTGTGTGGGACCACCAGGTACCACCTGGCTTTACTGCAACCAGTTTCTTTCAGTAAAAGCTTCTCTGCTTCAATTAAATGGAATCACGAGTCCTGCTCTCCTAAGGGAGTAGACTGGGGCAGGTCTGAGACTCAGATATATAATAAAATCAAACAAAATACAATATAATACCAAAAGACTAAGAAAAAAATAAATAGCAAGAACAGATGAAACATTTCCATTGCGTGCTCAAGAAAACATAAGCATGGGCGAGACATTACCAGGGAAACTTGAAGGAGAAATGTATCATGTCAAAACACAAATATTTCATTCGACTCAATTGTCTGCAGTCCTACAGGCAACTGGAATGAACTAAGGAGTTTTCGATTTGTAACTTGGAGAGGTCTTTGCAAGCCTAAATTGAGATTCCAGGTACCAGTCTGAGTTTCATATGGCACAGCAGCGTATGCTGACTGGGAAGAAAGTCCCATTGACATCAATGTGCACATTGAAATTGAATCCGTTTGGTACCCTGCATAAGTAAAGAATGCATTCTCAATAATGCTGCATAAAAGAATGGCAAAGTACGAAGAAGCAAAAACATTGAACAGAGGGCTTGATTCAATATTTAGACATTGCTCCAGAGAAGTTCTTGCAGACAGAATAGATAGTTAAAACCAAAGCAGCTGATGTGTATGAAAGCAGACAAATACATTTTTCCCAACAACGACATCTTTGTCCAGGACTCCACAAAGGATTAAATTCTAAAAAAATAAATGTTTAGGAAATAATTAAAACTCTTTCCTGCTCCTGTGCAGTGCAGTCTTAATCATGGTGTTGTAATCACAATATTTTATTTGTTTAACACATTGTGTGGTTTACTCCTTGGATGCTTCCATTTGTGATTCAAAGGATGTAGCTTAGAAGATTCTACTTAGAATTCATGGATTTTTCTCATTGCAGAGCAAAAAACTCACAACACTGTGTCTGCATGCCACACTCCACTAGTTTGCATCCAGGGGACCACAGCGTACCTATCTCTCTATATGTCTTTAATAATAGAAGTCTTACATGTAAGGTTTGAGTGGCTTCGGACTAAAATCAATGGACTAAATTCTTTCCATTGTCCACATCACCACACAAAATAGCAATAGCACGTAGACTTACAGCCCTCTCTGAGTAGTTTACAAATGTCAGCATATTGCTCTCAACAATCTGGACCCTCATTTTACTGACTTTGGAAGGATGGAAGGCTGAGTCAACTTTGAGCAGGTCAGGATCGAATTCCTGGCTGTGGGCAGAGTTAGCCTGCAGTACTTGTGCATGGCTCATGATAACCAATAGCAACAGGTCCCTGAGAAAGTTATGAACCCTGACATCAGGAGTGTAAGAAAGGAAGGAGAGGGTTCAACCTCATATTTCGTTGAGGGTACCAAACTCATCCCACCGGATAAATTTGCCTTGTCAATCTTATATATTTTCACTTCTTAGTGTTTCTAATCCATGCTCTTGCAAAGTTGGGGACAAATGTCAGAATCAGCCTCCCAATGGGAAGGTTTTCTCCCCAAAGGAAAACAAATATTATTATACCAGAGCACAAATAAGTGTATTAGTGCACTTGCATTGCAGGGACTTTTTCTGGTATGTGAAGGATGATCCAGAATCGGGGGCTCTTTGCAATAAACCAACATCCAACCTCGCTAGTTCTACTAAAACTGTTTTTACAGTGAAAAATGTTCCTTTAGAAATTGTTTGGTCCAGCAAGAAAAAGGGGGGGGGGAGATTGCATCATCAAACTGACTTGTCAACTGGACCACTTTCTATCACCTCAGATTCGGATCTGAGAATATTCAGGATATGCTTTCCTGACTTTCATTACAAGTCTTTCTTTTTCTTCCTCCTGCAAAATTCACAAACACACAAAGAAAGAAAAAAAGAGAGAGAGAGAGAGAGAGAGAGAGAGAGAGAGAGAGAGAGAGACAGTTTGCTTTCAAAGAACGGTTTTTGAGAAAGCTTTTGATGAAACCTTAGACATATAAGGGAGAAAAGAAGAGAATGGTTTAGCTCTCTCAAAGAGCAGTCAAGCCTAAGTTCCTTTGAAATGTTTTCAAAGTGCTGATGTTTAGCGTCACTGAAAGAGTCAAATCTTCCACTAATCCAAACTGCATGACAATAAGGATCCTCCTCCGTATTTTATGTAACACTTGTGTTTGTTCAGACAATGATCTCAGATATTCCTGCCCACTGTCCTGTGTTCAAAAGTTCATATGTGAAAATTAGAGAGTCTTGACCAGTAGTGGGTTCTAAAACCCTTTACTACTGGTTTGCATGCTTGTGCATGCGCTCAACACTTCTGCGCAGGAGCGGAAGTGTCCCGGGCGGGTGGGTAGAGCCTCCCGCCCCTGGCACTACCAGGTGCTAAGAACCGGTCCGAACCAGGAGCAACCCACCGCTGATCTTGACCCACCTAGATATCTCCACAGCTTTCATTTCTTCTCTGTAGCCTCTTCTAGCCTCTTCTCCCATCATCCCAAACTACATTTGGGATGATGGGAGGAGCAGGTAAGAGATGAGATGATTAAAGGTGCTTGTTTACTTGATAGCAATTCCCACACACTGTTCAGTCCAGAGTTGCAGCTTGATCATTTTAAACTCGGAGCTTAACTGTTTTGCAGACACTCAGGGACAAGCAGATGTATCCAACTGCCATGTTGTTTTATTGAACTGTGTAGCCATTAACTTTTTCTGTGCATTCACCTCATTCCAGACTTTTCAGCTGGTTGTATATTTCTGATGCATTTAAACAGGCAAGCAAAACCCTTTGTTAATCCTGCTAATAAAAAGACACAAGATGTGTGCTGTTTCTCTCCTTCTCCTTCTCCTTCTCCTTCTCCTTCTCCTTCTCCTCCTCCTTCTCCTCCTCCTCCTCCTCTTCTTCTTCTTCCTCCTCCTCCTCCTCCTCCTCCTCTTCCTCCTCCTCCTCCTCCTCCTCCATCATCACTACCACCAAGTACAACCAAGAAAACACAGACAAGAAGAAATAAAATAACAAAGAAAAGAAAGAAATAGATTTCCAACAGTGGAAAGAAATAGATTTCCAACAGTGGAAAGTGAATAAGAATTGTCAAAAAATATTACAATAGTGGTGCTTTTAAATGTATCAAATATAACTTGAACCAACTAAAACAATTCTCAAATATCAAATCAATCATCAATAATACTCAGAAACGACAGTCGTTTCATCTTTAATAAGAATTGTCAATCAGAATAAACAATCAATTGGGAATTCTTTCTAATCTGGGAACGCCTGTGCTCATTATTGTTGTAGCTGTCCTTCCACTGAGATTAGATTGGTCCTGAACACTGCTAGCTTTTTGTAGGGTCCTGAAGATGTGGCTGGATGTGGGAGTCAGAGAGTTAATTGGATCCTGCAATTAGCTATCTAGCTTGGTTTGGCTCCTCTGCTGATGTTTAAATTTTATTTTATTTTATTGTTTTTCAATGCTATCACATTGAGTATTCTGTGACAGGCAGCTATATAAATCAAATCAAATAAACTGTGTAATTAACAATGCTTTCACAGCCACTATTTTGTGATAGGCAGCTATATAAATCAGATCAAATATACTGTGAAATTCACCACCAAAATATGATATTTTAAAGCTTTCTGCTAAGAGAACCCCAAATTTTGGACATGTCTATGGAAAGATCCAATATGTTTCAAGGGCCAGATATTTATTAAGAATGTTTATTAAATATCAGGCCCTGGAGTAGCTGGATCAGCAGCACCATTTAGACTATAATCCATTGTGATTCCTTCCTATTTCTAAAGTATGACTCACATATCGGCAGTCTGCTTTTGCTGGAAATATATTTTTACTCCAGTAAAATTGTATTAATTTAGTAACTATTATTTATTAACTATAATTTAATAATAATTTATTAAATTTATATGCTTCCTGTGACACTAAGAGGAGCAGCATAATCTTCTCCGGAATATGTGTTTCTCCTTCCTTCCTTCCTTCCTTCCTTCCTTCCTTCCTTCCTTCCTTCCTTCCTTCCTTCCTTTTCTTCCTTCCTTCCTTCTTTATCTTTCTTTCTTTCTCTCTCTCTCTTTCTTTCTTTCTCTTGCCATTCCCTTCCTTATTTATTTATTATCTTTTCTTTCTTTCTTTCTTTCTTTCTTTCTTTCTTTCTCTCTCTCTCTCTCGCTTTCTTTCTTTCTTTTTCTCTTGCATTTCCTTCCTTCCAAATAACGAAGAAAGCTTTGTAGTTTTCCTTCCTTCCTTCCCTCCCTCCCTCCCTCCCTCCCTCCCTCTTTCTTTCTTTCTTTCTTTCTTTCTTTCTTTCTTTCTTTCTTTCTTTCTTTCTTTCTCTTGCAGTCCCTTCCTTATTTGTTTATTTGTTTCATATCTTTTTTCTCTTTCTTCCTTTCTTCCTTTCTTCCTTTCTTCCTTTCTTCCTTTCTTTCTCTCAAAAAGCCATCGAGATCGAGGCATTATGATGCAGGCAGGCCCCTTATTTTAACCCTCTTCCCAGGCAGCCAATTAATTAGTATTTCTCAGGAGGAGCTGGCCTCAAGCCCAATCCAATGCAAGCCATCTCTGCCAGAATCGGTAAACATGCAGATTAACAAAGAGGGAGAAAGGGGAGGAGGCTGCATAAAGTCGAGATGAATACCAGAAGACCCCAACAAGGAAGCAGCAATCAAACTGGATTTAATGCAAGAATTGGGATGGAAGGCATGTTAAACCAGGAATCTGTAATAGGAACATCAAACCTTCTTTTATTAGAGAGTTTAATATGTTAGAGTCTTTTAATTTTTTTTTTAAATCTCTTCTTTATGGTTGTTTGTAGCCTGGACAAAACTGCTATCACTGAAAGAAGCTAGTAACAAACTGCTCTCCTATTTAATCAAGGGGTATGCTTCCATTTCTTTCTCAGCCCGCTCATAATCTCTTACATTGAAAGTAGAAATAAAAGGTTAATGTTCTTCTCTCAAAACCCCGTCTTGAAACTCTTCCAGCTACTCTTCACCGTAACGGTGATTCCAGTATCCCCTAACTGTGGCGTATAATTCTAATATCATAGACATCTTATTTTATATTTTTAATGGGGATGGGGCGGAGGAAATCTCTGGATTTCCAGACTTCACATATCTAGATGCATCCATAGTTGAGAAAACTATGGATCCATCAGCAGTTCTTTGTGGGAGTCGGGCCTCATCCCTATTCATTGTCAGGGTTCCAAGTAACACCCCCAACGAAAGAAAACTCCGAGGCATGAGTTTCCTCAAAGTTCCACTTTATTAGAGATGTCATATTGGCACATCTGGGCAAAACCCAAATCTGAAAGCTTCAGGGTTTTCCCCACCCAAAAGAAAATCCAAGCCCCTGCCCTAGCACCCACATGTCCATCATATGGTCCAATCAATGCACCGTTCCAACTGGAGATGATCCCCAGTCACACCTAGGGTGCCCAGATACCTTTGATCCAAAATCAGGACAGTTTTTTAAAAATAGCATTTCTCACTTGGGCGGAAACGCGCTTTTGGCCCAGATTTGCTTTGGCGGGCGCGGGATCGACAGACCCTTCGCCCCCTTTCTTTCCCCCCTCCCCCCAAGCTGGCTTTGCAGGCTCCTCAGGTGCCTCGGGGGCGAAAGGAAATAAAATAAAACCACAATTTTATTACACGACCACTCACTTTAAACTAAGAAAACATTTACAGTATTTTAAATAATTTATCACAACCCTGAAAGAAAGCTTTAAAATATTACACACGAAAAATGCACACGCAATCTTCCGTAGCAATACATAAGAGAATCTGCCTGAAGATGAAGCAATTGAACTAAAACACAAGTAGTGCAAACGTACTTTCATTTAACGTTCATCTTGATTATCCTAAAATTTTACAAACGTTCAGGACAAATCAGGACGGGAACTCGAATTTCAGGACAAAATCAGGACATTTTCAGAATCAGGACAAGCTTCTAAAAATCAGAACAATCCTGATATAATCAGGACATCTGGGCATCCTAGTCACACCCCTCCAAGTGCAGGGCAGAGTGACCTTGACTCTCGGAGAAAGGAATGTTATTTTGACTATATATTTCCCCAACTCCATACAATCCCCCCTCCCAGTTTCCCACAGGATTATATGTGGCAGGCCTGAAGGTCCAATGCCTAAGATGGTTTCCAGGCCTGACATTCATTCAGTAACCATCCAAAATTATGACAGTGCTGAACGTAGGGATACTTGAGCCCTGCCCAAAATTCTGACTGCTGCAGCACCCCTGTGGTCACATGTTCAAAATTTGGGCACTTAGTAGTTGTGGAAGGGCTGCAACCACCACCACTCCTGAGAGGTCTTGGTTTTCTCTCTGCTCCACCACACTGGGTGCTATGTTTAATAACATACAGGTAGTAACTGAGACGTGATGAAGGTCTTGTAACTCATTAGAACAAACAGCACACTAAACAATTTCTGAGGGAACAAGCCTCTGACAGCTCCTTAAATATAGCCGGAATAATACAGCCAGCCAATCAACATTAACCAACAACTCCACTCCTAGAGCGGCCCCTAGTGGTGCACCGGAACACTGCACTGGGGTCTACTAAACTTTATCTTTCCCTACAGATGCTGACACAACTAAAAAAGCTAGCAAAGGCAATCTGAGCTCAGTTGTGGCTGTATGTCGAGGACAACCTGTATATGATTGACTTCTAGCAACTGAACAGATAGGCTATTTATCCAGAATGATTTGTTTCCAAATTGGTCTTCAGGTACATACATTGGCTTTGTAATTCATCCTGTCATCTTTCTACCTATCCAAAAGGTTGCCACTGGAGTAATCAATGATGGTCTGATTCAGAGGTGGGTTCCTCCCGGTTCGCACCGGTTCTATATAACCGGTAGCAAACCGCTGGTGATGTCACAGAGCCAGTTCTGTTGGTGCCGATCCGTGGACGCTGCCATCTTTTTTTTGGGGGGAATTCTTTTTGGGGGATTTTTTTTAGGGCGGGATTTTTTGCTGATTTTTTTTTCTTCTGTGCAGAGTTTCCAGAACTGCACATGTGCTGCCATCTTGTTTTCGGCTTTTTAAAAAAAAATGGGAATTTTCGGCACTGCGAAAAATTTTGACACTGTGGCGCAGGAGGAAGCGAACCAGCAGCTTGGTAAGTTAAAACCCACCCCTGGTCTGATTGCAAGAATCATTGAGATCTTGCACTCACTGAAATCCAGTCATTTTTTTCCTGTCTCTTTCCATCCCTCCCAGGTGCATCACAATTTGTGATGTTTTTGTCTGTTCTGTAGCAAAAGCAAAATAGGTGGCGCAGTGATTAAAAGCAGCACTGTAACCTACTTCAGTGACTGATAGTTCAGCAGTTCAGCTGTTCAAATCCCACCGGCTCAAGGTTGACTCAGCCTTCCATCCTTCTGAGGTGGGTAAAATGAGGACCCAGATTGTTGGGGGCAATATGCTGAACTCTGTAAGCCGCTTAGAGAGGGCTGTAAAGCACTATGAAGCGGTATATAAGTCTAAGTGCTATTGCTATATATATTTTCCCCCTCATACTGATTAATATGCATATATTACAGCATGAATTCACACATTGTCTCGAGCATGGTGAGTGGAAGGAACAGAAGGATGAAAGCCTTGCGGGTGCCAGTTTTATCGTGCTGCTATTAGACCCACAGCAACGTAGAGGAATGACATTTTAATGCGAGACGGTCAAAGTAAAATCAAGCATTAAGCAGCATTTCTGAACAAGGCTTCAAAAGGATGCTTCCTTTCCATGGCATTTTGAGCAAAGCATGGCTAGGAAGCTAATGCACTTCCTCACTTCTAAATGTCCCAAGTGGTGACATTGCTTCATTTCATTCTAGCAGCCGGAGCAAAGCATCAGCAAAGCTCAATTGCCCTTTCCCATGGTTCTGCTGGAGCTACTGAAGGGAGAAGCAGAGTCGCACAAAACAGGTCAGCGAAGGGAATTGTAGCCATCCACATAGGTTTATAGGTCAGAATAGGACAACTCGTCCCTGCCAACGTGCCACAGCCAGCTCATTGCAGGGCAAATCATCATGGCCAATATGCCATGGGACAACTCACCGTGGGAAAATTCAACAATTCAATTTAATTATTTAAAATAATTTTAAAAATAATTTTAATTTTGGTCATTCACATTTTATTTTGTACCTCCTTTAGCAACCTTTCATTAAGGATTCTATTTGACTATTTCTTTGATCATTCTTGTCCCCCCGGTGAGGTTGGACGCAGCAAGTTGGACGCACTGAGATGGCTGCAGCGAGTTGGCCACGGTAAGATGGTCATGGCAAGTTGTTGGGTTACTGATAGAACGGGAGAGGAAGAGTAGGGAAGAACCTCTAGTAGAGGATTTCTGTGTGAATTAAAATGTGTGGATTCAACTCTCAGAATTCCCAAGCTAGCAGGCTAGGTGGGGAATTCTAGGAATTGAATCCACATACAGACATGCTCTAGTTACATTTCATTTAGTGACTATTCGAACTTACAATGACACTGAAAAAGGTAACTTATGACCATTTTTCACACTTAGGATCATTGTAGCATCCCCATTGTCATGAGTTACAAGTGTTTCTACCTGGAGAAATATAGAGTCACCATATACAGTATGTATAATTCATCAAACTGATAGGTTCATATTATTAAAAAAATGATGAAACAGACTTAAGGATGACATGATGGCTATCCTCCAATACTTGAGGGGCGGTGTTAAGGAGTGTGCAGAGCGACCCTTGAGTAATCAAGGACATGCACGTAGAAATGAGGGTTTGCTGTTTGGTATCCAGTAGATGTGAGTAATTATCCAGTCATACACACAGATACGTTAAAGTGCAATTAGTGTTTACTTTTAGAAATAGCACAGTCCAAATAAACAGTCCAGGTCATACACGTTCAGTCAGTCAATATCAAGAAGTACAATAATCTTCTTACCAGCCTGTCTTTATCTTACATCAAACAAAGATATTACAGCTTACAAACACATCAAACTACCATAGATTAACAGAGCATAACACACAGAGCTCACTATATCAGTCAAAGAGTCAATCACAAATGAATCAGCAGAGAGACAGAGAACCATGATCTCTAGCTCCCTCTTATGGCAACTTGTAACACTTCAGCCAATCAGAATATAGCAAACATCTTAAAGCTATATTACTTAAATACTTACAAATATATATTGGTGGCTTGTTTATATGTTGCCAACCCAACCGTTGACAGAGTACTAACAGGTGGTGACAAAGTAGCTGACTTATTCTCCAAAGCAGCTGAAGGCAGGACAAGAAGCAATGGATGGAAACTCATTAAAGAAAGGGATCCAATCTGGAACTAAGGAGAAATTTCCTGACAATGAGAGCAATTAAGTAGGGTTGTGTGTGCTCTATCACTGGAGCTTTTCAAGAAAAGATTGGACATCTATTGGTCTGAGATGGTATAACGTAGAATAGAATAACAGAGTTGGGAGGAACCTTGGAGGTCTTCTAGTCCAACCCCCTGCTTAAGCAGGAAACCTTATACCAAGGTCTCCTGCCTTGGGCAGAGGGTTAGACTAGAAGACCTCCAAGGTCCCTTCCAACTCTGTTATTCTATGTTTCTAAGACTTTACTTTTTCACAAAGCAAACCTTTTTATTAGAAGGTAGAAGAGGAAATGATTTTAGCGACATCAATGCAGAATTAGGTTTTCATTCTGAAGAAAACACACTGAAATTCTCTGGTAGTTCCTAAACAGTATGGTTTCAGCAATATAACGCTTGCATATTTCATACCCTAAAGCTTTCTTTTTTTCTCTCTCTAGCCTGATGTTTGCAAACCATAACAGAGGCTGTTTCATAAATGGAAATCATTAAATCAAAGGACTCAAACACAATGGGCAATGAAGCACTGCATATTTTAATAGGCATCACAATTGGCAAAGAGACTCATATGCACTGGAAATTTACTGAATGTTATGTTGTACAATTCAGCATTTGGAAAGTTTTCCACAGAATCTGATTGGTATAAACATTGAATTGTATGCTTCTGGGCAGAATAATTTTAAATGTTTGCTAACAGTGTGATGATCTTCAATAAGAAGAATTCAATAGGCATATCATTGAAACATTTCAGGTTGGAATTGAACTGGTCAATCTATTAATGTGACTATTTTTTTCCAAAGTCGAGCAGGTTTCTAACACCAAACTATAATAAATCCACTGGATATATCATATTGGCACAAACTGGAGAAAACCAACTCTGAAGGTTCCCACGGTTTTCACATAATTAAAAGTAAACATTTTTCCCCCTTTCCCAAACAATCAGTCACATGGTCCAATCAAGGTGCCATCCTGTTGCCTGGTAACATCACTCCTCCTCTCTCTGGCCAACTGTGGGAATGTCCTTGGTTCCCAGGAGAAAATATTTTGTTTTGGCTACAAAACCTCAGCTATCTCTATTCCCCCCCTCCCTATCCCTCAGCTCCAGTGTGGCAACAGTGACGCTTAAAAATGGCTTCAGGGTTGACATATCCATTCTGAGAAAGTGAAATCCTTCCCTTATTGATTTGATGCTGAATTAGTGCAACAGTTCTACCTGGAGATACCCTTGGAGTTCCTTAGAACCTTCCTCTGATACAAAGTTCAGTAGCCCACACGCTGGTGGGGGAGACAGACAACAGCAGTACTTCTAGTGCTGCATTGGTTACCTGTTTACTTCCAGATAAATTTTAAGGTGCTAGTGACTGCCTATAAATGTCTATGGAGATTCTAAGTCATCCAGGCCATGGTTGTCCCAAAAGTGCTTTTTCAAGAGGCAACTGGACTTTCTGGTTTTTCTTTGAAGGCATTTTGCTTCTTGGATGAGAAGCGAAACGTCTTCAAAGAAAAACCAGAAAGTTCAGTTGCCTCTTGAAAAAGCACCTTTGGTACTGCCTGTAAAGTTCTAAAGGGCTTAGATATATGTTTCCTGCATCTTCTCCAGAGATAATTTACCCATCATCTTTAATCAATCTGAACAGGGCTCCTGTGCATGTCACCCCTTTGGCACCTTAATGGAAGAAAGGTTTGGAAGCAGGACCTCTAGCTAGCAATCCCAGATCTATGCAATACATTCTCTTAACATCTGTAAGGCCTCCACATTCCTCTCCTTTGTTATAGCTCCAAATCCTGGTTTCTTGGTACAGCATTTAGAGTTTCACATCTGTGATCTCAAATGTATTTGTATCTTTCCTACTACTACTACTTTATTTAGCATATGGTTCAGAGGTGGGTTCCTGCCTGTTTTTGCCGGTGCGGTTAATAGCTGTTGTTTGGCGCAGAGCCAAAGACGCTGCTGCCGTTCGCGGCACGTGAGCTTTCCCCGGGCGCTTTCCCCGCCCGCATGGATGCCGGCAATTGCGTTCTTTTGCCCTCTGCGCATGCGGAACGCTTTGCGCATGCGCAGAGGGCAAAAGAACGCAATTGGCGGTGGCCATGCGGGCGGCGGCAGCGCCCGGGGAAAGCTCCCGCGCCACGAACGGCAGCAGCGTCTTCGGCTCTGCGCCGAACAACAGCTATTAACCGCACCGGCAGGAACCCACCTCTGATATGGTTCACTATTTGAACTTATCATATGGGTCAATCCATTTCAATCATGGGAGTAAAACTAACCAAAGTAGAAGCCCTCAAAGCCATTTCACTATTTAGAATTTCCTAAATATTCCTGTTAAACAGGTCATGGGCTTCCACAGACCAGAAACAACGAAGAAAAAAATATATCATGTGATGTGTATAATGCAGTGAGAAGAAAGTAGCCAAATTAATATTTCTAATATTAAATATTTCAAATATATCAAATATTTTGTATATTTCAAAATACAAAAATTTTAACTATTTCTATGCAGAAGGCAGAGTAAGCCGCCATTAAGATGTCAACCATTACAGGTTGCCCAAAGGTGCTTTTTCAAAAGGCAACTGGATTTAGTTTTTCCTTGAAGACGTTTTGCTTCTCATCCAAGAAGATTCTTCAGTTCTGACTGAATGGTGGAGGATGGAAGAGTTTATATTCCTTGCAATCCGTCCATCCTCCACCATTCAGTTGGAACTGAAGAAACTTCTTGGATGAGAAGCAAAATGTCTTTAAGGAAAGACAAAGTTGCCTTTTGAAAAAAGGACAACCCTTTGGGACAACCATGACCTGGATGACTGAGACTCTCCATAGACATGTTACCGATTTCCCATTTATTGGATTCACTTTCACCACATATTGCCAAAAACGTGGGATGAAGAGGTCCTTTCTTTACATTGAAATAAATCAAGTAGTCTGCATTCATGAGAGATCATATTAAAGTTGCACACATACCCATCCTAGAGCTGAAGGTTCTAGAGAAGCCACCTATATTTCATCTAGGATAAGATTCAAAGGAGACATGATAGCAGTGTTCCAATATCTCAGGGGCTGCCAGAAAGAAGAGGGAGTCAAGCTATTCTCCAAAGCACCTGAGGGTAGGAGAAGTAATGGGTGGAAACTAATCAAGGAGAGAAGCAATCTAGAACTAAGGAGAAATTTGCTCACAGTTAGAACAATTAATCAGTGGAACATCTTGCCTCCAGAAGTTGTGAATGCTTCAACACTGGAAGTTTTTAAGAAGATGTTGGATAACCATTTGTCTGAAGTGGTGTAAGGGTTTCCTGCCTAGGCAGGGAGTTGGACTAGAAGACCTCCAAGGTCCCTTCCAACTCTGTAAGTAAGTAAGTAAGTAAGTAAGTAAGTAAGTAAGTAAGTGAGTGAGTGAGTGAGTGAGTGAGTGAGTGAGTGAGTGAGTGAATGAATGAATGAATGAATGAATGAATGAATGAATAAATAGCATTCTTCCTTTTAACAATTTCATTTCAGTCCATTGTTTTAAATATATTGAACCTCCCACTGTTTTTAATGCTCTTTCAAAATCACAGGTTTGCAGTTTCTCAGTGGGTTAATCCATTTTGCACACTCAGAACTCTGGAGCTGCATAGTAATTTTCTGTGGCGAGCCAATCACCTTGATTCTTTTGTGTTCATACAAAGTCCGTCTTAACTCACAAAACCCTCAGTTAGAATTCAGCTCCAATGCTGTGAAGGAAAAGAGGGTGTGCTGCTAATCAAACAGGATTGCCATGGAGAAATCAGAAGCAAAAATGTGATTTTGTCTGGATGCCACTTACAGGCTAGAACAGAATAGACAAAGTGGTATCCCCTCCCCGAAAACAGGTTCTGGACTTCAGTTCCCGTCTGTCCCAGCCTGCTTGGCCAGTGGAAGGGATTTGCATATGCACAATGGTTTGGCATCTTTCAATTAGTGTTTTCGTGGTTTAACAGCTTTTGCAAATCCAGACTTTCTGGTGAATTTGTGACTCAATATATTGAAGCCAGAAAATGGTTAATTCAGGAAATAAACAATAAAGAAATAAGTTCTGTGCATATGTGTTTAGAATATGGGTATGGCAAACTTTTAGCATCCAAGGACTCCCCTCCCCCCGGAACAACCTGTGGTGCCCACATACAGGTATTGAATGTAAAATAGTAAGTTGTTGTATAAAGTTATAATGTTGTTAAAAGGAACTGTTTAAACAAGTAAGTATAGAGCCAAACAGCTTTTAAAATGTATGGTAAGTAGAAAGGGGAGGTGTTTATCCCAGTGCTCCAGAAGGGAGTGGGGATAGATGACATCATAAGAGACAGCCAATCAGATCATAGATAGCAGGGCCAGGAACTATAAAAGGCCTGGCTGAGAGAGATGTAGAGCTCTCTGTTTTGTGTGAACTTCCATGAGGGAAGGATTTAGTGAGAAGTGCTGTGAAGAACTGAGGGAAGCTCTGTTATGTGATAAATCCCAGGAGGGAAGGCTTAGTGTGGAGAGCTGAGGAGCTCTGTGTGTGACTTCCAAAGAGGGAAGATTTATAGAGAATCTCTGCCTGAGTTTGACTGTCCAAGAGGGAAGTTGACAGGAGAGAAAAGATAGGCCCTAGGCAGTTCTGTGGGAAGCAGGAGCCAAGGTCAGGGAACAAGATTGATTGATATATATTGAGTAATTTGTAGATAGAGATAAACGGCCTAGAAAAAAAGAAGAATTGGATTTGCTTAGATTTAGTCAGGAAAACAAAGAGAGTCTCTGAAGGGAAGAAAAGAAAAAGAAAGAATTAACTTTCTTGTAGCTGTAACAAATTCACTTGACAATTACTGAGAAGTTGTATTTAAATAAACTGTTTACTAGTTTGTTCAAGAAACGTGTCAACGTCTGTCTATTCCTCACATAAAGCAAATCTTAAACAATCCAGCAGAGCTTAGAGATATTGTAAAAGTAAAAGCAAGCCTCTAAAGAGAGAGAGAAGTGAAACAGAGGGTGCGACCCTTGGTCAGGGAGATATAAAAAAAGAAAATTAAACAAAAATCGCTACCAAGACATATAAAACAATAAACCTGACTGGAAGGGGACGGGTGGCATCCTCGCACAACCCCACTCTCAAAATTGACAAATATAAGGCAAAAGGAATAAAGCAATAGTATAAAGCAGATAGCTCCAGTCCAGTTGTAGTTCTTCAGTACAGTATAAATTCAGAATCTATGGAGATTCTTAGTCATCCAGGTCATGGTTGTCCCAAATGTGCTTTTCCAAAAGGTAACTTGACTTTCTTGGTGTTGTTTTTTCCTTTGAAAACATTTCACTTCTCATCCAAGAAGCTTCTTTAGTTCTTGGATGAGAAACAAAATGTTTTCAAAGAAAAAAAAACAAGGAAAGTCCAGTTGCCTTTTGGAAAAGGACCTTTAGGACATAAATTCAATAAAACGTGACTCTTTGGTAAAATGTGGGTTTCCAGTAATGTTTGTAAAATCACTGTAGAATTTCGGTGTCAAACAGCACTGCTGGGTGGAATGATAAGAATGATAAGAAACAATTATTGTTGACCTGGTTGATAGACTGTACATTTGTATACTTAGGATAGTTGTTAGGAGAATGTGATGTAAAATAGTAATTTGGCAAGTATAGATGGAAAATGTATAACTATTTGTAGACACATGGAGCAAGGGTCAGAACTCAGATTAACAGAGTTGGAAGGGACCTTGTAGGTCATCTAGTTCAACCCCCGCTCAAGCAGGAGACCCTACACCATTTCTGACAAATGGCAGTCCAATCTCTTCTTGAAAGTCTCAAGTGATGAAGCTCCCACAACTACTGAAGGCAACTTCTGTTCCATGGATTGATTGTTCTCACTGTCAGAAAATTTGTCCTTATATCTAGGTTGAATCTCTCCTTGGTCAGTTTCCATCCATTATTCCTTGTCTGGCCTTCAGGGGCTTTGGAAAATAGCTTGACCCCCTCCTCTCTGTGGCAGCCCCTCAAATATTGGAAGACTGCTATCATGTCTCCCCTGGTCAGAGGTGGGTTTCTACCGGTTCTAACAGTTCTTTAGAACCGTTAGTAGTTCAGCGATGATGTCACGGAGCCGGTTCTGTCGGTGTCTCCGTGGGCGCCGCCATCTTTTATTTTGCTTCTGCACATGCACAGAAGCTATTTTTTTATTGCTGCGGGCGCACGTGTGCAATGCGGGCACGCGTATGCAAAGTGGGTGCAGGTGTGCAAAGCAGGCGCGCACATGTAAAACGGGTGCGAACGTGCAAAGCGGGCGCACGCGCATGGCACAACCCTGAGCAAACCGGCAGCAAAAGGATCCAGAACCCACCCCTGCCCCTGGTCCTTCTCTTCTCTAGACTAGCCATGCCCAGTTCCTGTAACCGTTTTTCATATGTTTTAGCCCCCAGTCCCCTAATCATTTGTTTGAGATATAGGTATCAGCATTCAACCAGGGTGAAGCCTGTATGTTTACTGTTAATTTAATATTGTTATATACACTTTTTATTTTATTTTTTTATTTTCTTACAGTATGTCTGGTTTGTAGTTCTTGTTTTGCTTTTTACTTTGTGTTTTGTATTTCATCTTCGCGAAAAAATGAAAACTTTTTAAAAAGAAATAATTATTGTGTTGAATAAGGGTAGTACCTTTATTCACATCCCATAAACTGTCTATGGAGATTCTCCGTCATCCAGTTCATGGTTGTCCCAAAGGTGCACTTTCCCCCCAAAAAGCAACTGGACTTTCTTTGTTTTTCTTTGAAAACGTTTTGCTTCTCTTCCAAGAAGCTTCTTCATTTCAGTTCTCATCCAAGAAGCTTCTTCAGAACTAAAGAAGCTTCTTGGATGAGAAGCAAAACATCTTCAAGGAAAAACAAAATCCAGTTGCCTTCGGGAGGAGGGGAGCTTCTTTGGGATCCCATAAACTGCTCGCTTTTTGCTTAGGATTCAAACCCTGCCAAGAGATATATCTCAAGTTTGGTAGAAAGGGAATTTGATTCATCTGAAAGAATCAAGAAGGTTCTGCTGTAATCTCTCTCTTTTGTGAGGAAGAATTTTCAGGATTTTTAAAATCTGTGAGATTCAAAATTTGTGAGGAAGAATTTTCAGGATTTTCAAAACTTCAAAAAATCCAGGATTTTTTTAGATTCCAGGATCTAAATGTAGTTCATAAAATCATCTGCCACAATGTCCTACCTGTCAATGAATACTTCAGCTTCAACCGCAACAACACACGAGCACACAATAGATTCAAACTCAATGTAAACCGCTCGAAACTCGACTGCAGAAAATACGACTTCAGCAACAGAGTGATCAATGCCTGGCATGCACTACCTGACTCTGTGGTTTCTTCCCCAAACCCCAAAAACTTTAACCTTAGACTGTCTACAGTTGACCTCACCCCATTCCTAAGAGGTCTGTAAGGGGCGTGCATAAGCGTACCATTGTGCCTACCGTCCCTGTCCTTCTGTCCTATTGTCTAATTTTTACCTATACATACTTTGCTTTTGTTTATGTTTATATGCCGCCCTGAGTCCTACGGGATTGGGCGGCCTATAAGAACTTTTAATTAAATTAAATTAAAATTAAATTAAATTAATTAAATTAAATTAAATTAATTATACCATACCTGCTATCTTGTACATGTTTTGACAAATAAATAAAATAAATAAATAAATAAATTTTGAGAACTGTAAATGGGGAGGAAGGAAAGGGACTTTTTCACTTTTTGAAACTCACAAGTTTATTCTTTTCCCAAGCCTAACAAACATCATGTAGGATGATACACTATTTCACAGAAGACAAATTCCTTGTGTGTCCAACCACACTTTGCCAATAAAACAAAAGAATTCTATTAATTCTATTAAAATCCTGGTTCTTCCTTAATCAAATAGCACAGCTGAAGATGTTTTCCGACTAATGCCCTCATCACATTGCCTTCAACAATTCCATTTTACTACTCCTTGAAATATTTAATCAAGATAGCAGCAAATGAGCCACCAATTTTGCCTCTTTATGCCGGATTGGTATAAATAGTTTCACAATAGCCATGTTACATTATTAACTTTATAAAAGGCTTCTCTTTTCTTTTTCTTTTCTGTTTTTAAGGATAATGAGATGATTACTCTAAAGATTTTTTTTTCTCATAGGACAAAGAAGGATGAGACCTATTATGGGAATGCTATTTTAGACTTACAATTATTTAGATTTAATCAAATCACCCAAGAAGGTCAAATACTTAAATCAATGGGATTAATATAGTTAATAGAACAGTGTTAACTTGATTAAAAGATTGCCAAAGAATTCATGTGTGTGGATTCTAAAAATAATGTTCAAAAGAATTCTTTATATTAATAATATCCTTTGGGAAGGGAACAAAACAGTGTGAAAATTTAATCAGTAATTAATTTTCAAACCTAATTGATGTCTTCAGAAAAACAACATATGTGGATTTTTTTTAAGTCAAATGATTTATTGGTTATTTGTTTATTGAATAAACTACCCCAATCTATCACAATTCTGAGTAGCTTATAAAAAAAAGACAATAAATAAGAATGTACATAACTTAAAAAGAGAAAGTTAGGTCTAGCGGTTAGGGCAGCAGGCTAGAAAACAGAAGACTGTGAGTTCAAATCCTGCCTTAGCCATGAGAGCCAGCTGGTGTTGTGGCCCGCCAGCAGCCTGTGCAGCCAGGGCCTTTGGAACCTCCAGCACCTCTTGGCAATTAAGGGAAAGGAGGGGTTACTCCTTTCCTGAATGCAAGAGCCAAGAGGCAGGAAGGTTTACTCCAGAGGAGGTCTCCTCGGGAGTAAGGTTGGGGGCTAACTGGCCACTCCCCTAGTCTATTTAAGAACGGTTGAGGCAGCTGGCAAGCTGCAGGAAACAACTCTTCGTAATCACCTCGTGTATCGGATTCAGAAAATGTCTCTTCGGCCCTGGTTTTCCTGTGTTATCTGTTCGGATAATTGCTTCTGGAAGTCTTCCCAAGCCACAGTAAGAGTACTGATATCAGACAAGACTATTGCATCAAGAATTGAGTTATTGTACTTTGGACTTTTGTCAGGCTGTGAATGACTTTGAATTAGCAGCCTTGGTTCCTTAAAGACTGATTGAAAATGTATCTTTGTTTGAACAAACTACTAAGAAAGCTTATTAGTAGTCTTTAGTTAATTAAAATAAGGTTTGCACGGACTTGGTGTGTGCGGCATTCTTCGTGGTTCGTAGCTGGGGCAGAACAGCTGGCTGACTTTGGAACAACCCCTCACTCTCAGCCCAGCCCATCTCACAGGGTTGTTGTTGTCTGGAAAATAGAAGGAGGAAGCTATGTTGGATATGTGCGCTGCCTTGGGTTATTTGTAAAAATAATAAAGGCGGATTATACAACATTTGTTAGATCAATACACCACACAAGGATCTCTCCATCCTTTCCAACACAATATCTAACGTTGAGGACTTATTTAAATAAGGTCAGGTGTGAGCCATGTCTGTCTTCAGGGAAATGCAGTTTCCAAAGCAGGGATTCTCAACCTTGGCAAACTTTAAGATGTATGGAATTCAACTTCCAGAATTCTCTAGCCAAGATTATGTGCTGTTAAGTCTTTTCCAACACCTAGCAGCCAGATAGATAGATTTTCTCCATGACAATCCACCCCTAAGCTGTTCTTTCAAGTTTCCTAGTGGTGCACCGATGGTCACTGTAACCCAGTGCTTCTCAATTATTTTCTGTTACCCCCCCCCCCCAGAAGAAGTAAACATTTCGTGCGCGCCCCCAACTCTCCGATCTGGGCCCCAGTGGAATTTTAGTGTTAATATTTATTATTTTACTTATTATAAGCTGCAAGCAAACTATTGGCTGGGGAAGGCTGCTCTACCCAGTTACCTGGGAGTAAGTCACACTGAACTCAGTGGAGCCTGTTTTCGGTTAGGCAGGCATAGGCTACCGTGGTTAGGGCCCTCTTTTAACATGGGGCCAGGCCAGCTTAATCAAGCTGATGCCTGGCCCATAAGTGCTGCCTCTGCCAGGCACTCACAGCGAATGGTGTGGAAGGAGGCTTTAGGGTGCCGTTCGAAGCTTTCACCCAGCTGCAGAGGATGCTCTTCCTTGTCCAGCAGCAGGTTCGCCATGCCATTCATGGCTACCACAGCGCCCGCCGACAACAACAAGAACCCACGCAGCTGCCCCGACCCGCCTGGCCGCCTTCTCTTCCGGGCTTGGAGCAGCGTGCAACTGGGAAAACACTCCCCGTCTGGGGGAATTGATCAAGAGGGACCACGCATGTTCCCAGGGGTCACATGCACCCCCCTGGCATTGCTCCATGCCCCCCCAGGGGGGCGCCCCACTATTTGAGAAACACTGCTGTAACTGAATCCATCCACCTTTCTGCCAATCATTCTCTTTTTTCCTTTCACCTTTCCAGTCTTAGAGCCGTTTCTAGACAACTGGATCTTCGCACAATGTACACAAAATAGGATCATTTGAGCATAAACATTGGGGCCTCAAATGAGAATTCTGGGTTGATTTGTTCAATGAAAACAATCCTGTGATATTCTGAATCTAAAACATTTATTTTTTTAAAAAAAATCATTTATGAGCTCTACATTTAAGCCATCCTGCTACATTTCATCCTATCACTTCTGGGTTGATATTAGAAGTCAAAAGAAATCCTCCTTTGTCTAAAACTGTCGGTTCAAAATGGTTTGATTTTTTTTTAAATAGAAATGTTTTCAATTCACGCCATTTAATAAAAATGTCTGAGAATCACTTTTAGTATATCTACAACTCTCAAACTTATTATCTGCAATTGCTGTGTCACTTTATATTGGCAAAAAAGCACCCGCTGCTAACATTATTGTGTGATTTGTTGTATAACAAACAGAAGAAATAGAAATATATGATTGCCTTGAAGATATAACTTCAGTTAGCTTGAGTGTATTCATAAGAAAACCATAGATACATATAATCCATAATGAATTGCTACTAGTTTCTTCTATCATTTCACTGTGCCTCACAACTGTAATGCTAAAGTTAAATTATTCTAACGTGCTGTGCTTCATGATCTTTTTACTACCTTATCTACCAAGAAAATCTTCCATATTTATGAGAGTAGTAACATTAGCCAGAAGATGTGAGCTACTGTAAGAGACAATATCAGATTCTTAAATTTGAAAAGTTGTCCTAAGAGAAAAATAGATTTGCTTCCAAAATAAATATTACAATTCTATCATTGCTTTGGATCAAAATGTTTTATAACCTTTCCAAAAATCTGCCACAATATAATTATATGAAATAGTGATTTGAATGGACATAATGGCATGCTTTTAAAGTTTTATATTAATATTTTATAACCAGTGTTACTTGACCCAGCAATCAGTTGTGTCAACCATCTATTAAGATCTAACCTTTTCTTTGGAGCACTCAAAAATTCCTAAAACTGATTGTTTCAGTTATTGGCTATATATGGTTTCTGCTGCATTTGTTCCCAAATATTTATCAAAAACACTTATCGATTATTGATCACCACTGTACAATTGCCTATTCTTGCATCACAACTGCTGAAAAAGAATGGAGACATTCACAATCAACATTCCAGGCTCCTTGAGGGATTGTCTCACCCAGATGGGATGGCCCACCTGACACGTTCATAAGCATAAGTGGATCAGGGTGAGTTCAATTTACCTTCCCTACCGGTTCACATCGCATCAGAAGTGCGCGTTTTGCGCATGTGCGCTCGCTTAGCTCATGAGTGCGCCTGTGTCACATCAGTGAAATGACCCTCTGCGCATGCGCATAAACTTTTGCGCATGCGCAGAGGGTTCTTTGCCAGCCACTTTCAAGGAGCGGCGACCGGAGGACTGCCGGTTTGGCAAGCAGGGGCAAATTTCCGCCACCGGTTCAGGCGAACCGGTCTGAACCAGCAGCAACCCACCACTGATGTGGACCCCATCAGTCAATGAATTCTGGCTGGCACTGTCCAGGAGAAGGGCTTTTCTGCTGTTGCTCCCACCCTCTGGAACATCATGTCACTCAAGGTGAGATCTGCCCCAGGGGTGGGTTCCTACTTACCTCACTGCCGGTTCGCTTCCTCCCATGCTGCATGAATGCGCTGTGTGGGCGCGCACGCTTTGCATGCGCGTGCATGCACAGTGCCAAAAATCCGAATTTTTTTTTTAAAGCCAAAAATACGATTGCATGCTCAGTGCCGGAAACTTGGCTTCTGTGCATGCTCAGAAGAAAAAATAAATTTTAAAAAATGCAAAAAAAGCATAAATTTTTTTTAAAAAAAGATGGCGGCGCCCACGGACTGGCACCGACCGAACCGGGTCGGTGACATCATTGTGATGTCACCAGCAGGTTGCTACTGGTTCGGGCAAACCAGTCCATACCAGGAGGAACCCACCCCTGATCTGCCCCCAATCTCTTGGCCTTCTGGAAGGCCCTTAAAACCTGGCTTTGTTGACTGGTCTGGGGCCCCAACGGGCGTGCCCCATGTTGTAAATAATTATTGGACTAGGAAGAAGATCCCACCACCACCCTGGAGTCAGGGGTGGTGTTCACTTACCTTCCCTACTGGTTTGCAAATGTGAGCGCCTGCGCCGCCTCCGCGCATGCACACAGCCTTCCGCACATGTGCAGAGCCTCAAAAATGTGGATAAACGGGATGTCATTATGTCTGGGCGGGTAGGCAGGGCCACCCACAGTCGCCCCTACCGGTTCGCCTGAACCGGATAGAACCGGCTGAATACCACCACTGCCTGGAGTGCTCTGGTTTTTTATTCAGTCTCTATACATTTAATATTTAATGTTTTAATATTTTGTGCCTTTGTTTACTATAATGTTTATAAGCCACCCACAGTGACATGACAGCGAGATTGGAAGCATACATGGTTAATAAATAAACATGCAGGAAACCAGTCAACCAAAATGAGTTATTTATTATCCTAAAATGCATCTTTTCTCAAAGGTCTTATACTGATTGCCCTATGGCTCTCCATTTTATTGCCATTACAACAACTCTGCGAAGATTGGTAATGATAAAATATCATGTTCTGCCCTAAATCATCTGGGAGTGATTATCCGCAGTTGGAGGTGGACTTGAACTTGTATCATCCAAATCCCAGTTCAACATCTTCCCTGCTACAGAAGACGGTCGTTTTCTGACATTATTTCCTTCTGTTAATTCTTGTGCTGCAAGACCACTATTTGGAAAGAGAATAGGGGAAAAATGTAAAATGCCCATCTAACAGCTAAAACCCATTTACCTAATTAAACAAATCTATTTTAAAAGTTTCCTCTTCTGGACAAGGAATAAACTGTTGTTCTCGATGGCGCTTTGAGGATTAAGTTGCTTTCTTTCATTATCTTCAAAGATTATTGCTTCCCTGTTTCGTGCAAGTGCAGCGAGCTAGAAAAGCAGAGATAATAGGGTATTATGGAAAAATCGGGCTTTGACATTTATATGATAAATTGGGAGTCAATTAAATGAAAATTCTCCATTAGATAAAGTGTACCAATTACCACACTGAAGAGCCTTTGCTAATATAATTGAAATTTATAGAGTTTTGGGCACAGCCCCGCAGGAGGAAATTATATAAATGATGGAGAGAAGCGTGTAAACATTTTAGATTCTTCCCATTTTCAGACGCCTTGCAGAATCTTTGGTCCAAATTAGCAGTTAATATTCAAAGAGATATACTGAAGTCAGGCTATGCAAAACACACACATACATATGCTCACATGCATGTAGACAAATACTCTACTACACTACTAAAATCAATCACCTTTCTGATGTTAGGAACTCATATTTCAATATTTGGGATAGGGTTGTGTATCATAGTGAGCAGAATCCTGTCCCACGAGAGGGCTTTGGAGAAAAAAATTGCAGATCTTTTTGTTTGCAAATTAAGTTAATTCTAAATTTGCATCTTTTTTATTTTATAATAAATAAAATAAAATAAATAAAATATACAAAGAGCGGTTGCAGGAACTGAGCTTGGCCAGTGTGGTGAAGAGAAGGACCAGGGGTGACATGATAGCAGTGTTCCAATACTTGAGGGGATACCACAGAGAGGAGGGGGTCAGGCTGTTCTCTATGGCACCAGAAAGCCAAACAAGGAATAACTGATGGAAGCTGACCAAGGAGAGATTCAACCTGGAAGTGAGGAGAAACTTTCTGACGGTGAGAGCGATCAAACAGTGGAACAGCTTGCCAGCGGAGGTTGTGAGAGCCCCAACACTTGCGACCTTCAAGGAGAGACTGGACTGCCATCTGTCTCAAATGGTGTAGGAACTCCTGCTTGAGCAGGGGGTTGGACTAGATGACCTACAAGGTCCCTTCCAACTCTAATAATAAATCTAAATCTAAAATCTATCTATCTATCTATCTATCTATCTATCTATCTATCTATCTATCTATCTATCTATCTATCTATCATCTAACTAACTAACTAACTAACTAACTAACTAACTAACTAACTAACTAACTAACTATCTATCTATCATCTATCTCTCTATCATCTATCTATCTATCTATCATCTATCTCTCTATATCTCTCTATCTCTCTATATCTATCTATCTATTATCTATCTTCATATATATCTCTATAATCCATCTATATCGATCTATCTATCTATCTATCTATCTATCTATCTATCTATCTATCTATCTATCTATCTATCTCTCCATTATCTATCTATTCTCTCTCTCTCTCTCTCTCTCTCTCTCTCTCTCTCTCTCTCTCTCTCTCTCTCTCTCTCTCTCTCTCTCTCTCTCTCTCTCTCTCTCTCTCTCTCTCGCTATCTAGCTATCTAGCTATCTAGCTATCTATTGAATGGCACAACCAAGTAGCTGTTATCGTGCCAGGAACATCTATACAGAATATGGGTTAGATCAGTGGCGGATTGCTCACTTACCGATACCAGTGCGCTGCACGCGTATCTCCACGTTTTGTGTGCGTGCGCACTCACTATGCACGCGTGCCCCCTTGCACGATTTTGCTTCTGCAAAATCTCGCCAAGCATGCGCAGAAGCAAAATCGTGCTGAAATCTCTCTTGCGTGCGTGTCCACTCGCAAGATTTGGCCGAGAGTTTGCTTCCGCACATGCGCAGAAGCAAATTCATGCAAAAAATCTTTAAAGAAGATGGTGATGCGCGTGACAGACCGGCGAAGACAACACCGGAGCGGTCGCGCGCAAATTGCGCAATCGGCCGCTCCCTACCGGAGCTACGCACCGGACAGCACCGGTAGGAACCCACCACTGGGTTAGATCCTCCTAAGTCTAGATGGAAGATCCCACAAAAAGCCATGGAGAATAAGAAAGCTAAAATCCTGTGGGACGTCCAGACCCAGACAGGCAGGCAGGTATGGAGAATCTACCAGACTTCATGGTAGTAGACAAGGACGAAAAGATGGTGGTGGTAATAGACATAGCAGTGTCAAGTCAGGAAGAAGGAGTATGAGAAACTGAAAAGGGGAATGGAAAGGATGTGGAAAGTAAAAACCAAAGTGGTCCCAGTGGTGATAGGAGTGCTTGAGACTGTGACTCCTGTGGGAAGCCCCCCCCCCCCCCGCCCCGCCGAAAGAATGAAATATTTTGGGAAATATTAAAAAGGCAGAATATTATATTTCCCTAAAGGAGAAATGGAGAAACATGCTCTTAAAGACAGAAAGCAGACTCAGTCTTTCTTAATAGCCCCCAGCAGATATTTTGTGCCCATTAAGAAAAATTGGCCCAGCCTATTCAGAAACAAAAGACCTTCACCTCCAGCGATGGGATTAAATATTTATGTTCTCCTCCACCCAAATTCTAAGAACAGGAAATGACCATTTAGGATTAACCCACTACCATTTACCAGAAGACACAGAGCTCACTACATTGCACAGTTTCCTAAGGGCATTTCAGACATTTTATTTTACTTTATTTATTTATTTTTGTCAAGTACATGTTGGTAATATACATAGATATAACATTGTTTATATACATAAGATCAATGGTGGATTACCATCTTACCGGTGCCGGTGCGCTGCACGTGCATCTCCAAATTTCAGGGGCGTGCGCGCTTGTGCGATTTTGCTTCTGCGCATGCGCGGAATCAAAATCGCGCCAAAATCTCATAAGGGGACGCATGCACAAGAGAGATTTTGGCGCAATTTTGCTTCCAAGCATGCGTGGAGGCAAAATGTTGCCGAAATCTCGCACGCGCACGCATCCCCTCGTGAGATTTTGGCCAAAAATTAACGAAAAAATGGCAACACGCACGGTGGACTGGCAGAGAGGGCTCCGGAGCGGTCGTGCGCAAATTGCGCAATCGGACGCTCCCTACCGGAGCTGCGCACCACGCAGCTCCGGCAGGAACCCACCTCTGCATAAGTTGGGTACTGATAAGAGGGAACATTAGGACAGGGACAGTAGGCACGCTGGTGCACTTATGCACGCCCCTTACTGACCTCTTAAGAATCGGGTGAGGTCACAACCCCCACCCCCACCCCGCCAGCACCATTTCAGGACCTGTATAAAACCCTGGCACTCATCTAGCTAGTGGTTCAGCTGACCCAGAACTGCACGCTGTCTTTGGGGTTCTGTTCAATAAACTTCCTTTCCAATCAGACTCCATGTTCTTTCCAGCATCTTTCTCCCAGCCAACATGGATTTTCCTTCCAACAGTCAATAAGGTGGGAGAGTGCCTCAAACACATTCAGGAACAACACCAGAGCTTTCTGTCCAGAAGAGTGCAGTGCTAGGAACAGCTAAGATACTGCACAGAACCCTCAAATTCCCAGTAGAGGTCCTGATATTCAGGAAGACACATAACATCCATCATTTTGTACCATCTGCACTTTATGAGTGTCTTTTCATGGGGGCCTCATGTGGAGCACATTGCAATAATTATGTTGCAGCTTCCTCTTCATTTATGTTCGCTTTACAATCTCAAACAGATAGAGATTATTTCCACTGTTTTTGGACACTGTGGCTAAAGCATGAAATACTGCTTTTTTGTTAGCATTAATCATGGATGGTAATGCATTTATTTATGTACATATGAGATTTGGGGCCTACCCACTTCCATAAAATCTCAAAAGCCCATTCTAGTTGTTTGGTTATGGAGTTGTTGCACTCCATAGCCAAATATTATGTCATATTATGAGAGAACCTGCATATGCGATACCTCAGCCACTGAAAATATCTGTCATATTTTGTTTGTCAATTATACCTCCCCATTAGGGTTAAATACTTATCATCTCTATTGAAAAGAACAGCCCGTTGAGATCCAAACCACACATTGTCATATTTCCTCCTGGGTTCAAATGTACATATTGTACTTACAACTGCTACGTTTAAAATGAAGGCAGCAGTCCCAAGAACTCTATACATTGGAAAAATGGGGGTAATTGGGGGAAAATTGCTGTCGGCTGCCAGCAAAGATAGCTGCAGAGTCAGATGAGAAGGACGTGGAGGAGGGAGAGCTTGGGTCAGCTTTGGAGCTTTTGGAAGGCTCTGATAAGGAAACAGCATCCGAGACAGAGGCAGAGCTGGGGCCTTCTGTCCTCCCCCAGGTAGAGAGGCAGCTGTCTTTGGGGCCAGAGCTGAGTGAGAGGGAAGAACAGATGGTGTTAGATTTGCGCGGGAATGAAGAGTCGAGACATAAAAACGATTCAGCACCTTTATTGTCTATTAGCTGGAACTAATACGGACTGCCGGCAGGCTGCAGGAAAGCCATTTTTAAAGGCTTCCCTGAAGCCTGCTGGCCATTGACAGCAGTTTATTTCTGCCGCCGCTAGATCAGCCAATCAGCGGCAACTATGCAAATTTACTCCATATGGCAGTACATAATACCCTCCCCTCTAAGTTTCTGGAATGTCCAATCAGGGACTTACGTAAGTCACGTAGTCCTGCAAATAAACAGGACGCCTGATAGTCCTACTGGGCCTGCGCAATTCAGTTCCTTGGGAGTCTTCAACCACAGCAGACATGCCTGTTGTTGCTCCTTCTCCACTTTGTGGAAAAATCTGGAACTGGCCTCCAGGCATGGCAGCTGAAGTCTCTGTGTCATCGTTCCCCGGTCCCGGGTGACTTTGGCGGCGGCAGGTAGGTGTTTGCGATCCCTCTTTGGGCTTGAGTTCAGGTCCCCTTGGTGTCTCGCAGCTAGGGCATGGTTCTCACCATGGTCGTCTGGTTAATTTGTATTGGAATGGGCCCGGGGAACTGGCAGGAACAGATCGACCAGTTCTTGTTGGCACAGCATATCACCCCGGGTGCAGTCACCAACCAGAGCCCTGCAGAAATGTTAATGGGACGGAAGCTGAGGTCCCAACTGGACAGACTCAACCCCATCTATAATCTGGAGACACCTCTGGAGTCCCACAAACTAACGAGGACACTAACTGTGGGGGACTTAGTCTTTGCCCAAAACTTTGCAGGGGAACCCAAATGGGTGAGTGCTACCGTAATTGGAATCACCGGTCCAAAATCCTATCGAGTCAAGTTGGATGACCGTCAAGAGTGGTGAAGGCATATCGACCAACTCAGAAGCCAGTTGGGAGATTCCTGGCTTCGCCAACCAGAGATGACCACAACCGAAGCCTCAGTGGAAAGCCAGTCACAGGTTGAGCTCTGTGTGTGTGAGAGAGAGAAAGGGGGTGGGAGGGAGGGAGAGAGAGAGAGAAACAGAGAGAGATATTCATATTCACAAAAAACTCAGATTGGTTAATTTCTTTTTCTTTCTTTCTTTCTTTCTTTCTTTCTTTCTTTCTTTCTTTCTTTCTTTCTTTCTTTCTTTCTTTCTTTCTTTCCTTTCTTTCTTTCTTTCTTTCTTTCTTTCTTTCTTTCTTTCTTTCTTTTTCTTTCTGTTCTCACTTTAGTTCAGGGGCCCTCCTTTGATTTTAAGTATCTAGGTCACAGAGAGCTCTCTTCACTTCACTGTTCTTCCTCAACATTTCCCTCCCCCCACCCAGCTTTTCATGCGTCAAGAATAATTTTTGATTGTAGCAGGATATATGTGAGATAAAGGAATAAACAAGTACACCACTGTGGTTATGGTTGTTGTTGGTGGTGGTGGTGGTGAGTGCTTCTTCAATCTTAATGCTTGGCAGCTGCCTGAATAAGTCTCTGAAGTTTTCTTGGTGAGATTTTGGGATTTGGTTTGCCGTTGTCTTCTGCCTAGGCCTGAGAGGGACAGATTGATACAAGGTCACCCAGGTTGTATGGCTTCCATGCCAAAGGCAGAACTAGAAGTCATGGTCTCCCAGGTTCTGGGCTGGCACCTTTAACCACTAGACCAAACTCACTCTCACACTATTGTTTATTATTTACTTGACCAGTAAACTATTCCTTCTGATCTCTGTTATTTCAAGGTATTCTCTTTCTGAATATTTCAATATATACAGTATATTTGTTGCTATTCTACAAGCGTTGTTCTCACCTGTTGTCCCTGCAAAACTGGTTTTAAATCTTTCATATTTCTGGGCCGGGGTCATAATATTATTCAAAAAGGTATACAATTGAGATTCACGCCTTAGGTCAAGTTTCTTTGCTCTGTTCTAGGGACCCTGACTCTGACTGGAAGAATTGTCCCAGTTACCATTAACACTGTCTTGCATCTTTGATGGCCTGTAACAAAGGAACTTAACATTATCTTCCCTGGAGAGTATAAGTTTTACTATTAATTACTATAGGCCAGGGGCGGGTTGCTCTTACCTTCCTACCGGTGCACTGCTCGCAGATCGCCATGTTGCGCACGCCCTCGCACAATTTTGCTTCCTGCTCTTGCGCGGAAGCAAAATCTCACCAAAATCTCATGAGGGGACCCGCCGATTACGCAATTTGCACACAATGGCTCTGGTGCCGTCTTCGCCGGTCCGTCGCGCGCCACTATCTTTTTGGGCATTTTTTTGGCTTTTTTTGCTTCCTGTGCATGCGCGGAAGCGAAATGTCACCGAAATCTCTCCCTTCGTGAGATTTTGGCGAGATTTTGCTTCCGCGCATGCGCAGGAAGCAAAAAAAGCCAAAAAACTGCCAAAAAAGATAGCAGCTCGCGATGGACCAGCGAAGATGGCATCAGAGCCGTCACGTGCAAATTGCGTAATCAGCAGGTCCCTACCGGAGCTGTGCACTGGACCTCACCTGTAGGAACCCACCCCTGCTATAGGCTTAATAAAACAATTATGAGTTTTATCGTTCATCAGGGTCTGAATGCTTCAGTGTGTCTATTGGTAGCAAATGTACACTTAGCACTCCCACCTCTACCAGGAAGCTGAATCTCCAGGCAAAATTCATATCCGAAGAACGATTTGTAGGAGGAAACGGTTGAATTATTTCCTACAATTTAATGGAGTGCAGAAGGAAAGGAAATATTACAGACAAGCTGAATAAATAATCTTACTATTCAACGTACAGTGGCAGAAGTCATTTTCTTTTCCATATATGCCCCCACCACCAGCCCCTAAGCAGATGAGAAATTTCTTCAGAAAAATCTCGTGTCCCCTGAAACATGATGGAGCTAAATAAGTGATAGTCCTTCTACCGTCCCTCAAATACCATTCCTAAATAATCCAATTTGTATAGGTTTGAGACTTTTAGAAGGAGGAGGAGATGCAAAAGGAGAAGATAAATAAGGTATATGTCAGGCTTCACACCAGAGCTCTGCAGTAAATCTCAGCTCTCCAGATGCTTAATCCCTTATGCACAAAACTTGGCAGAAAATTCTCAAAGAAACTTAGCTAACTTAATTTTTTTTTTTTTGCAGGAAGAATGAAACCATAGAGTCGA
Organism: Diadophis punctatus similis; assembly: GCA_023053685.1. Taxonomy (NCBI): domain Eukaryota; kingdom Metazoa; phylum Chordata; class Lepidosauria; order Squamata; family Dipsadidae; genus Diadophis; species Diadophis punctatus. Next base: position 69,146,347 of record JALIGW010000005.1, read on the forward strand.
TTTGCCCTCTGTAGGGCAAAAAAATGCAGAGCCTTTATATAGGTCTTTGACCCAGAAGTTAAACTTCTCCCACTGCTCTGAATTCATGAATACGCGATAGATTAAGTAGTGACCTTGTTTCTGTACCCATTTTCTTTAATCTGGAACCTGCTGCTTCCAGATGTGTCACTTCTAATATATACAACCAAAATCTTGCTGAAAATTATGTTCACTTCAAAGAAAATATAATGAAGGGAAATTAAATCTTAAATTAAGATGGGAGAGAGAGAAGATTCTTGTATGACATAGATTTTCTAAACTTCCTTGATTAAAGTTGGGGGCTGGCTGGATTATTAAAACACCTTCATCCGCTGCAAGAAGGACTACAATGAAGTGGCTTTGCTAATACACCTGGACTACTCAATACCACTGATACCATTGATATACCATATACCACTGATCATGACTACTCAATACCATTGATCATGACATAGAAGTAGAACATATATATTTCTACTTCTAGAAAAGCTGTCTGAGGACAGCTGTGTGATAGTTTCATCAAGAGCCAAGGTGGCGCAACAGTTAGAGTGCAGGACTGCAGGCCACTTTAGCTGACTGTGATCAACAGTTCAGCTGTTCAAATCTCACCAGCTCAGGGTTGACTCAGCCTTCCATCCTTCCGAGGTAGGTAAAATGAGGACCCAGATTGTTGGGGGCAATATAAATATACATTGCTTAATGGTGTAAACCGCTTAGAGAGTGCTTGCACTGTGAGGAGGTATATAAATCTCACTAATAATAAATAAATAAATTCGTATCACATCATGATGGACATTTTCAGAAAGTGGTGTCAGAAGATTTCTGTTCAACAACCTAGCGTACTATGAAGTTCTTCATAAAATTATTTCAGCCCCCCCAAGCTCTATAACATATCCAGGCAACTGCTAACTAAAAACATCCAGTATGTATTTCACACACAATGGCCTCTTTCTTTTTTCATCAAAACCTACTTAATCTGTGCCTGGATTGGATAAAGACCAATAAACAGAAGGTAAATCCTGGCACGATGGAGAATTGAGTTAGAGGGTTGCACTTTCCAATTTTTAACAGATTAACAGAGTTGGAAGGGACCTTGCAGGTCATCTAGTCCAACCCACTGCCCAAGCAGGAGACCCTACATCTGCCTCTACCTAGGGTCGAACTCACAACCTCCTGATTGGAAGGCAAGAGCTCCACCTCTAGGCCACAGCAGCTGGCTTGCTTTCACCCAGGTGAATCCCAATGTGAACCTATTTTGAAAAAAGGGCTACAGGAAGATTATGTTCTTAGCTGAGAGCATTTTATAACCATTTTTTCTATAGTTGAACCCACAAGTCTACCTCTGTTTTTATTTTATTTTTTAAAAAAAACTTCCCCAGAGGTCTTTTATTCATTTTGCTTTAGTTCTCATTGCCTTGAATTTTATGAATTTTTCTTACTTTTCCTTCCCACATTTTTGCAAAGTTGTGAAACATTGGAATTTCACCAGTCAAGAGCTATGTTTTTTTTTTTAAAGTTTGAGAAATTATCGATAGAAATCATGACTTTTCAGTTGATTCATGGTAACACCAATCAAATAAAACCTTTGTTACAATCACAAACCAGCATACCGTGTGTAGTAAAATTGACACCCCGTATTTTGAATCTCTTGTTGTTGAATCACAACAATTTTAAAAGTGTGATTTATTTTTTTTTCCTGTTTCCCAAAAGACAGTGTTGGAAGAAAAATCAAGTCCGGTTCCAGTCAGGAGAAAGATGCTGGAAATAAAATGGAGGCAGACTGCAGGAAAGGAAATATGTTTATTTCATAGCCAGAAACTTCAGTGACAGCAGCATGTTTCTTGGGTGGCTGACCAAATGGGGTTGAGAGTAGGTGGGTTTTTATACATTCCTTGGGGTTTTTGATCGAGATGCCTATTCCTGTGTAAGACTATGTCCTTTAATATTTTAATGGTTGTTGCCAGATTCCTATGGGGTCATGTAGGGGTTGTGGCTGGCTTTACAGGCAAGAGGGGAAATGCAAATCCTAGATCAGTGATGGCTAACATTTTTGTAGTCGGGTGCCGAAAGTGTGCACACGTGCGACAGCACGCGCGTGCGTGCCTGCACCCATAATGCAATGCGTGCGCAACACCCACCCCCACTCCCCCTGCCCCCGCATATGCGCACGTAACCCCCCTGCGCTCCCTCTGCCCCCATGTATGCACAAGCAACCACCCCCACTTCCACCACACCCACACGCATGCACGCGTGACCCTCCCCCCCGCACCACATTTTGGGCCTATCAGGCCTCCCTGCAGCCTCCTGGGACCAAAAACGGGCCACGAGGGGTGCACCCCCCTGTGCTCCCCCTGTTCCCCATGTATGCATGCACTACCCCTGCACATGCACATGCATCTCTCACATGTGCTCCATCCCCTGCCCCAAAAATCAGTTGGCTGGCAGGAGGTGCGTGCGCATGTGTGGTGGAGCTGAGCTGGGGCGACAGCTTGCGTTCCCGCAGAGAGGGCTCTGCATGCCATCATGGTCCTAGATGTTTTGTTTGAGCTAATCTTGTCAGTTTCAGCTCCTTGCCTATTGTATTGCATATTTGGGGTTTCTGGCTGTTCTTTGTTTATGAATAGTATGGCCCAGCTTTCTGAATGGATGCAAAATATCCATTCCTAAAGACTAGTCTCTTCAAACCTCTGCTTGAGGCTGTTTCCTACGGCAGGAAGACTGGGGCTGCTTTCTGCCTTTGTTAAGATTTTCTCCTCTTCTTATTTAGGGGAAATATTCTATCCTGCCTCTTGTATCCTGTAGAATATATTTATTCTGGGGAGTGGGGGCTTCCCACTATAGTGTTTGAGGAAAACTTTGTCATTCTTTTTACTATGGAGAACCTGTGAATATTAGATCAGAAACATTACCACCAATGAGTTAATGAGTATTGAGTATTTGTATATCCTTCATCCACTTATACCATATTACCATGTCCTCAGAGTAACTGGTAACTTTTAAAAATAAAAAAATTATGGATCACAAAAGCTGCTAGGGCTACAGGTCAGAAAGAAATTCCACTTCCCTTTCTCCTGTGCTATATTAAGAAAAAGAGAAAGCAGAATGTTATTCATTTAGTCCAAGATTTATAGCTCAGTTCAAAATATAAAAAAGAAAAAATGCAAACACACAAGAGTTTCATTGCTTTTTAAGATTCAGTTTGTTGACTTGCCCGCTAGGAACTGGCAAATTCTTTCTCTCTCTCTCCTAAATAGAAAGGCAGTTTGTTGGTTATCTTTTGAGATAACAGCTTAAAAGCCAAGAAATTTCTCTCCATTCTGTTGACATTAAAGTCCCATGATGCTTTTACTGTTAGTGATATTAATGACTAATATTTTCCTCATGCTGGAGCGCACCCAACTGGCTCATCTCATTTAATATTTTATAACTCATAATGCCAGATGTGGATCTTTGTAGACAATTTGAATTTTGAATTTGAATTGAAATTTTGGGACCTGAAAATTTAGAACTACGCCGCCTTCTATCTGACCTAAGTGTAGCTCACAAAATTATCTGCCACAATGTCCTACCAGTTAACGACTACTTCAGTTTCAACCGCAATAATACACGAGCACACAATGGATACAAACTTAATGTAAACCATTCCAAACTTGATTGCAAAAAATTCGACTTCAACAACAGAGTGGTGAATGCCTGGAACACTTTACCTGACTCAGTAGTTTCTTCCCCAAACCCCAAAAACTTCAACCTCGGATTATCTACCGTCGACCTCACCCCATTCCTAAGAGGTCGATAAGGGGCGTGCATAAGCACACAATCGTGCCTACCGTTCCTGTCCTAATGTACCCATATATTCATACCTCTTTTACTCTTATTCATGCTTGTAATATTCAAGGTTGACTCAGCCTTCCATCCTTCCGAGGTAGGTAAAATGAGGACCCAGATTGTTGGGGGCAATATAAATATACATTGCTTACTGGTGTAAACCGCTTAGAGAGTGCTTGCACTGTGAGGCGGTATATAAATCTCACAAATAAATATTACATATATATTCAATCATGTTTTACTGTTTATACTTTGTTTATACGCCATTGCTGCCATTATCATCTTAGCGGGAGGCGCTGCTGCAAATGGCATTACAGCTGCGGTGGGTTCCATCGATACCGCTACGAGGCTGGCAAGTGTGGATGTGGCCACGCCCTCCTCAGACAGCCCCGCTTATTGCGGCCGGCAGAAGGGGAGAAGACACGGAGACGGAGGCTGTTCTACTGGCTTCATTTGACGTGGTTGAACCCTCACTGGCAGAACTGCAGTTTTCGCTCAGGGAGGGGGGCCTTGGAGAGGGAATGCAGCCCAGGCCTCTCGACCATTGTTTCCCCCGAGGCCTTGTACGGCTGGAGGAAGATCTAGGCGCCATAGGGAGACCCATTTGGTGGTTTTTGGCCTTACCTTTTATTACGACATTAATTATTTTGGCGACTCCTAGTGTCCTTATTATTTTTACCATCTCTTTTAAGGGTATAAGGACAATTACTAACAGCAGGCATTACCAAGACATTGGTGAGGAAATCGGGGACTGCCATTTTTTCATCTGGCTGACTGTGCATCAAGGGAAAGTGTTTATTAATGATCGCGGTGGACCTGAACGCAGATCCCAGGGACTGGGAGTTATTCTCAGAAAGCGCACCCTCCGCTTACCGACAGGCTCTATTAATATGACTTTTTTATTTTTTCTACTGTATACTGTACCCCGGAAGTGATGAATGTCCTATGATTGAGAATGTTATGACTGTGGTTATGAATGTTTAGAATGAAATTTTAGAATGTTAGAAGATAATGTGAGGGAGCTGGGAACTGTGGCTTGGTTCCCCCTTTGCTGAGTGTACAAACAGAAGCAGAGGGGGTCCGGGCCTTTTTTACCCAGCTCAGTATGTATGGTATGAATGGCCTGCAGGATGAGAGGGGGACCAGCGGGGGAGGGGAGGGGGTCTCTGGTAGGGATGAGAGCCGGAACATCTCAGTCATAATGGGAAGAGGCAGGTATGGCGGGAGCAGAGGGGTGGGCCGCTCTCGGGGAATAAGACCTCGCTGTGTACAAGCGATCCCTTGTTCCGGCCCCTCCGATGTGGTTCCATCTTGCTCACCCCGGGTACCTGGTAACCAGGTTGTTCAGGGCCCTGGGCTCAGGATGCTGCTGCTTAACGCCAGGTCAATCATCAACAAAGCCCCCTTGATACGTGATTTAATCACAGAAGAGGGGGCTGACCTGGTTTGTGTAACTGAGACCTGGCTGGGCCAAGAGGGGGGAGTTGCCCTCTCTGAGATATGCCCAGACGGGTTCTCAGTGCAGCATCATTCCCGACCCCAGGGAAGGGGGGGAGGAGTGGCAATAATAACGCGTGAGAACCTGCATCCTCGTAGGATCCCTGCCCCGGAGATTGTTGGGTGTGAGACGCTCCTTCTGAAGTTGGACTTAGGGGTACAGGTGGGCCTTTTCATAACGTACCTGCCTCCCAGCTACGTAAGTAAGGCCCTGCCTGAACTGCTCGAGGCAGTAGCCGGCTTGGTGGTTGAGTTCCCTAGGCTTATGGTGCTGGGGGACTTCAACTTGCCTTCTGCTGGCGAAACCTCTGGGATAGCTCAGGAGTTCATGGATTCCATGACAACCATGGACCTGATCCAAGTAATCCAGGGTCCGACTCATGAGGGCGGCCACACGCTCGACCTAGTGTTTCTCTCGGGGCAGTGGAGAGATGATCTGAAGATAAGGGACATAGTCATCACCCCTCTGTCATGGTCAAATCATTTCCTACTGAGGTTGGATTTCGCTGCCCCACTCCTCCCCCGCAGGGAGGCGGGACCGACTAGGTGGTTCCGCCCCAGGCGCCTGATGGAGCCAGATGGATTCCAGAGGGAACTTGGGGAGATACCTGAAACCCTGGTACACAGTTCAGCTGACTCCCTGGTGGCTGCTTGGAACATCGCAGCATCAGGGGCGTTAGACCGAATTGCGCCTAAGCGACCTCTCCGTGGCAGTGGATCCCGGAAAGCTCCCTGGTTCACCGAGGAGCTCCGGGAGATGAAACGCCAGAAGAGACGTCTGGAGCGCCGCTGGAGGTCCAGCAAGACCGAAGCCGATCGAACACTATTAAGAATTTACATCAGATCTTATTTAGTGGCGATAAGGACGGCAAAATGATCCCATTTTTCCGCTCTTATTGCGTCCGCAGATTCTCGCCCAGCCGCCTTGTTTAGGGTGACTCGCTCCCTCCTTGCTAAAGGGGGGAACGAGGAACACTTGCAAGGTAGAGCTGAGGAATTTGCAGAGTTTCTGTCGGATAAAGTCGCTCGGATCCGGTCGAACCTGGACTCTGGCTGGGCAGAGTCCATGGAGTTGACTGGGGCAAGTCTTAGTCCACCGTTGTGGGAGGAGTTTGGGCCTGTTTCTCCTGATGATGTGGACAGAGCCGTGGGGGCGATGGGGGCCTCCACCTGTTTATTGGACCCGTGCCCCTCCTGGTTGGTCTCGGCCAGCAGGGAGGTGACACGCGGCTGGATCCGGGCGGTGGTCATCGCTTCTTTGGGGGAGGGATCCATACCGCAGTCGTTAAAAACTGCGGTGGTGAGACCCCTCCTGAAGAAGCCTTCCCTGGATCCAGCTGATTTGAAGAACTATCGTCCGGTCTCCAACTTACCTTTTTTAGGGAAAGTTGTGGAGAAGGTGGTGGCTACTCAACTTCTGCGACTTCTGGATGAAACAGAGCATCTAGATGCCTATCAGTCGGGTTTCAGGCGCGGGTGCAGTATAGAAACTGCCTTGGTCGCTCTGATAGATGATCTCTGGCGGGCCCGGGATGGGGGAAACTCCTCTATCCTGGTGCTACTTGACCTCTCAGCGGCTTTCGATACCATCGACCATGGTATCCTTCTGCATCGTCTCGGTGAGTTGGGAGTGGGAGGCACCGTTTTACGGTGATTCTCCTCTTATCTCGCCGATAGGATGCAGTCGGTGTTAACAGGAGGGCAGAGATCCTCCCCTAGGCCCCTGTTATGCGGGGTGCCTCAGGGGTCGGTTCTCTCGCCCATCCTATTTAACATTTACATGAAACCGCTGGGTGAGATCATCCACAGACATGGGGTGCGTTACCACCAGTACGCTGATGACACCCAGCTGTACATCACCACCCCGTCTGACTTCAGTGTGGCAGTTGATGTAATGTGCCGGTGCCTGGACGACGTTAGGATCTGGATGGGGAGGAACAGACTCAGACTCAACCCCGACAAGACTGAGTGGCTTTGGGTATTGCCTCCTAAGGACTACGACAACTGTCCCTCCTTGGTTTTAGAGGGAACGAAACCGATTCCCTCGGACCAGGCCCGCAACTTGGGGGTCCTCCTAGATCCACAGCTAAAATTGGAGCATCATCTTACTGCTGTGGCTAGGGGGGCCTTTGCACAGGTTCGCCTTGTGCACCAGTTGCGGCCATACTTGGAGAAGGAGGCTCTACTCACGGTCACTCATGCCCTTGTCACCTCCCGTTACCATCCCCACCCTGCTGGCCTTCCGAAAAGCCGTTAAGACGTGGCTTTTCCTGCAGGCAGGGGGCAGAGCTTAACTCCAGCTGAACTCTCCCCCGGGTATGCTTGGTTGTTGCATGGTTGTTTTTATATTGCATTTTTAATTTTTATATTATGTTTTTAAATTTTGTTTATTGGTTTCTTGTATTTTCCTATGCTGTACGCCGCCCTGAGTCCTTCGGGAGTTTGGCGGCATATAAGAAAGCCGAATAAATAAATAAATAAAATAAATATATACTTGACAAATAAACAAATACAAATACAAAAAGAAAAGCTTTCCTTTGTGTATTTGAAGCCATGAAACTCACTCCAAACATACTTCAAAATACACAAGGTCCCTGACTTGGGGCTCAATCAACCATTCAATTCATTTGGATTTCCGCTTTAAAACCATATTTTTATTTAAGACAGAAGTGAGGAAGCCATGGTCCCCAGGGTGCATCCCTGAAGACACTATCAGGTTGATCTCTGAAGCTTCTTCCCAAGTGGTTTTTATTTTAAAATAAAGAGGTCTGTTACAAAACAATGCAATGTGAATTGTTTAGACTTTCACCCAGTCAGTTATCCAGTGTCCTTTCCCAAGCTATAACATTCTATACAGGGGCGGGTTCCTATTTTTTTTATTACCACTCTGTGGGTGTGACTTATTTTGTGGGTGTGGCTTGCCAGCCATGTGACCAAGTGGGCGTGGCTTGCTGGCCATGTGACCAGGTGGGCGTAGCTTCTAGGACTGCTGAAGGGAGGGGAACTGAGATAGGTCCTGCCGCCCATTCCCCCTCCCCTCAGCAGCTCGAGAAGCCTCGAACGTGCGAAAATGCCTAGGATCATCACCGCGCGTTCGTGGCTTCTCGGACTGCTGAAGGGAGGGGAATGGAGATAGCTCCTGCCGCCAGTTCTTTCAGCGTCTCAAGCGCTCCCTCAGCCATCCTCCCCTGCTTGGACTCACTGTGGGGTAGGAAGGCAGCGCATGTGCAGTGCCGGAAGCTCGGCTTCTGGGCATGCACAGAAGAATTTTTTTTAAAAATGTAAAAAAATATTTTTAAAAAAATGGCGGCACCCATGCACCGGCAACCAACCGCACCGGTACTGTGACATCACCAGCGGGCCGCTACTGGTGCTATAGAGTGGACCGCACCGGTAGGAACCCACCACTGATTCTATACATCATTCCTCCACCCAAATTCTTCAGTTCTCCCCTGAGAGAAAATCACAATTACCGAATTTTTCGGAGTATAAGACGCATCGGAGTATAAGACACACCTTAGTTTTTGAGGAGGAAAATAATTTAATTTAATTTAATTTAATTTAATAAGCGTTCTTATAAGCCGCCCAATCCCGTGGGACTCAAGGCGGCGTACAACATGGGTAAGAACAGTACAATAAAAACATAATAGTTTAAAAACAGCACAAAATAGGGGGGGAAATCTACCTGCCAGGTATTCATCTGGCTAGCGTCCTTAGTCTGGTCAGCTTCTGTTCTGTCCCCACGGGTATGCCCCCAAAATAAGATGCACAAGAAGGAATTGGGAACAATATTCTTTTTACTGCAAATAAATTCTTAGCCGGAGTTGAGTCTTTTGAAAGGGATATCAGTCATTTACAAAGTTTTCCCAGTATTTGGCTAGAGTCCTGGACTCAACCTGGCCACAACAGCTTCAGCACATTATTTTATCCCCTGGTTAGGGCTGAAAAAAACCTTATTCTGAGGGAATAGCAATGAAAACAAGCCTGCAAAGACTTAGGGCTGAAAAATTACTTCTTCGGAGGGAGTAGCAATGAAAAAATCCTGCAAGCGGGGAAGATCATTAGCACCTCGTTTGGCCTGAAAAAACCTTTTTCCGGAGGGAATAGCAATGAAAACAAGCCTGCAAGCTGGGAAGAGATGGGAAGATCGTTAGCACCTTGTTAGGGCTGGGAAAAAAAGCTTTGAAAAAGCTACATTCGGAGTATAAGATGCACCCAAATTTTCAGCCTCTTTTAGGGGGGGAAAAGATGTGTCTTATACTCCAAAAACTATGGTATGTGCTCATTAAACATAGGCAATCCAAATTTTAGGAATCACAATTTGTCATATTATTCCTATTAATTTATGCATTCATCCAACTTTGGAATAAAAATGAATCATGGACACGCCCCCGAACCGGCTCTATCGGCGGCGCCATAGGCACCACCATCTGAATTTTTAGTTCTGCGCATGCGGCCGCGCGGTGCACCTGTGCAGCGCGCAACGCCCACGCGCCCACGCGGCACGTGAGGAAGCAAACCGGCAACAAGGTAGGTCAGAACCCACCCCTGAATCATTCATATAATGATTGGAAGGAATTAGGGAAATCATCTAATTCAGGGGCCTTGGCAACTTTAAGACTTGTGGACTCTATGACTCGCTGAGGAATTCTGGGAGTTGAAGTCCACTAGTCTTAAAGTTGCCAAGGTTAGAGACTTCTGATCTAATTCAACCCCCTGATCGTACCTCATTAGTCAATATCAGTGTCCTCTTTCTTTTCTTCCAATTTCCACATTCTTTTCCTCATCTTCCCATTTTCACATTAATTTCCTCAATGTTCAAGCCGAGCAAGAACAGTGTGGAGAAAAAAAATGTATTTTTTTCATTATTCCCCAAATGCTGAAGAGATAAGAAGCTGCACTTGAGTCTTGCTGCATGCAAATGTAGTCTTTTGTATTCTGTGCCCCACTATCGTTAAGGTTTTTTACACATCACGTATCACAATTTTAAAAAACGAAAAGAAAACTATTTGCTGTCAGTCAGCATGATCTTCATTACTGATTGTCAATCCACATAAAACCTATGGCAGGCTAGAAATGCTTCTAAATTATAAAACATGGAAGATTCGGAAGACTCCTTTGCATTACATAAGTAATATATGCATATGGCATAAATTGTACAACATCACATATAGAGAAATGATAAATTTCTAAATCTATGTGTCCAACCCTATAGAATGTGGCATTCTCAATAGGCATGCCATATTAAGAATGTCATTCTTAATATGACATGTCTATAGATAAGTGGAATAGATAAGAAATAAGTTAATCTTAACCAAGTTTATCATGTTATATAAATGTGTATTCTTATTTTTTTTAACCTAATTTGGTTTATCATTGTCCACATGAATAAGAAACTCCTAAAGAGATGATCTGGATAAAAAATAACTTTCCTGGCTGTGGTGTATCTTTTGCAGTCCTTCAATTCCAATTGTATTTACTCCACCTTGGTGGACTTCCTCTCTGCCCTTCTATCAGAAGTCTTCCACTTCATAAATAATTTAATCTTCAAATGCAAAGTAAACTGACTGACCTTCTTGGTTTCTATTTATTTGTTTGTCTTTTAGATAGATGCACTAGTATCATAAAGGTAAAGTTAAAGGTTCCCCTCGGACATACGTGCTAGTCGTTCCCGAATCTAGGGGGCGGTGCTCATCTCCGTTTCTAAGCCGAAGAGCCAGCCCTGTCTGATGACGATTCCGTGATCATGTGGCCGGCATGACTAAACACCGGAGGCGCACGGAACGCTGTTACCTTCCCACCAAAGGTGGTCCCTATTTTCTACTTGCATTTTTACATGCTTTCGAACTGCTAGGTTGGCAGAAACTGGGGCAAGTAACAGGAGCTTCACTCCATTATGCGGAGTGATTCGAACCGCCGAACTGCTGACCTTTCTGATCGACAAGCTCAACATCTTAGCCACTGAGCCACCGCGTCCCCTATGCTACTATCATAGGGAACTGATAAGGACCAATCTTTCAGTGCACAATTTAGTCATCACATTCTCATCCTGTGATATACATCAACCTGAAATATTACCAGCATTAATTGAGTGTGTACTTTAAGGATACAGTTAAAATCAGCTTTAACAGACTACAGAGAATTTTCTACTTTAGTGAGGAATATTAACCGAGAACATGTTCCTCTCAGAAGCAAACTAGATGAGACTTGTTTATGAAGGGATGGAGAGGACAAGTGGGAATTCCAGGATCTAGGGTAGACTTTATCAAGTTTCAAAGAACAAATACTTAAAAGAATTTGGAAACCTACCAGTAGCCAAAGATCAGCTCATCCGGTAGATAATATAGTGTTAGATGGAGAATAAATCTCCATAGAGGCGTTGTTGATCTTTCTCTTGGAATTCAGACAGTTAGAAAATAAAGCCGAGGTTAAAAGTCTAAGAGAAAATATTTATTTCGGTACAAAAACAATAAATCCTGATTGTTTACATCTTTGCTAAGAAATGCGACTGTCTTGGTCAAGTGCTAGAGCCAGAAAGTGATTAATGGAGAATCAGGAATGCACACATGCGCAGAAAATCATATCACGTGGTCTGCTTGTAATGGAATGTACCATAATATTAGAATAGGGATGTATCACCCTGCATATACATACAACTGGCAATATTCACACCGTGACATATAGGGCAAGGAAAGAAGTAGAAAAATAGGATAAAGAAAGGAGGGAAAAGAGTCAGCAGGGGAAGTAGTATACCAACAGCCCTCCAAGATTTATGATTATCGACTTCCAAATGCAGGAAGAGTAGAAGACAATGAAGAAGGCAGGGGAGGGCTAAGTGGAGGAAAAGAATGGACAATATTTGCTGCTGTATTTGAGAAACATTCCTCCAAGCCTTTCAGCCGAAAGAGAAGAGCCAGAAGACAACATGTCTATGGAGATTCTCAATCATCCAGGTCATGGTTGTCTCAAAGGTGGTTTTTTGAAAAGACAACTGGACTATGCTTTTTTTTCTTTTTCTTCTTCTTTTCTTTTCTTTTGAGGAAGAAGATGGTTTGCTTTTCATCCAAGAAGCTTCATCAGTTCTGGCTGGATGGTGGTGGTAGTGAGGAAATGGAAGGACTAGTCTCATCTTCCATTTCTCCCCTCCCCCCCCCCCACGCACACGCGCGCACGTGCACGCACACACACCATCCAACCAGAACTGATGAAGCTTCTTGGATGAGAAGTGAAGTGTCTTCTTTTTCCTCAAGGGAAAAGAAGAAGAAAAAGAAGAAGAAAGCATGGCCCAGTTGCCTTTTGAAAAAGACCTTTGAAACAGGAAACAACATATTTCTCAGTTCAGTGGAAGATAGTACTAATAAAGAAAAGCTGGTAATCCAGATCTGGATCTGAATGATAGTTTGAAAGAAAACCTGTTTTGCAGGTAAGAAACATAATGATTCCCCAGATATTCATGTTCATAACATGGGGAGAAGAAGTTCTCCCCTCACATCAGGGTCCTCTCCATTTTCAGGACAACAGATGTTCCTAATTGCAGCCAGTCTAAATCAACCTTAGTAATGTGAATAAATAGGTCAGCCAAGACAGTATTTCTGCATGGTGGCTGGGGAATTCTGGAAGCTGCAGTCCACGCATCTTAAAGTTGCTGAGGTTGAGATAAACTGGGTTAAAGAATCAGCATTTGAGAGACTCCACACATCAGAAGTGAAAAGTAGCTGAATTTGTCAAAGCACAAAACACAGCTGATGTCTCCAACAGCACAGCAAACATCAGTGTGGCTTTGTTCTGACTCAGGAGAGGAAGTTACAGATTGCTTTGGATGAAAAGTATGTAAGGACCCCAAATTTATTCTTGTAGTATATTAATTGGGCTCAAGGCAATAGGATGTATTATTGGCCTAGCCAATGGAACCACCTGTAGAAAGAACAATAGGATTGCATGAAGGAAGAAGGAAGAAGAAAGAAGGAAGAAAGAAGAGAGGAGGAGGAGAAGGAGGAGGAGGAGGAGGAGGAGAAGGAGGAGGAGAAGGAGGAGAAGGAGAAGGAGAAGGAAAAGGAGAAGGAGAAGGAGAAGGAGGAGGAGGAGGAGGAGGAGGAGGAGGAGGAGGAGGAGGAGGAGGAGGAGGAGGAGAAGAAGAAGAAGAAGAAGAAGAAGAAGAAGAAGAAGAAGAAGAAGAAGAAGAAGAAGAAGAAGAAGAAGAAGAAGAAATAATATTGAATATAGGGAGAATAAATATTTCAAGAGCTCAAGAGATGCTCAAGAATCAAATCATATAGAGAAAACATATATTCAAAAAAGGGGAAAAATAGATCCAGGAAACTACAAACCTATCAGCCTGACCTCAATACCAGGGAAGATTCTGGAAAAGATAATCAAGCAACGAATCAGTGAACACATAGAAGCAAAGTAATAACCAAAAGCCAACATGGGTTTGTCAAAAACAGATCATGCCAGACTAATCTTATTGCATTCTTTGACAAAGTGACAAAATTAGTGGACCAGAGGAATACTGTCGATATAATTTACTTGGACTTCAGTAAGGCATTTGATGAAGTAGACCATAACCTACTACTAGATAAAGTAGAAAAATGTGGGTTAGATTGCATCACCACCAGATGAATTCCTAACTGGCTGACCAATCGCACTCAACGTGTAGTGCTCAATGGAACTGCATCTACATGGAGGGAAGTATGCAGTGCAGTACCCCAAGGCTCTGTTTTAGGCCCAGTACTCTTCAACATCTTCATCAATGACTTGGACGAGGGAATAGATGGATTCATCAAATTTGCAGATGACACCAAGCTGGCAGGAATAGCCAACACTCCAGAAGGTAGGCTTAAGATACAGAAGGATCTTGACAGACTTGAACATTGGGAGCTAACTAACAAAATGAAATTCAATGGTGAAAAAAGTTCTACATTTAGGCAAGAAAAACAAAATGCACAGGTACAGGTATCAACTCATGTGGTACCCTGCTAAATAGTAGTAACTGTAAGAGGGATCTTGAAGTCCTAATGGACAACCATTTAAATATGAGCCAGCAGTGTGCAGCAGCAGCTGCCAAAAAAGCCAACACAGTTCTAGGCTGCATAAACAGAGGGATAGAATCAAGATCATGTGAAGTGTTAATACAACTTTATAATGCCTTGGTAAAGCCAAACTTGGAATACTGCATTCAGTTTTGGTCGCCATGATGTAAAAAGGATGTTGAGACTCTAGAAAGATTGCAGAGAAGAGCCACAAAAATGATTAGGGGACTGGAGGCTAAAACATATGAAGAACGGTTGCAGGAACTGGGTATGTCTAGTTTAATGAAAAGAAGGACTAGGGGAGACATGATAGCAGTCTTTCAATATCTCAGGGGTTGCCACAAAGAAGAGGGACTCAAACTGTTCTCCAAAGCACCTGAGGGCAGGACAAGAAGCAATGGGTGGAAACCAGGGGTGGGTTCTGGGTTTCTTTGCTGCTGGTTCGCTCAGGGACGCGCCACTTTTGAAAAGCATACTTTAAAGAAGCTTACTTTAAAGAAGCGTATTTTTAAAAAGTGTACTTTTAAAAAGCTTCTGCGCATGCACAGAAGCTAAAAACAAGATGGTGGCTCCTACGGCGCTGCCGAAAGAACCAGTTCGGGGACATGGCAGGCCTGGGTCGCTGCCGGTTCTAGCGACCCAAGCCACAAAGTTACTACTGGTTCTATAGAACCGGACCGAACCGGGAGGAACCCACCTCTGGTGGAAACTCATCAAGGAGAGAAGCAACTTAGAACTAAGGAGAAATTTCCTGACAGTTAGGACAATTAATCAGTGGAACAGCTTGCCTCCAGAAGTTGTGAATGCTCCAACACTGGAAGTTTTTAAGAAGATGTTGGATAACCATTTGTCTGAAGTGGTGTAGGGTTTCCTTCCTATTTTACGCTACCAAGACATATAAAACAATAAACCTGATTGGAGAGACGGGCGACTCACCCTCGCACTGCCTATTCCAGGGGGTTGGACTAGAAGACCTCCAAGGTCCCTTCCAACTCTTCTATTCTATTCTATTCTATTCTATTCTATTCTATTCTATTCTATTCTATTCTATTCTATTCTATTCTATTCTATTCTATTCTATTCTATTCTATTCTATTCTATTCTCTACTCTACTCTACTCTACTCTACTCTACTCTACTCTACTCTACTCTACTCTACTCTACTCTACTCCACATAAGGAGCCATCAGTGCACAAATTACATTGGACATCTGTTAGACCTCTTTGTACAATAAGTCAACATTCAAATATTTTATGCTTCCTGTTTGCAATGATCTACCACTTGAGTTATGCAGTTCTCTCTACACTCTGGATCATCTCAAACAAAATTACACATTATCCAAGTAGTATAGATCTTACCAAATTTGCCGGATGTTCCTGGACTTTCTGCAATAAAAGTGTTGAAAATCTATTATCAGATTTCTTCCAGAATATCAAGCCTACCCCGCAGGATACTTATATCACTAGGTCAAAATAGCAGATTTACAAAACTACAATTTTCACTATATTACAGGAATTGGAAACATGCAGCATTTTTCTATATAGCTGAGGTGGCGCAGTGGTTAAAATGCAGCACTGCAGTTCAGCAGTTCAGCTGTTCAAATCTCACCGGCTCAAGGTTGACTCAGCCTTCCATCCTTCCGAGGTGGGTAAAATGAGGACCCAGATTGTTGGGGGCAATATGCTGAACTCTGTAAACTGCTTAGAGAGGCCTGTAAAGCACTATGAAGCGGTATATAAGTCTAAGTGCTATTGCTATATGGAGTTTGAGTATCGTCCCTTGGGATTATGCATGTCTACAGTTTGAAGCCACTTCTCTAAGAGTTGTTAACCTAATCTTGCATAGCTTCTTCTCTAGTAATATTGTACTTCTAACTACAGCTTACAAAACATTTGCTAGACCAATTCTTGAATACAGCTCATCTGTCTGGAACCCGCACTACATATTGGACATTAATACAGAATTTCCAGAGATATTTCACGAGAAGAGTCCTCCACTCCTCTGTTCGCAACAGAATACCTTATGCAACCAGACTTGAAATTTTGGGCTTAGACAATTTAGAACTGTGTTGCCTTCGGTCTGACCTAAGTGTAGCACATAAAATTATCTGCTAGATTTCCCTACCTCTCAATGACTACTTCAGCTTCAACCGCAACAATACACGAGCACCCAATAGATACAAATTTAAGGTAAACCGCTCTAGACTCGATTGCAGAAAATACTTCAGCAACAGAGTGGTCAATGTCTGGAATGCACTACCTGACTCTGTGGTTTCCTCCCCAAACCCCCAAAACTTTAATCTTAGACTGTCTACTGTTGACCTCACCCCATTCCTAAGAGGTCTGTAAGGGGCGTTCATAAGAGCACCACTGTGCCTACTGTCCCTGTCCTAATGTCCCCATGTATTCGTAACCATATCATGTATTCACAATCATGTTTATACTTTCTCTGTAATCTTATATATGCTTGACAAATTAAAAAAAAACCTTGGCTTTGTCATTTTGACATATCAAAGCTTACAATTGAGGGTCTTACTCTACTTCCACAGTTTATAGGCTTGATTATCATTTCCAATATTTTAATTTATCATACTAAGAATCCGCCATAATTCAAATGAAATGGCTGAGATGGAGAAAAAGCGTATATTTCAGCAACCACAAAATCAGTTGAAGATGGATCATTGGTGCTCTCTGAGCTCAATTGTTTTCTTGCAGACATTTCATTACCCAACTACCGTATTTTTCGGAGTATAAGATGCACCAAATTATAAGATGCACCTTAGTTTTGGGGGAGGAAAACAAGAAAAAAAGGCCTCTGCCTCCAAGCAATTTGCCAAACAGCAAACAGCACAGATGATATACACTGTTTGCTGTGTATTTCTTTGCATGTGTGCTTGACCCATAGAAATAGCAAAGAATTGGAGAAATGTACATTATGCCAGAAAGTTTTCTTAAATGTAGTCACACTAACTCCTCCCAATTATTTAAATAGATCTACTCCAAGGTAACTAAACTCTAATACTAAACAGGACACTATTACATTTCAGACTATACTTTCAGACTATACTTGTACAGAGCTGTTAGAATTAATTAAAATTTCTGGAAGTATACATTATTCTCTATTATTTAAAAGAAGATACAATAGCACTGGACCTCTTCAGAGCAAGCATTTATTTTAAAAAGCTTCTTTATTTTGTTAAGTTGTCTAGATTTACAGGGATCTCCAACCTTGGCAACTTTAAGACTTGTGGACTTCAACTCCCAGAATTCCACAGCCAGCAAAGCCAACAAAGCTGGCTGTTGAATTCTGGGAGTTGAAGTCCACAAGTCTTAAAGTTGCCAAGGTTGGAGACCTCTGGCTCTAGAACAATAATAAAGCAGTCTTTAAAAAATAAGTCTGATAATTTGAACATTCTACAGACATTTATAGTTATTCACTTACCCCCTTCCATCCAGTTCATCAAAAAATAAAAATCTGCGTGTCTCTTCCAGCTATTTGCCTCTTTGCAGCTAGTTTCACTTTCATTTTCCCACGTGGCAAACCTAATCAGCTGTAGGTCGGGAAACTGCTACTGACTTGCTTGGCTTTACAGGCTCTTCCCTCTTTGCTGCAAACAGGTAAATTGCTGGAAGACAGAGGCCAAAGGGTGGGGGTGGGTGGGTGGGTGGGGCTATATTCAGTGTATAAGAAGCACCCAAGTTTTCACCCTCTTTTTGAGGCTAAAACGGTGTGTCTTATACTCTGAAAAATACCGTAGGTATCATCATCAATGCCTGTTGAACCAACCTCAAAAAGTACCAAGGACTCCATAGTTCAACCTGGGCTACAAATATTCTGTTCTCCATAGTGGGCGGAGCGAGCCTCCAAGAATGGGATGATCCAATCCATCAGCCAATCAGGACTGAGTCTGACTCTATATAAAAGCTGTCACCCCGAAGGGCACCCCCTCTTTCGACTCAGTCCTAAGTCTGGGACTAGTGTTACCTAACCTAGCAGGTTCTTCACAACTCGTCTTATTCTACAAATTCTACAATCAGTAAGTGAGATTAACCCCACTAACTTCCATCGTGTGTGGGGGGGGGCAGCTGGTGTCCTGTGACAGCTGTCTGTCTTCTGGACTACTGCCCAGAGGATTGGTTCGTGGCCTGGCCATCCGGTTCCTGTAGTACCATCGTTATAAGTCACAGAAGCTATCACGCTTGAGTGACCACCGGCCAGGGCGGCTCTGCCGCTTACCGCGGGGAGGGGAACCCTTGACGACAACCTGTCAAAAAGCCTACCTTCGTGCAGCCTCTCGGTTCCCTCCTTTTCGGCTTCAGCGTTTCGGCGCCTCCATAAAAGCCTCCAATCCTCCCGTCGCTCCCTGGCTTCGTCCTGAGCCCTGCAGCCCTGTCAGGCCGTCCTGTCAGTTTTTGGCGCGAACCGCCATTTTCTTCAAAGTGCTGAGCGCCCGCCCTACAGCTGACGGTCGGGGGTGCCTCTGCGCAGGCGCTGAGCTCATCGCACTACTTTGCCGATCCGAGTGCGAAGAGGAGGCTTCAGCGCGCAGGCGCAGAACACATCGTGGAGCTTTGCCTGTCAGGCAAGTGAAGAGAGCCCTCCCGTTCCTTGGCTGCCGGCATTCACGGCAAACCTCTTCTCCTCCTGCGACCTCTGCATTACAAGGGAGTCCTCCGTTCCTGCAGCAAGGAGCCGCCCGCCCTCAGTTCCGTTAAATCAGCTGTCGGGCGGCTCGAAGACATCAGCTGTTTGTCGGGCCGCGGCATTGCTGCGCACGCGCCCCAGAGGCCGCCCGCATCATCGGGGCTTCCGCCACACACGCCGGCCTCTCTGTTTGAGCCCAGCTGTCTGTCGGAGCCAGCGCTAATTGCGCACGCGCTCCGGAGGGCTCCTCCGACGTCAGGGATTCCCTCGGCTCTCCTTCCGCCCTCGTCAGGCCAGCTGCTCTTCGGACGCTGCGCGAAGAGCTCCAACGCGCAGACAGCCTCCACAGCTTCTCTGCCTGCCCTTTTTCACCTGGCCATGGCAGACACCGGGGCCAAGAAGAGGGCCAAAACCGGCAAGGAGTCCAGCAAGCAGGACTCAACTGACAGGGCAGCTTCCGCTCCTCCAACCTCGCATAGGGACCGCTCCCCTCTGCGTCAGACAGGAGCCGAAGCCAAGAGACCCCCCCACAAGGAGGGTGGCCATAAGGACAAGGCTAAGCAGCCTGCCTCCACATCATCAGGCCTTCCTCGCACTCGTGACACTGGAGATCATCTGACCTCCAGATCCAGGCAGTCCTCGGGGGCCCTATCCCTGGATAACCCGAACCTTTGTTTGGGGGACATGGACATTTGGGAGGAACCCCAAACATCCCGCGCCCCCTCCCCGGCTGTTCCACCACCCACGGCATCCGCCATCTTTCAGAGCCCAGAGGTCCAGGCCCTCATCCAGATGGCGATCAGAGACGGGATCGCGGCAGGCATTAAGCAGTCAACCGCGCCAACGCCTTCTACCTCGGGCACAACGTCTGTCCCTCACCAGCAGCGCCGTCCTCTGCCGGCACCAGAGCAGGACCCGCCTCGGGCCACCGAGGCGACCGCAGCTCCGTCTTCCCCGGAGTCGCTCCATGAAACCGAGGAGCCGGGACTGGACCTTGACCTATCCGCTGATGAGGATGTCACACCGGAGCCCCCCGCGACCACGGGCCTTTTTAACCCGGCCCTCTTTAAATCCTTGCTCCACAAGGCAAGGGCAGCGGCCAAGATGCCCCCGGTGGAGCCCAAACCAGCCGGCGAGGAGCAGAGCGATCCTCTCTTCGAAGAGACTACCTCGCAGGAGGAAGTTATTCCCGCTCCGAAACTCTTCATTACTTCGGTCACGAAGCAGTGGCAGACACCGATCGCGGGAGCGGCCCCGTCATCATTAGACAAGCGGTTTTTCAACGTGGCACAAGGGTTGGCTCAGCACCTACCGGTTCCACCGGTTGACCCGCCCATCAAGGCGCTCTACTCAGCCAACCCGCTGCCGGGCGACTCAGAAGAGCTCCTGCGCCCAGAGGACCGCCGTACGGAACAAGCCATTCTGCGTTCCCATCAAGCGGCAGCTTGGGCCGTCCGGGCCTCGGCGACGGCTTCATTCTTCTGCCGGACATCTATCCGCTGGCTCAAAGCGCTGCAAGAGCAGTCCTCCGACGGGCGCACCCGCCAGGACATCAACAAATTACTAGCGGTGGCCCAGTTCACCTCGGATGCCACTCTGCAAAGCGCACGCTTCGCAGCGAGATCAATGGGGGCATCCGTGGTGGCTCGCCGGATGCACTGGCTCCGTGGATGGCAGTCGGATGCTCGCCACAAGTGGCGCCTTGCCACCTCTCCAGTTCAGGGTCAGTCCCTCTTCGGGGAGGCGTTGGACCCATACCTTGTTGAGTCCAAGGACAAGAGGAAGGTCCTCCCTAACTGTACCCGCCGGGGTCAGAACAAACCCACTACTCCACCTCCCGCCCCTCCGCCCCGCCGCCCTTACCGGGCCCCTAGATACCGGGGTAGATATCAGGCGGGCGGCCGCCAGAATCAGGGGCAGGACAAGCCTAAGCCAGACCCACCGGCCAAGCGTCCTTTTCGGGGTGCAGGCGGGTGCTCCTACCGCCGCTTCAAGTAGATCCCACAGGCCTTCCCATTGGGGGTCGCCTACGCTACTTTGCCGGGCGATGGGAAGATACCACCACGGATAGTTGGGTGCGAGAGACCATTACATCGGGACTCGCACTCGACCTCCTCTCCACCCCTCCGGGATATTTCATGAGGTGCCCCCAGTCCTCCAAGCCCGAGAAGCGGTCGCTAATGCTGGCCGCTATCCAGCACCTGTTGGAGATTGAGGCCATCCAACGGGTTCCGGAGGACCAACAGGGGCAAGGCTTCTACTCCAACTTGTTCCTTGTCGAAAAATCCTCGGGGGGGTGGAGAGCGGTCCTGGACCTCAAGAGACTCAATAAATTTGTCGCATATAAGAGGTTCAAGATGCACACGCTGCAGTCCATCCTAGCGTGTGTACGAAAGGGGGACTTCATGTCCTCAATCGATCTGACGGAAGCTTATCTACATGTACCAATTCGGCCTTCCCACCAAAAGTACCTCCGCTTCTGTTACATGTCCGAACATTATCAGTATTCGGCACTCCCATTTGGCCTCTCCTCCGCCCCGCGGGTCTTTACAAAGATCCTGGCCGCCCTTGCGGCGAGCATGAGGGCCCTTCCCGTTCGCATGCACTGCTACCTGGACGACATTTTAGTCCTCTCGTCCTCCTTTGCGCGTGCGGAGGCTGACCTTCAGTTAACCATGGAATGCCTGGAGGAGCATGGCTTCTCCTTAAACATCGAAAAGAGCCAGCTCAGGCCCACCAACAGAATTACCCACCTAGGGGCTATTATCGACTCCCTGGAGTGCAGGGTGTTTCCCAGGAGAGACAGGACAATATCACCACCCTTGTCCAACAGGTGCTCTGCCTACGACGGGCACCTCTGAAACAACTTTCGTCTCTCCTGGGGAAAATGATTTCGGCCATTCATATCATGCCCTGGGCACAACTGCACTCCAGGGACTTGCAATGGCTCCTGCTCCCCTTCCAACGGGCGGGGAGGAGCAACTCTTCGACTAAAATCCTGATCCCATCCTCTGTCCGTCGCTCTCTCCAGTGGTGGCGGTCCCCGGCGATTTCCGAAGGATCCAGCTTCTTCGAGCCGAGCCGGGTGACGGTGACAACCGACGCCAGCCTGCAGGGATGGGGGGCCCACGTCCTTTCCCAGGTGGCCCAGGGAACGTGGTCTCCGCCGGAGACCCTCCTGAATATCAACATTCTAGAACTGAGAGCTGCATTCCGGGCCCTTCAGGAATTCCAGCACATCCTCCGCAACCGACATGTCCTGTTATTGACGGACAATGTAACCACCAAGGCCCACGTCCACCGCCAGGGTGGGACGGTTTCCCGGGGCCTGATGTCAGAGGCCAAAGCCTTGGGACTCTGGGTGGAGCACCACCTGCTCTCGCTCAGAGCGGAGCACATCTCGGGAGTAGACAATGTAACGGCGGACTGGCTCAGTCGCAATGCGGTGGACTCGGTGGAGTGGAGCCTGCACCAGGATATCTTTCAGCAGCTGGTGCAGCGATTCGGCCTCCCAGTCATCGACCTCTTCGCCACTCCCCGCAACGCCAAGCTCCCGAGGTTTGTCTCCCGCTACCGGTCTCAAGGGGCCGAGGACATCGACGCCCTTCGTTGCCCCTGGCCGAGGGGTCTCCTATATGCCTTCCCTCCTCTGGCTGTACTCCCGCAAGTCATTCGCCGGATTATCATCGAGGAAGCGGAGGTGATTCTCCTCGCGCCGTACTGGCCCAGGAGAGCGTGGTTCGCGGACCTCCGGTCGCTATCGGCCAGCCCACCATGGCGGATACCACCGACTGCGTCTTCGCTCTCGCAGGGGTCCTTACTTCATCCGGACCCCCACTGGTTCAAGCTGACCGCTTGGCACTTGACCGGTGCTGCCTAACTCATCGCGGAGTGCCCGACACCATTGTGGACACTCTCATGTCATCCAGACGGGCATCGACGGACCGCATCTACGCTTCTACATGGAAGTCGTTTTGTTCGTGGTGTTCAGCCGCCTCCCTTTGTCCGGTGGACCTTACCATCGTGGGTATTCTCCGCTTTTTACAAGCGGGCCTGGACCAGGGGTTGGCCCCCAACACTCTGCGTCGCCAAACGGCGGCACTCTCCACCGTGCTCTCCTGCGTTCCTGATATGCTGAGAACTTAATGAGCTGATAAACTCATTGGCCAGTTATTCATACAATGTCAGAAAATAGCATACACTTTCATGCTCTTCCCCAAGCATTTCACATATAGAGTAAATAGAAGTATAGTTTGCAACATTTACTTTTGTCTGAAACAACTCCAAAAGCAACAAAAAAACCCCAATATATGCATCAATTGCTTTGGAAAACTATGAAACCCTTCGAAGCCACCAAATTGAATTCATTAATTCACAGCAAGCTTCTTCAGTTCACAGATATGTTTTGACAGAATCATTCAATCAAAGCTTTGTCAAAGTGAAGCAGTGAAAGTGAATCCCTTTGAACTATTGCACAGCCACACAACACATATTTTTAATGTTTTCCTCCTAGGACTTGGTCTCCAAGCCCATCATAATATTTATTTCACTTTCCCAGAAATTTCTAACCAACGCACTTCGCAGAAACTGAGCATAAATTAAGAGCAATGACAATACTTTCTGATTTAAGCACATTGAAAGTCCAACTTAATTAGAGATGTCATGATGCAAGGGATGATTTCACAAGGAAACACAGAAATCTGGTTAAACATGGTCTCTGTGTGCAAAAGAAAGAGTGGAAAGGAATGACTCTTGAGCTATTTCCTTAGTCAGATAAATAGAAAGACCAGGTAGGGACAGATCATCAACAACCTAAGTGCTAGAGCCCACTGTAACAACATTGCCAAAAAGGCTCTGAGAGTTGTTAATCTAATCTTGCGTAGCTTCTTCTCTGGCAATATTACATTGCTAACCAGAGCATACAAAACATTTGTTAGACCAATTCTGGAATACAGTTCACCTGTCTGGAACCCGCACTGCATAACAGACATTAATACAATCAAGAGAGTCCAGAAATATTTCTCAAGAAGAATCCTCCACTCCTCTGCTCGCAATAGAATACTGTACCTTATTCCACCAGACTTGAAATATTGGGATTAGACAATTTACAACTACGCCGTCTCCGATCTGATCTAAATGTAGTTCATAAAATCATATATCAAAAAGTCCTTCCTGTCAATGATTACTTCAGCTTCAACCACAACAATACACAAGCACATAATAGATTCAAACTTAATGTAAACCGCTCGAAATTCGACTGCAGAAAATACGACTTCAGCAACAGAGGGATCAATGCCTGGAACACACTACCTGACTCTGTGGTTTCCTCCCCAAACCCCCAAAACTTTAACCTTAGACTGTCTACAGTCGACCTCTCCCCGTTTCTAAGAGGTCTGTAAGGGGCGTGCATAAGCGCACCATTGTGCCTACCGTCCCTGTCCTACTGTCCTATTGTCCTCTATTATCGGTACTTTTTACTTTTATGTTATGTTTATACAAACAACTACTATCCTGTACATGTTTGAGAAATAAATAAATAAATAAATAAATAAATAAATAAATAAATAAATAAATAAATAAATAAATAAATAAAATAAAATAAAATAAAATAAAATAAAATAAAATAAAATAAAATAAAATAAAATAAAATAAAATAAAATAAAATAAAATAATATAATATAATAAAATAATAAAATAATAAAATAAAATAAAATAAAATAAAATAAAATAAAATAAAATAAAATAAAATAAAATAAAATAAAATGAAATGAAAATTGAAAAATGAAAAATGAAAAATGAAAAAAAAGAAAAAAAAGAAAAAAAAAGAAAAAAATGTGTGGTTGCTAAGAGTCTGCAGTTAACCTGACAGCACACAATCAATCAATCAATCAAACAAACAAACAAACAAACAAACAATCAAGCCAACTGAGTCCTACGGGATTGGGCGGCTTATAAGAACAATAAAATAAATAAACTAAGAATAATAACAGAGTTAGAAGGTACCTTGGAGGTCTTCTAGTCCAATCCCCTGCTCAAGCAAGAGACCCTATATCATTCCAGACAATGGCTGTCCAATCTCTTCTTAATAACCTCCAATGTTGGAGCAACCAGAATGTCTGGAGGTAAGTCGTTCCGCTGGTTAATTGTTCTCACTGTTAGAAAATTTCTCTTTAGTTCTAGGTTGCTTTTCTCCTTGATAGGAATTTATATGCCAAGCAATAAATCAGATTTAGCAAAGTGGTGGTTTTACTGAAGATTCACAAAGATAAATAAGAGATGACTGAATAAAAATAAAATAAGTAAAGATAAAAAAATTAAGGAAAGGGAGAAGTATGGCCCAAAACTGAAAATACGAAAAGGGTGGATTTGAAAGATAAATATGAAATGAGGTATAAAAGAAAATGAATATGTTTGGAAGATAAGCAATAGCGATTAAATTGGAAGAAAATGGAAAATTAAAAGTAGTGGACCCAGGCGACAAAACTAGGTAGTAAAGGAGGCAGCATTATGGCAGTAGTAATATACCTGGGAAAAAAATACAATGTATGTATAAATATGGGGGGGGGGGAATATAAGTCTAAGAGTAGCACCAAGGATGAAATGAAGTTAGGGATTTGAGTTACCTGTCTGTTAACCATAAAATGAATTATGATTAGATTTACTCAGGGAAGGGATAAGAGGGAGGAAGAGGAAGTAGAGAATGAAGGGGAGAGGAGGAGAGGAGGGAAGTAGGAAAGAGGGAGAGAAGGGAAAAGAAGGTAGAGGGAAGAGAGGGAGATAGAGGGAGGGGAGTAGTAAGAAATACTGGGGGGAAACAGACAGGTGATAAAAGTACGGTGCAAAATTAGGATGTTTGTTTATGATTTATTGGATAGAAATGTATAACTATATATATTTTAATATGATTCATGGTATATGTATGGATGTACATATGTGTATGTGGAGATGGTGAAAACAACAACAACAAAAAAAACCAAAGATAAATAAGAAGAAGATGAAGCAATGTAGACTCCATTCTTTGTCCCAGTATCAGTGAGCATTAACTACGCTGAGCCAATTTTTGATAAAACCACATAAAATGGTCTGCTTCCCTCCCCAAATTTCCAAATTCTTCTATTTCTGGGAGGAAAAGAATGTAATCTTTGTTCTGTGAGGAATGTCCTGGTTATTTCTTTCTTGCAATTTCTCACTTGGATAAGAATTTTTTCTTAAGCAAAGACTTGACTTTAACTATACAAGTATCTACTGTGCTATATATAGTGTTCCAATATTTGAGGAGCTGTCACAAAGAAGAGGGGGTCAACCTATTTTCCAAAGCACCAGAAGGCAAGACAAGAAATTAATCAAGGAGAGAAGCAACCTAGAACGAAAGAGAAATTTCCTACCGGTAATAGTGAGAACAATTAACCAGTGGAATTGTTTGCCTTCAGAAGTGGGAGCAGGGGTGAAATGCTCTCAGTTCGGGCGTGCCTGCCGGTCGTCGGGGAGCCGGTAGCGATCGCAGCGCGAGGCTTCGCCCACCCTCCCGGATGCCGCCATTTGGTTTCTTTTACCTTCTGCGCATGTGCAGAACACTTTGCGCATGTGCAGAGGGTAAAAGAAACCAAATGGTGTTATCCGGGCAGGTGGGCGAAGCCTCGCGCTGCGATCGCTACCGGCTCCCCGACGACTGGCAGACACGCCCGAACCGGGAGCATTTCACCCCTGAGTGGGAGGTTTTTAAGAAGAGATTGGACAGTCTGGACTTGTCTGGAATGGTATAGGGCAATGATGGCGAACCTTTTAGATACAGAATGCCCAAACTGCGGACGCGCATGCCCAAACTAAAAGGTGAGTGCAAGCGAATGCACACACGCATGGACATGCATGAAAGTGTGCATGCGTGGACATGCACAAAAGTGTGCATGTGAGGACAGGCACAAAAGTGCACGTGCACAGACATGCGCGCATGCGTGCACAGACATGCGTGCATGTGCAGCAGAGACCCAAAGACCAGCTGGCCAGCAGGAGGCGGGGCATCCCAACACCGGCAGCATGCCAAGAGATAAGATCTCTTTCTTTTGTGAGCTTCTGTTTCATCGTTTACAGGGAAACAGAAGCTCACGAAAGAAACGCCACAGAGATCTGACCTGGGGCGACGGCACGTGTGCCAGCAGAGAGGGCTCTACGTGCCACCTCTGACACGTGTGCCATAGGTTCGTCATCACGGGTATAGGGTCTCCTTCTTGAACAGGAGGTTGGACTAGAAGACCTCCAAGATCCCTTCCAATGCTGTTATCCTGTTATGTTTGAGAGGGTTCCAAAGCTGAGGACTAGACAAGAAAGGGGGAAAATATCCCAGGATTTTGACAAACACATTCCTTACTATTGCCAAAAAAAAAGGTATGGTTGCATACATGTCTTCATCAGCTAGCTAGAGCAAAGGGAATTTTATAGAAAGGAAGATGACACTGACAATGATAGACCAGATCTATTACCAAAGAGACAAAAGGGAAACACATCTTAAATCCAAAACAAGAAAAAGACATGAAGAAAAGGAAAGGCAGACACCTCCTTAATTCATATGACTATCATATGAGTAGGATACAGTAAGACTTGGAATATTCTGTTATTATAGCAAATATTAATAAAAGTAGATATAGTCTTTGAATAAAGTTTATTTCTTGGTTAGTCTACATTGTGAGGTTGACCACAATCTTGCAAGCTTTTTGTAGTTTCTTCTATACATAATTGGTTACCTTTGCACAGTTTGGAGTCAACCAATTTATATTTAGACAAACTTATGGCTAACTTTGGAGTGTAGTGGAGTTTTTAAAAAATTAAGATTCATACCCAGAGTTTCCAGGATTCTTAATAGTGATGGGTTTGACTCATATGAGTTATGTTCTTTTTAAAATAATGTCCTGAATAATAAGATATATTAAAGTCCCTGAAAATATAAAAAAACTTCCAATCCACCCATCCACTTCTCTTTCTCACCCTCTTTTTTGACTCCTAAGAAAGATAATTTTATAACACTTTCTTAGAAAATAGTTGAAAAATCACAGGTAATAAATATATCTCTCACTTCATCTGGCAGGATATCTTTCTTCCTTCCAAATATATTGTTCCCAGTTTACTTATTACCTACTGCTGGGACTTGCCTGTTAAAGAGAAATATTGCTCAAGAAACTACTCCTCATTTAAACAAATGCTATTAAACTTGAGTGAAAAGACACTAAGGAGCTTCTAAAATACTTTCCATGACTGCACTAAATCAAAGCTAATGGCTACAGATAAAGAAACTGAAGAGCTGGTCTTCTGTACTTTGTCAGTATTAATATTTTAAGTAACAACTCCTCAGTAACTTACAGGATAGCTTCTTTTTCCCTAAAAGAAATTCCAAGAATCCGTTGTAGGAAATCAGAATATAGAATAGAATAGAATAGAATAGAATAGAATAGAATAGAATAGAATAGAATAGAATAGAATTCTTTATTGGCCAAGTGTGATTGGACACACAAGGAATTTGTCTTTGGTGCATATGCTCTCAGTGTACATTAAAGAAAAGATACATTTGTCAAGAATCATGAGGTAAAAAACACTTAATAATTGTCATAGGGTACAAATAAGCAATCAGGAAACAATCAATATTAATATGAATCGTAAGGATACAAGTTACAGTCATACAGTCATAAGTAGGAGGAGATGGGTGATAGGAACGATGAGAAAAACTAATAGTAATAGTAATGCAGCCTAGTGAATAGTTTGACAGTGGTGAGGGAATATCCGGAGGTTTTGGATTCTACTTGATTCTGCATTATCAGGTGTCATCTGGAGGATCATACCCAAGAAAATCCTGAGTGATCTGAAAGGATTCAAAGGAAAGTAATTTTTCTGGAAAACAAGAGTCAATCTTGAACCAGTCAGGGTCGAACCCAGATTGTTGGGGGCAATATGCTGAACTCTGTAAACCGCTTAGAGAGGGCTGTAAAGCACTATGAAGCGGTATATAAGTCTAAGTGCTATTGCTATTGCTATTACTTCTGCAGTGAGCCGAATTAGCCTGAAATACTGCATTCTAACCACTGCATCACCACAGCTCTTGATAATTCTAAGGCTGTCAGTCTAAGGCAGGCCTGTCAAACTCGCGGCCCACGGGCCAGATGTGTCACGTGCTGGCTCCGCCCCCACCCAGTTTAGCAAAAGTCCCGATACATCACGTGATGCCACCGTGACGCCACGAGTTTGACATCCCTGGTCTAAGGTATCTAATCCCATTATCATTTCCATCCAGGCTTACTTATCATCATGCAATAAATGTATCAACCAAAATTCAAATTTTTAGTCCAGAATCTAGATTGCTGTAGAAATATCTGGGCTCTGTTCAAACATCAAAGTAAAATGCAGTCTAAAGGGCAGAAATCTGGGCCCTTTTAAACGTCATGTTTAGTTGGTGAAATGGAAGGCCATCAGAGTTGGGATGAAAAAAATCCAAACACTACTGGACATCAGCAAAGATACAGAAAACCCCAAGCTATTTTTTTCTTCTTTTTAGCCCTATTGAAAAGTTGTTTGGAAAGAAGAACGAAAGATAGGAAAGATGGTTTATTGATGGAGTAGAGCCAACAGCAGTGCTGGGTCAGCTGACCAATTGGTTTTTTGGAAGAAATGTCCATCTGGGTTCAGTTCCAAGTGGGGAGAAAGACACTGGAAACATGGAGACTGCTTGGAAAGATGGTTTAATGGTGGAGAGGACCACATGGTTTGAGGAGAGAGAGAGAGAGAGAGAGAGAGAGAGAGAGAGAGAGAGAGAGAGAGAGAGAGAGAGAGAGAGAGAGAGAGAGAGAGAGAGAGAGAGAGAGAGAGAGAGAGAGAGAGAGAGAGAGAGATTTATACCCTCTGTTCAGCTTTGAATTTGAGCTTCTATTCTGATTGGTTGTCAGACTCCCATGGGGCCATGCAAGGGTAACTTTGTAGGTTGTCCTTTGAGTCCCAAGCTTGGTTGAGCCTTACTGGGTGATGTAATCTTCCCAGGTGCCATGTGGTGAGTTATGTTGCTAGATGGGTAGAGGGCTAATCCTATCTTCATTGGATCTTGGGTGAGGGCATTTGCTTATGAATAGACCTAGCTATCTTTCTATCTCTTGAGTGCTGACATCTGCTGTGGGCTATTGAGGAGGGTGGGGTTCTGCTTCCTGCCTAAAAACATGTTTCTCCATTTCTCATCCAGGGAAATATAATATTATGCCTTTTCAACATTTCCCAGAATATTTCATTCCTCTAGCAGAGGGGTGGGTGCTAACTTCCTACAGTCTTGCAGCTTTTGTTTCCTCCGTGGATTATGAAACTTTATGAGACATGGAAGCCAAATTGCTCTTCAATGGGAAATACAGGTTAGGAAACATCAGGCAAGCACAGATCAAGTAGCACTCTGAAAGAAGTTTCAGAATACAAGGAAATAAATATGCAGGTATTCCTCCACTTATGACCATTGCTTAAATAATAGAATAGAATAGAATAGAATAGAATAGAATAGAATAGAATAGAATAGAATAGAATAGAATAGAATAGAATAGAATAGAATAGAATAGAATTTTATTGGCCAAGTGTGATTGGACACACAAGGAATTTGTCTTGGTGCATATGCTCTCATTGTACATAAAAGAAAAGATACGTTTGTCAAGAATCATAAGGTACAACACTTAATGATAGTCCGGGTACAAATAAGCAATCAAATCATATTAGGAACCAGTCAATATAAATTGTAAGCAAAAACAAGCAACAAAGTTACAGTCATACAGTCATTTGTGGGAGGAGATGGGTGATGGGAATGATGAGAAGATTAATAGTAGTGCAGACTTAGTAAATAGTTTGACAGTGTTGAGGGAATTATTTGTTTAGCAGAGTGATGGTGTTCGGGAAAAAAAACTGTTCTTGTGTCTAGTTGTCTTGGTGTGCAGTGCTCTATAGCGTCGCTTTGAGGGTAGGAGTTGAAGCAGTTTGTGTCCAGGATGTGAGGGATCTGTAAATATTTTCACAGCCCTCTTTTTGATTCGTGCAGTATACAGGTGCTCAATGGAAGGCAGGTTGGTAGCAATTGTTTTTTCTGCAGTTCTAATTATCCTCTGAAGTCTGTGTCTGTCTTGTTGGGTTGCAGAACCAAACCAGACATTTATAGAGGTGCAGATGACAGACTCAATAATTCCTCTGTAGAACTGTATCAGCAGCTCCTTGGGCAGTTTGAGCTTTCTTAGTTGGGGCAGAAAAAACATTCTTTGAAGGAAGAAGGAGAAAGATCACAGCCAGGGGTAGGCAAAGTTGGCTCTTCTATGACTCGTGGACTTCAACTCCCAGAATTCCTGAGCTAGCATGATTGGCTCAGAAAGTCTGGGAGTTGAAGTCCACGAGTCATAGAAGAGCCAACTTTGCCTACCCCAGCCTAAAGGCTATAACAAACCCCATCATGCAAAGGCTATAACAAAAGTTGCACTAGCAGTGCAGTAACCGAGAATGTCCAATCTTATCAACAATATAAATAATATATTTCCTAAATGCTACTGGGAAGCCTTGGATTTTGGAACAGGACTTTTCCTGTTCTACTGGGATGATCCTCAATGGGAAAGATGCTTTCAATTCAAAATTCAAGCATATGTTGTTTTTCGACAACAGCATTTCCCATGATTCCAGGGATAATGATATCACTGACATTTCAAAAGCAATCGTTACTTCATTTCAGATTTCACACTACAGCTTGAAAAAAGTATACATGGGGATAGTAGCGAGTTTGAAACTAAAATGTGTTGTACAGCAGATAAAATAAATTCTGCTCAACCCCTTAACTCTGAGACGGAAAGGAAAAATACATAACTCTTACTCTGTCAACAGATTGTGAATGATGCACTGTTTACTGTTGAATAAATATTCTGGAATATGTGGATGGTATCCTGCATAAGCAGTGGCTCTGGTCACAATAGCTTTTACAGGGGTGCAATTCAGCAAGTTCTGACAGGTTCTGGAGAACCGGTAGCGAAAATTTTGAATAGTTCGGAGAACCGGCAAATACCACCTCTGGTTGGCCCCAGAGTGAGGTGGGAATGGAGATTCTGTAGTATCCTTCCCCCAGGAGTGGGGAGGGAATGGGGATTTTGCAATATCCTTCCCCCAGGAGTGGGGAGGGAATGGGGATTTTGCAATATCCTTCCCCCAGGAGTGGGGAGGGAATGGGTACTTTGCAGTATCCTTCCCCTGCCATGCCCATCAAGCCATGCCCACAGAACCGGTAGGGAAAATTTTTGAATTTCACCCCTGCTCTAATATCTGGGCCTAGATTTTAATGGATACTTTGCAAGAGGCAAATTCCAGCCACGTGAATTCATTTCCTGCAGAGTAGCAAAGCAACCATCTGAAAGAAGCATGAGACATTTTCAGGGAAGCATTGGCATTTGACAACATCATATCATCTGACAGTAACAATGCCAGTTTCTTGAGTGCAAAGCCAAGAGACACCCTGGTGATGAACACAAACAGGGTGAGATGTCAGCGAGGCTCCAGCGATGCAGATGACAGCACGGAAGGCCGAAGGATTCCATTGCAACCCCAGGTGAAACGAAGCCACTCAGAAACTCTGAGAGCTTATTATTTAGAATCCTGTGTAAACCGCTCAAGCATTTCACCCAGGTTACTAATCTTCACTTCCCGTGTGCAACTGAATTGGGTAAAAGAAAATCAGCGAAGTAGATTGATTGTGGGGATAGGTGCTCATCTGCAGTGGGGACTCGAGATAAGGGGATTGGCTACGCGTAAGCTATTGTCCTCTGCAGCAGTTTCTGCTTTCTTGCCATTGAGACACTCTTTGATGCTGCACAGGCAGAAATATTAGCTCCTGTCTTCGAAGGAGCTTTTGCAATCCATTCTTCAGTTGCCATTGATCCCTAGAGCCCAAAA
Organism: Diadophis punctatus similis; assembly: GCA_023053685.1. NCBI lineage: Eukaryota > Metazoa > Chordata > Lepidosauria > Squamata > Dipsadidae > Diadophis > Diadophis punctatus. The sequence continues at coordinate 69,179,285 of JALIGW010000005.1, forward strand.
CGTCCTGTACAGACTTGTGTTGCGGAAATAAGGGAGGCAGTACAGCAGAGAATATTAACACCTATCCATCCACATCCACAGGGCTTAAAGGAGACCTACAATAAGCCTCCATTTTCTGTACTCCAGGTCCACCGACCAAGAGGGCTATTCATCTACATCAGTCTGGCTTCTGCAAACCGGTTGTTCCAGTTTTTCTGTTCTTTCTGGTCTTCTTTCTGCATGCTAGGTTCTCCCACTCAGCCTGACAACCTGCTCCAGACAGCCTGAGCACTGGGCCTCCTGAACCTCTGCTGCTTCTTGAAGGAAAAATGACAGTTTGCTACAGGAGGCCAGTATGTTGTCCAACTTGGCAAATTTGATAGGTTGCAAAGAAGCTTTCAGTTCCCTTCTAGTTAAGGATGAGAGGGTGGGGGAGAGAAAAAAATTCTGCTTTTGTGGTGGAGTGTAATCTAAGGTGACCAGACGTCCCGCTTTTGGCGGGACAGTCCCGCTTTTTAATAATTTGTCCCGCGTCCCGCCGCATTTCAAAAAAGTCCCGCTTTTTTAATTTGAATTTGCCCTGCACACCCCTCTGCCTCCTGCCTCTCCTGCCTCCTCCTGCCAGGCGGGGAGGGAGGGCAGTGAGAGGGGCAGTGGCGGTCTTGCCTGTTCGTCGCCGCAGAGCCGAAGAAGCTGGTGGCGTTCACGGCGCGGGGCTTCCCCCGCCCGCTTTCCCCGGCCGCCGGGACGCCGCCATTTGCGTTCTTTTGCCCTCTGTGCAAGCAGAACGCTTTGTGCATGCGCAGAGGGCAAAAGAATGCAAATGGCGGCATCCCGGCGGCCGGGGAAAGTGGGCGGGGGAAGCCCCGCGCCGTGAACGCCACCAGCTTCTTCGGCTCTGTGGTGACGAACAGGTAAGCCTGCGCCGGTAGGAACCCACCTCTGGCTGCGATGAAGAGGGGTGTTTGGGGGGGGTGCACAAAGCTGCAGGATAAGAGAGACGGACCCCTCCTGTCTTGCTCCCCTAGAAACCCCCCCCCATCAATGGTGTCCTGCTTTACAAATATTAAAATCTGGTCACCTTAGTGTAATCCAGATTCCCAAGACGAAGGGCTGCATTTCAAGAGACAGCACAGTTTTGATCAGAGGTGTCAAACTCAAGACCCGGGGGCCGGATCCGACCTGCGGGGTGTTTAGATCTGGCCCATGGCGCCGCTCTGGAAACATGGAAGGACCTGAGTCTGGAACACATCAGGAATCACTCATGTTGAAGGTTCGAACCAAATGGAAGGTCAACCAGTTTCCATGATATGATCATAAGCATATACAGTATTTGAAGACCTAAAACTCTTTGAGGGGAAATAAAAAGAAGTGTAGAATGAAATCAAAGAAGTATAAAATGTGGATGTGAAAAGAGACTGCCAAAGACCCGGAAACAGAAGAAAGCAAGCTGGATGTCAGAAAAAGAACAGAAGACAAATCATGGCTAAAAAAAAAAAAGACAAAAGTTTCAAGAAAGAACATAACAAAGAATTTCAGAGAGGTGTTAGAAGAAAGAAGAAACAATATTATAGTGATATCTATAAAGGCACTGAAAGTGGAAACAGATATTGAAAAACAACGAAAGTCTTCCAAAAGATTTCTGAACTCAGGAAAATGTTTCAACCTCCAATCGCATGTTATTTTTTAATTTATTTGAAAGATTTATATGGCTGCTCATGTTAAGCAGTTCTGGGCAACTCACAACAGCAAATTGAGATGCTAAAACATGCCAATGTACAGATAGGAACTGATTCTATCAAACAAAAAATGGAAGGAGTATACTAAAATATTGTACAGCAAAGATATCAACCCTGACAGAATCTTAGAAATGACCTTCTCATACTAAAAGATGAAAATACATTCAGTACTTTGGTCATTACCAAATAAGGAGGCTACAGAAATTGGTAGAGTATCTACAGGAATATCAACAGAGTAGGAATCTCACACCCTCCCTTATTCATTCAACCAACATGTTGAATGTACTGTATATAGAGGAAAGCTCCACTGAAAGATGATGAACATGATCTTAAAACTGGAGGAAGAAACACTAATAACCTGTACTAAGTTGATGACTATTCTGATAGTTGAAAATGCAAATGATCTGCAGGGCCCAGTAAAGAGCCGAGGTGGCGCAGCGGTTAGAGGCAGTACTGCAGGCCACTTTAGCTGACTGTGATCCACAGGTCAGCGGTTCAAATCTCACCAGCTCAAGGTTGACTCAGCCTTCCATCCTTCCGAGGTAGGTAAAATGAGGACCCAGATTGTTGGGGGCAATGTAAATATATATTGCTTACTGGTGTAAACCGCTTAGAGAGTGCTTGCACTGTGAGGCAGTATATAAATCTCACAAATAAGTCAAGGAGCACAATAAAGATTAACTATAATGAAGACCAAACCCACAATGACAGGCACAGCAACAAGCCTTAGAATTCACAGTGAAGGAATTTAAGTTGTGGGGTAGCTTCTGCCTTTTAGGATTAACTATTAATGGTAAAGGTGCCAACAATTAATAACTATATGATAGACTAGCACTTGGTAGAATAGCAATGAAAGCATTGGTAAAGATTTTCAAATGCTGTGATGTACATTTACAAAGATCACATTGTGCAGGCAATGGCTTTGCCTGTAATGCTGCATCGAAGAGTGGGTAATTTGAAGAAGCAGGATAGAAAAAGTATTACCAGCTTTGAATTTTAGTATTGATATTGAAAACTGGGGACAATGAAGAAAGCAAACAAATGGATCGTATAACAAATCATTCCAGAGTTATCCCTAGGGACACAAATAACGAGGCTCAAATTATCATGTTTTGTATATATTATATGAAGACCCAGTTTTCTTGAGAAGTCCATAATTCTGAGAAGATGAAGGAAAGCAAAAAGAGGATTATTAGCAGTAAGATGGATGGATTCAATCACAATGACGAAGGGTACATCACTGGAAACCTTGAAGGATCAAGTTGAGGACTGGTCATCTTGGAGAACATCTATTACATAGTTGCTAAGAATCAAGATCATCTTGGTGGCATATAATCAACCATTGATCACTATAGCAATAGCAATAGCACTTAGACTTATATACCGCTTCACAGCCCTCTCTAAGTGGTTTACAGAGTCAGCAAATTGCCCCCAACTATCTGGGTCCTCATTTTACTGACCTCGGAAGGATGGAAGGCTGAGTCAACCTTTAGCTGGTAAGAATCGAATTGCCAAACTGCAGGCAACCGGCAGTCAGCAGAAGTAGCCTGCAGTACTGCATTCTAACCACTGCGCCACCATGGCTCCATACCTATATACATATATTTATAGAGAAGTGCAACCTTTTATGTACTAAAAGATGGAGGGAAATAAATCCCTTGCTATTAATATTTTTCTGGAGGCAGAATGCAAAACAGAATAGTATCTGAACATGGGGCCACTGAGTTGAAACCACATAATTTTTAACAGAACACAAATACTTTTAGGATAGGGGTCCCCAACCCCCGGTCCATGGACCTGCACTGGGCCCCAGCATGCCAGAAACTGGGCTGCGTAAACCAAGGGTGGGTTCCACTTACATTCACCACCAGTTCGCATCGCACGGGTTCCCCCTGTGCAATTTCACTTTTGTGCATGCTCAGTAGCAGGATTCAGCCCGAAACACATCTGAGGAGCTGATCAGCTGTGCTTCAGGCAAAGAAATAAAGGTGAGTATTAACCCAGGGGCGGGCAGGAGGGCTCTTTTTCAAGCCGCAGAAGAGAAGCCATCCAAACACAGAAAAATTCACCCAAAATTCCCAAAAAAAGATGGCGGCACCCACAGACCGGCACCGACTGAACTGGATCTATGATGCCATCCTTACATCACCAGTGGGTGGCTAACGGTTCGGGCAATCTGGTCTGAACCGGGAGGAACCCACCCCTGGATATAGGCAGCATGCGAAACCGCACCCCCTCCAGTCCGTAGAAAAACCTCTCTCCATGGAACCTGTCCCTGGTGCCCAAAAGATTGGGGGCCACTGCTTTAGCATACTCAGGAGCAGGGGTGAAATTCAGCAGGTTCTGACAGGTTCTGGAGAACCGGTAGCAGAAATTTTGAGTAGTTCAGAGAACCGGCAAATACCACCTCTGGCTGGTCCCAGAGTGGGGAGGGAATGGAGATTTTGCAATATCCTTCCCCCAGGAGTGGATAGGGAATGGGGATTTTGCAATATCCTTCCCCCAGGAGTGGGTAGGGAATGGAGATTTTGCAATATCCTTCCCCCAGGAGTGGGGAGGGAATGTGGATTTTGCAGTATCCTTCCCCTGCCTTGCCCACCAAGCCATGCCCACAGAACTGGTAGGGAAAAATTTTAAATTTCACCCCTGCTCAGGAGCCATCTTTAACTTTCTTTAGAATGTGGATCTCCACCCTTCTTTTAAAACCTGATTTTCCAGTTGTTTCTACATTCTCTTTTCTCCTAATCTCTATTTTATTACATTTGTTTCTTTTTCTTACCATCTTTTTCTCCTTTTAAAATTGCATTTGCAGGTGGTGGGATGAAAAAGGGAAATCAGACCATATTAGCATCCCTGATCCAATCTACCTTTTGTCTCATTTCTACATTATTCCATTTTCTCGGTAAGTTCAACATACATCATCAAAAATTAATACACATGCTAAACCACAGAAAGTAACCAGGTTAACATTAAGCAAACTTATCATGTGGTACGAATGCTTACTGTCCAATAAATTAATGTAGGACCATAGCCTTAATTACATAGTTCTTTCCTGTTCACAGAAAAGTATAGTTACATTAAAACCAACCAATTTGGGCTTTGTTTGTCCTGTAAATTAGACTAGAAAGGCTGATCAAATCATGATTCACTCTGATTTGCCAGGCAAATGCAAATCAAAATAACATGTTTAGGTGTCATTTGTGGTACTGAAAGATAAGCAATGAGTATTATTTAGTCAAATATGCAAAAGCTGACTTGCAAAAAAAATAATACTGAAAAGCCAAGGATAAAACATGGCAGTTCATCATTTTTTCATTCTTGCAACCTTTATTATTTATTTATTTATTTGTTTGTTTGTTTATTTATTTATTTATTTATTTATTTATTTATATATTTATTTATTTATTTATTGCCTTTTTATTATATTTCATGTTTCAGCTAAGAGAGGGGATATATACCCAACAAATATTTCTGGTCTAAGAAATCAGAGGCTATGTCTCCAGCTCACAAGGAATGGCAAGCCAGGAATCATACAGTCTGAAGAAAGCTTCACCCACTTCAAATCAACCCTTTTCAGGAACTTGTTATTCAACAATCTAATAAAGCTGCCATAGTATTCCAATAACATGGAATCTGGATCCATATTGTTATCCCTTGTGTTTTCTTTTCTGGTGTAAAGAAATGGAAACATGGTTTTTTTTGCTTAGACCCTAATAGACTAAGGTGACCAGATTTTAATATTTGTAAAGCGGGACACCATTGACGGGGGGGGGTTTTCTAGGGGAGCAAGACGGGAGGGGTCCGTCTCTCTTATCCCACAGCCCATCCACGTGAATAAAGGTGGAGACACAAATCCAGGATTGCTTTGCTGCAGCTTTGTGCACCCCCCCCCCAAACACCCCCCCTCATCGCAGCCCTTACCGCCGCTCTCGCTCCCTGCCTGGCTGCAGACTCCGCCTGCCTTCCCGAAGCAGTTCACTTTTGTTTCGTGGGAGGAGAAGGAAGAAAGCGGGCAGCGAGAGCAGCAGCCTCTTCCAAGCGCAGGCCTTGCCCTATACCCGCCCGGGGGGCTCCCACCCACCCGGCCACCAGCGGCTTCCGTGCCACACTTGCTTGGTGGGACTTTTTTGAAATGCCGCAGGACACGGGACAAATTATTAAAAAGCGGGATGTCTGGTCACCTTATAATAGACTTAACACAAAAATAGAGAAAGTAGGTTCCTTGGTGCTCTCTGAGCTTGCTTTCTTGCAGGCGTTTTGTTACCAACTAGGTAACTTCATCAATTCTCTTGAGCAAATTCCACTTCCTTCTAGCACTGATGATGTTACCTATTTGGGTAATGAAACGTCTGCAGGAAAACAACCAAGCTCGGAGAGCATCAAGGACCTCACAATTCAACCCTGAACTATCAATATTCTCTTCTATTAATGGAGAAAGTATTCCATTGTCCTTGGCTGATAAGTGTTCATCCTGGTTAGCACTTGAAAAGAATACCAGAAATCCCACAGCTGTAGAGTAGACAGCAAGTCAACGAAACATCTCGGAAGATAATAAACTATGTAAATACTGTTGCTAAGAAAGCTACATGGAATCATAGCTAAAGTAAGTAGGAGTCAAACTCGAATCAACAGACATATGTTAGAGAAGGTGGAGATGTTTTTTAGGCCTACACTCCCAGAGTACCTTGTGAAATACAAGGAGTAGCTCTTTGGAAATAGAGACGGGATATTGAGAACACGAGCAGATGGTGTTTTTCTCTCACTGCTAAACATTCAACATGCATTGCGTAGGTTTATAATATCATCTCTGATCTGAGACTTGGCTCAAAAAACATCACTGAAAATAAGCACGGAAAGCACATGGCGCTGCAAAACGAGGAAAGGGAAAGAGAGGGAAGGAATAAAAACAAATATTCATGCCACTAGGTTCACACTTTTGGGCGGATTTTCACATGCAGCTATGTATCACTGAAATTATTTGGCGAATCGCAGCTGAATGTGTAAAATTGACTGAACTGAAAAGTGTTGTGTAGGTAGTGATGGGAAACCACAGTAAGGTAACTTTGAAATGTTAGGACTCAATACAGTGTGACAGCAAAGTTTTGGGGATCTTAATTCTGTCAGCCTCGCAACAGTTTTTATTTATTTATTTATCTTACAGGCCTTCGATGCCTTTAACATAAAGCATAGGACATAGAACATAGAATAATAGAGTTGGAAGGGATCTCAGAGGTCTTCTAGTGAGTCTCCAACCTTGGCAACTTTATGAGGTGTGGACTTCAACTCCCAGAATTCCTCAGCCAGCCATGGTGGCTGAGGAATTCTGGGAGTTGAAGTCCACACCTCATAAAGTTGCCCAGGCTGGAGACCTCTGTATCTAGTTCAATCACCTGCTCCAGCAGGAGACCCTACATTATTTCAGTCATTATTCCAGTCTCTTTTTGAAAGTCTCCAGTGATGGAGCACCCACAACTTCCGAAGACAAACTATTCCATTAGTTAATTGCTCTCACCATTAGGAAATTTCTCCTTAGTGCTTTTCTCCTTGGTTAGTTTCCAACCTTTTTTGTGTGTGTCTTGCCTTTTGGTGCTTTGGGAAATAGTTTGATCCCCCCCACATCTTTGTAGGTGTTCCTCAAATATTGGAACAGTGCTACCATGTTCCCCCCTAGTCCTTCCTTTCATTAGACTAGACATACCCAATTCCTATAAATATTCTTCAAATATTTTAGCCTCCAGCCCCATACTCTTCTAACTTTTAATGGTTTATAATTTTTATAAACCCCTAACTTATATGTTTGAGGTTAAAGAAACAAGAAACATGCTGGAATGGTTAAGTCCACCCAAGGATAATGTTCAGATTTTGGCATCATATATTAAGAAGGGTCCAGAAAAATCCAGAATAGGTCCGATGAAGGTTCAAGGTATCATAAATTCTTCTATGGAAGGATCTGGGCACACTCGTCTTGAGAAGAGAGGACAAAGCAGGGAAAGGATAACAGTAATTGAAAGGAAGTGGCACAACAGAAGTTTAAGACCAGTTCCTTATTATTCCAGAATGCAGGACCTGAAATGATGGATATAAGATACAGGAAGGCAGATTCAAACAGAATATTGTTTCCCTCTTCAGACCATCTTCCAAAATTCTAAAAGTGAAATTGTTTCAACAATAGAACTAGTTAAGAGGTAATGGGTTCAAATGGAGGATAACCAGCCATCTGTTAGTGATAATTTAAATCTAGCAGCTGCTTCTGGACAAATTGATAAGCTTTCTAAATTTAAACTTGGGTAAATTTTATGGTCTGTGTAAATGAATATGGTTTAGTGGGTTATGCAAATCCGGCGTGTTACATTTAGGATTCAATGTTTTGTGTTGACCCAGTCAATGGGTGGATTTGGTAACAAAATGTAGTGCAGGCTCACAAATCCTGTAAGTGCAAACAGCACCATGTGTCTTGATGGTGAGAATACCTTTTCTCACTGAAACTGATAATAACAGGGAATAAAGCACAATCTCACAATCTCTATCTTTAAAGGCTTCACTTTATAAATGGTTAAAATAAATGTGATGAATGGAGAAACATTACTGTGTACGATACTGTGTACATACTGTGTACATACATACTGTGTACGATATATAAAATTGACTCCATATATAACCCTTTCCTGGTGAAGAGCTTATAAGGGAAGAGAGCCTGTGGCCTAGAGGTTAAGCTGCTGCCTTACAGGCAGACTGCCCAGGTTCAAATCCCAGTAAAGGTATGGCTATCTGATGAGAGCTAAATAGCTTGAAATAGATCTATAATAGTCTCCCTTCATTTTCATTTATCAGCAAAAAATGTTACATATACAGAGTATAAACAGAGAACTGAGATGAATAGGTCCATATATGGGTCTTCATGGAAAAGGAACCAACTCATAATGAATGCATGATTTACTTTAAGCCACAAGGAAACTATGTGGTTGCAAATAGGCAAGTAGCTAAGAGTTAAATCATACATGCAAGATGGACCACTTTTCTTCTGCCCCTCTTTCCTTTCCAGGATTTTTAAATCCAATCTGACTAATGTTTGCAATCTCCTAGAGGTCAAGTAAAAAGAAATTGCAACTCTATTCAGTAGTTGATTTCAAGGATTCCATTGGTTTTAATCTCATTTTAAATATGAAATATTGCGATGAAGTAGGACGTCACTCGATAACATATGGGTCTATATATGGCTGGATAGCAAATCATGTCTCTGATTTGCTATAGCTGAAGTTTTAGTAGAAAAACATTGTCATACATGAAGGATGGCCAACCTGGGTCCCCAGTTGCTTTAGATTGCTGCTTCCGTCATTCCCAGCCAGTATAACTAAGACATGGACTTGTAAAAAACATCTGATAAACAGTTGATTAACAAAAGTACAGAAAAATCGGATCATCTTCCAAGGCATTTAGAGGCAGAATCTCATCTTGGTCATTATAAATAATTTCTGGTTTTGGAAAATTTACTTCTTGAAAAATTACTGAATCCTCCAGATTGGTCAGATTGGCATGTGCTGGAAGAAAAAAAAGGAATATTTCAGTATTCCTGGAATGTTTTGTATTTAGAACAGTATCATTTATGCATCTTTAATGCATCCTTTTTGCAACTTTTGCTAATTAGTAAACATGGGAATAAAATTAACGGATACATGCACACACACACGAGAGAGAGAGACAGACACAGAGAGAGACAGAGAGAGACAGAGACAGACAGACAGAGACAGAGACAGACAGAGACAGAGAGAGACAGAGAGAGAGACAGACAGAGACACAGAGACAGAGAGAAAGAGACAGAGAGAGACACACACAGAGAGAGAGGCTGCAGTATATCAGTTCTCAACATGTATCATTGTAATAAAAAATATCCCTGAACCTTTCACTTTTCACCAACTCCTCAAAGGTACCAATTACAATGAAATGTCACCATTAAGCTGCCTTTTACTGAGAATATTTTTATGTGCTCCTTGCAAATCCATAAATATCTTCACTTCAAAGTCTATTTCATATGAATGGAGACTAAAAGGACAAGAGGAGAGAAAAAAAATCATGATAAATACACATTTTTTATTCTCTTTATATTGGGTGCTGCCATTAGCTAGTCAGCCATTAGAATGCTACCCAGAGTGACAGCCCATCGACTGTAACAGGAAACTCACTAAAGTGAAAACAGAGTTAATTATCTCAAAGAGAGTGTTTCTTCTGAGTTTTTTTTAATTATCCCAATCTAGTTTACAGTAGAGCTACAAGATCTGGCATGCAAAAATCTCAATATATTAAATGATTCAGAAGAGTCTAACAGGTTCCTGCCATGTCACAATAATCCAATTTTTTGCAGATCCAATCTGGTAGCCTTTCTCCCCAGCCCTGAAATCCTCAGGGTTCACCCATTCAAGTACGAAGCAACCCTGATCCAGCTTAGTTTTAGAGGCCAAGCAAGGATAGCCAAGTCTTTGCAAACTGAAAATAGCCAGACAACAGAAGGCGGGTGTGAACCATTTCATATCAAGACTTCTGCTTAAATACTGCAAGTGGGAATAAATCACAAGGAGTCATGCTTAAGCAGAAGGACACTTCACCATTCAAACTTTATCTATGTATAAGTTTTGACTGCCTACATCTTCGCTTTCATTCTAGTACCCTATTCCAGGAGTGAAATGCTACTGATTTGGCCTGATTCGGGTGTACCGGTAGCGGCGGCAGCAGTGGCCGGTGGTTCGGAGAATCGGTAGCAATGGCAGCGGGGGCTTCGCCCACCCACCCGGATGCCATTTCTGTTTTTTAACCCTCTGCGCATGTGCAAAGCCTTCTGCACATGCTCAGAGGGTAAAAAAAAGCACGTGACAGTGGCACGCACATGCACGAAGCGAGTACATGTGTGCAAATCATGTGTGCGCAAATCGTACGGCTTCCAAACCGCTAGTGAAGGTAAGTAGATTTCACCGCTGCCCTATTCTCTATTCTTTATTCTAGGTCAGTGATGGCGAACCTATGGCACGCGTGCCACAGGTGACACGCGGAGCCATATCTGCCGGCACGTGAGCCGTTGCCCTAGGTCAACTCCAGCATGCATGTGCGTGCCAGCCAGCTGATTTTTGGCTCATGTGGAGGCTCTGTGAGGGCATTTTAGGTTTCCAGAGGGCCTCTGAGGGGGTGTTTTCGCCTTCCCCAGGCTCCAGGGAAGCCTCTGGAGCCTGGGGAGGGCGAAAAATGGGCCTACCAGGCCCACCGGAAGTCAGGAAATGGGCCATTTCCGGCCTCCAGAGGGCCTCTGCAGGGGCGGGAGAGGCCGTTTTCACCCTCCCCAGGCATTGAATTATGGGTGTGGGCACTCACACGTGCGTGACAGCACGTGCGCACGCGTTTTCGGCACCCGAGGGAAAAAAGGTTCGCCATCACTGTTCTAGGTCTACCCACCACTCCCTTAAAAATAATAATCAAAGCTCTTGGGAATTAGGTAAGGCTTTTCTCTCAATTAAATCATAACAAGCTACCCATAATGGCAATATATTAAATATATATAAAATATATATATACCGTGTGTGTGTGTGTGTGTGTGTGTGTGTGTGTGTGTGTGTGTGTGTGTGTGTGTGTGTGTGTGTGTGTGTATATATATATATATATATATATATATATATATATATATATATATATATATATATATATATATATATATATATATATATATATATATATATATATATATATATATACGGTATATATGTATATACGGTGTGTGTATATATATATATATATATATATATATATATATATATATATATATATATATATATATATATATATATATATATATATATATATATATATATATATATACGGTATATATGTATATACGGTGTGTATATATATATATATATATATATATATATATATATATATATATATATATATATATATATATATATATATATATATATATATATATACGGTATATATGTATATACGGTGTGTATATATATATATATATATATATATATATATATATATATATATATATATATATATATATATATATATATATATATATATATATATATATATATATATATATATACGGTATGTATATGTATATATGTATATGTATATGTATATGTATATGTATATGTATATGTATATGTTAATGTAAATGTATATGTATAGCTCGAAATAGCTCGAAATAGCTAAATAGCTCGAAATAGATCTATAAGTCTCCCTTTATTTTCATTTATCAGCAAAAACTGCTACACACACATATAATAATATAATATAATAATAATATAATATAATATAATATAATATAATATAATATAATATAATATAATATAATATAATATAATATAATATAATATAATATAATATAATATAATATAATATAATATAATATAATAATATAATATAATATAATATAATATAATATAATATAATATAATATAATATAATATAATATAATATAATATAATATAATATAATATAATATAATATAATATAATATAATATAATATAATATAATATAATATAATATAATATACATAAGCGCGCCACTGTGCCTACTGTCCCTGTCCTACTTCCTATTGTCCTCTTTTATCGGTACTTTTTACTTATGTTATGTTTATACAAACAACTACTATACTGTACATGCTTGACAAAATAAATAAACAAAATAAAAAATAAAAATAAACAATAAGGAATGGTGATGTTTGGGAAAGATCTCTCATCTGCACCAAACCTATCTGTGATATCTATCTCTGTCTTTTGATCAAAAACCAAGGACAGGGACTTTGGACTCACCCCAAGTATAGAATTAAAGTCCCTGGGCTTTACATTACAGAATCAGCGAGCATCACTTTCTCATTTATGTGAACTGCCAGCAATCGTGTTGACAAGATAGAAGAAGCCAGAGAAAAATCTAGTGACATGACAGGCAATATATGTCAAGATTTGTTGTTTTCTTTTAGGTTTATGAAATACTTGACTGACTCAAAAACTACCCAGAACTTTTAAAATGCTTTATGCCTAATGAATTCTAAATTGAACCTTTACAGCAGGCCGTAATTGTCAGATCCCTCTGCTCAAAACCCAGGAAAGAAAAATCCCAACTCCATGATTGTAGAGAAAAGTACTTTTACTGGATAAGAACTGATAGCAACAAGTTGAAAGCAAGATCTGAGGCAAAAGGCGTGAAAATTACATATAGAAAGTAATCCTAAATCCCTCCCCTCAAAGACCCAGGCTGGCCATCCAATCCCGATGCCTCCCAGATGTCATGTGGGCCACATCTTCAGGTGGAGCCTTTGCATCTGGTCTGCAGAAACCGTTGACCTTGAGCTGGCTATAAACAAGTCCATTCAGCCATGCAGTATATGATGAGAACTTTCCTCCCTAACTCCCTAATCAGACACATATGGAGACATCTCCAGCACTGCTTTCCCCCCTCCTCCCAAATACCTAGACCTCCCCCTCCCCCATTTCTATGGCAGCCAAAGCAAGCAAGCAGCATGGAGGCTGACTTTGAATATTAACCTTATTAATATTAACACTCCAAAAACAGCTTCCATTTAGAGCCTTTGAAGTTAAAGAGAAATGTGTTTGGCTGGCTGTATCGGCTTGCTGAATTAAACTTCCTATATCCAGGGAGCATCCTGATCTGGGAAAACATCTCCCCCCCTATATGTAGTGATCACCTGCCTGAAAAATGAACTGGTAAAATGCACTGTCCTACCTTCTTAGGGTAAAGATTAACCCTCAAGTAAGCTACAGAAAAATGTCTAGATCAGTGCTGTGGCTCCCAATGATTTGTGTTAATAAATACAGTGGAACCTATTTCTCTGTAGAGACCTAAGGGATTGCGGTTTTAATCTTGGCTGTCAGTCAATCTGTCTCGCTTCTATTATCTGAGATAAGAACCTGTCACTCAAGGGAAAGGTATCTGTGGCTTTCTTCACGCTTTTGGAGACTGCAGTTCAGCAGCATACGTGAAGCCACAGATTTCCCAGCCCTGCTTAGCTGGAAATTAGGATCAGAAATTCCCACGACCTTCCATTCTTAACCCCTTTCACTCCTCTGGATTTCTTCTGATCTCCCTACATTACCCTCTGGTTCTTATGATTTCAAAGAGCTGTTTTGAGACACGGCTGGCTACACGATTAGATTTGTCAAAGACCATGATTGGATTGCAGACCTATCTGACCAATTGCCAAGATAAATCAGGGAAACCCAACTCCAATGTAATGCCTAGAGCAGGGGTGTCAAAATGGCGGCCCGCAGGCCGGATGCCTCACGTGCAGGCCACACCCACCCCACCTCAGCAAAGGCAAAAAAAGTCACAATATGTCACATGACATCAACGTGACGCGGTGAGTTTGACACTTGTGGCCCTGAGGGAAAGATCATCACATACAGGGATGAAATGCTACCTGTGCGCTACCGGAAGCGCATGCTTCTGAACCGGTAGGGAAGGTAAAGTAGATTTCACCGCTGATATGATATGACATCATCATGCTAATAACACAAATCTTGTGCCACATGTTCTTTGCACCATGTTATCACAACACTATTGATGCAAATTGACTAAATCATATATATTTTTACAGTGACATGCCCAACCTCATTGGGGCTTCACAAATGCCTATTTCTTGTCCCTTTTTGCTCAGGCATATGAAGAACATCCAAACTAGGACTTCTGAAGAAGAATCGTCATTTCTGAGCTAGATCCTAAGAGTAATACTATGTGTGATTTCTACTCTAACACATGAATACAAAATAGATACCATACCATACCATGCCATATCATACCATACAAAAAAGAATAAAAATACAAATGTGGGTAAGTGTAAAGCCCCCTCCAGTAGCTCATAATATAGAAGGCATTGAAACTCTAGAGAAAGTGCAGAGGAGAGCAACCAGGATGATTAGGGGGCTGGAAACTAAAACACACAAAGAGCAATTGCAGGAACTGGGCATGGCCAGTCTGGCGAAGAGAAGGACCAGGGGAGACATGATAGCAGTGTTCCAATACTTGAGGGGATGCCACAGAGAGGAGGGGATTAGGCTGTTTTCCAAAGCACCAGAAGGCCAAACAAGGTATAATGGATGGAAGCTGACCAAAGAGAGATTCAACCTGGAAATGAGGAGAAACTTTCTGACGGTGAGAGCGATCAACCAGTGGAACAGCTTACCTGTGTAGGTTGTGAGAGCTTTGACATTTGGGACTTTCAAGGAGAGATTGGACTGCCATTTGTCCTAAATGGTGTAAGGACTCCTGCTTGAGCAGGGGGTTGGACTAGATGACCTACAAGATCCCTTCCAACTGTATTTATCTGTAATCTGTAATCTGTAAAGGCAATTTTCTCAAAGAATCAGAGTAGGAAATGCATTGCAACGAGTAGGAGGCTAAGTTATATCCAGAATTCTGGTTATAGATACCTTGGCCCTTGTTTACCAGTAAGCATGTTATGGCAAGGCCTCCCTGGTGCCTTTGATTTTCTTTCTAACTGCTTAATGAGAAGCATGCAATTGCTTGTTCAATGTCACAAAATACAGATGTCAAAATATAGATCTGTTTTCTATCTCTAATATTGTGAAAAGATTCTTCTTTAGTCCCTGGGGGTCAGAGAAATCCATCACCTTCAGACTGGTTACAGAGAAAAGAGGTTGTGGCAGGAAAAGCTGAAACTGTATTTATTAGGGGTGTGCAGTGTTTTTCTTTCATTTGCACAAAAACAAAAAGCAAACAAAAAAAAATCCCCTTCAAGATAAATGGAAGCACATACTGTAACAGGCCCCTGTCTGCCACTTCTTAAAATGGCTGCATCTTTTCTTGTAATGAACTGGGAGGGTGGCTCCATTATCTCAAAAAACTCCATGCTGCTTCAAGGAGTTGCATTCAAGTGCCAGTTTCCTGCGTCCCAGGCAGTGGTGGGTTCCTACCAGTGCGGTCCACTCTATAGCACCGGTAGCGGCCTGCTAGTGACGTCACAGTACTGGTGTGGTCGGTTGCCGGTGCCTGGGTGCCGCCATTAATTTTTTTTTTTATTCTGCGCATGCCCAGAAGCCGAGTTTCCGGCACTACTCATGTGCTGCCTTCCTACCCCACAGTGAGTCCAAGCAGGGGAGGATGGCTGAGGGAGCGCGTGAGACGCTGAAAGAATGGGTGGCAGGACCTATCTCAATTCCCCTCCCTTCAGCAGTCTGAGAAGCCACAAACGCGCGGTGATGATCCTAGGCATTTTTGCACATTCGAGGCTTCTCGAGCTGCTGAGGGGAGGGGGAATGGGCGGCAGGACCTATCTCAGTTCCCCTCCCTTCAGCAGTCCAAGAAGCCATGCCCACCAAGTCACATGGCTGGCAAGCCACACCCACAAAATAAGCCATGCTCACAGAGTGGTAGTAAAAAATTAGGAACCCGCCCCTGGTCCCAGGCCACCATTTTTAAGAACCATATCCAAAGGGTTGCTGAGCCCTAATATTTACGGGTTTTGGAGACATTTTCTCCTAATGTTTGGACACTTAGCTGTGAGAAATTATGCTACTGTGCTTTCCCATGGAATTGAACAATAAGCACTAGAGTTTTAGTCTCAATGCAGTTCCGATCTTTCCTGGATAGACCGAGCAAGACGCCACTTGCATCTTATTAGCGTGCCTCATCGGATTGTTTTCAAGTTAAAATGAGAAGAGGCATCAAGCAGTGAGCTTTGTCTGAAGCTCCTTGAAACCGGGGCAGTAATATTGATAATATAAAACTGTGTCAAGGATTAACTCAGCATTGGATCTGAATCCCCAGTAAACCACCAGCCCCTGTCATGTCCTTGGATACATATTTCGCCCCTCCCTCCCAATTCTCTACTGTGAAATTTCAGCAGGGGCAAATGAACCCGAAATATTAAAACATAATTTGCCAGATCTTTGACTTCAGGGTGAATGCTAAGATGCTTCCATCAGCCCGAAAATTTGTGAGCTAATTTAGAAGCACTGAGGCATGCTACCTATTCTCTTTTCACGGCCTCTCTACGTTGCTGTGGAAAACAGCATATATATGTATCTATCTCTTGTAAAAAGTGTTTTTTTCCTTTAACACAATAAGCAGTATCCTTCTATACCAGTGATGGCGAACCTTTTTTTCCTTGGGTGCCGAAATAGTGCGCACGCACGCTATCGTACGTGCGTGCGTGCCCACACCCATAATTCAAAGTTCCCCACTCGCCCCACCCCCCTGCACATGCGTGCGTGACCCCCCCCCACTACCCCATTTTCCGACTTCCAGTGGGCCCGGTAGGCCCGTTTTTTGCCCTCCCCAGGCTCCAGAGGCTTTCTTGGAGCTTGGAGAGGGCGAAAACGCTCTCCCTGCCACCCCGGAGGCCCTCCAGAGGTCGAAATTGCCCTCCCAGAGCCTCTGCGCGAGCCAAAAATCAGCTGGCGAGCACGCACATGCGCGCTGGAGCTGAGCTAGAGCAACGGCTCGCGTGCCGGCAGATATGGCTCCGCGTGCCACCTGTGGCACCCGTGCCATAGGTTCACCATCACTGTTCTATACATTTAACCACTGGTCACATTGAATCAGATTAAGGGGCCATTGAAATCACCACCTGGTTTACTCCAAAGCTGACAGGTTACATTTGAGAAGTTTACCAGACGAATTCCGTACTTCTACATGGTACAACCACTTGCAGTAAACTCTTGAGTTATGAGAACAAAGGGAGAAGAGGGAACTGTTGGACACAGAAGCTATTACTTAGTGAATAGGTTTTTTGGCCAGCCCAAAATGGCAGGACACAGACATAAAATAGTGAACAGATTGTCTTTTTGGCATCAGGAGTCCACTAAGTTTCAGAAAATTGAGGGTTGGGTGTAGCCCAGTCTCTGTGGGAAAGTTCTTCATGGCTGCCAACAAGTCCATGTCTGCTCTTCAGCCATGAAGGAAGGTCTGGGTAGGGTTATATGCACTTTCCAAGAGACAATTTATTACTATTCAAAGGCTCTGTTCACACAACATGCTCAGCATGGTTACTAAATTCATCCATTTCCTGGGCTGGCCCCCCTGATGTGCAAATACAATGAAATAGTGGACTTGGATCTCAAATGATGAAAAGCCATGAAGCGCCTTCTTTTAACAAAGACATTTATTTATTATTAGAGTTGGAAGGGACCTTGTAGGTCATCTAGTCCAACCCCCTGCTCAAGCAGGAGTTCCTACACCATTTGAGACAGGTGGCAGTCCAGTCTCTCCTTGAAGGTCGCAAGTGTTGGGACTCTCACGACCTCTGCTGGCAAGCTGTTCCACTGGTTGATCGCTCTCACCGTCAGAAAGTTTCTCCTCACTTCCAGGTTGAATCTCTCCTTGGTCAGCTTCCATCCATTATTCCTTGTTTGGCTTTCTGGTGCCATAGAGAACAGCCTGACCCCCTCCTCTCTGTGGCATCCCCTCAAGTATTGGAACACTGCTATCATGTCACCCCTGGTCCTTCTCTTCGCCAGACTGGCCAAGCTCAGTTCCTGCAACCGCTCTTTGTATGTTTTATTTTCCAGACCCTTTATCATCCTGGTTGCTCTCTTCTGCACTTTCTCTGGGGTTTCAATGTCTTTTTTGTAGTGTGGTGACCAAAACTGGATGCAGTACTCTAGGTGTGGTCTGACTAAGGCTTTATAGAGTGGTACTAGTACCTCTCTGGTCCTTGATTGTATCCCTCTTCCGCAAGAGGAACCAGCTGGTGTCATATGCATTGGGACAAATTACTCAATTCACATCATTTGAGAGAACGGCATAATGCATATGACATCACCATAGCTTGCAGCATGTTTCTATGCCTATTAGTTGCCTGTTACAATGTCTGCGAACTTTCCTGGTCAGAATTTGACTGTGTCTAACTATATTTAATGACATCCTAGTAACGTCTAATTTGCATTACACAAAGTTTCACTCTTTGTGAAGTTGCTTTTATCAGCACTCCAGAATTTGGAGGTTATATTGCTAAGGAGGAATAGGTGAAAAAAAGTATATTTGCTTGCAACTTCAAGCAGTGCTAGTAAATTTCAGCGCTCAATCCAAATAGTGCATTCTAATCTGAGGACCTTACACCATGAATTCTTAAACCATGCAATATTGCACGCCCCTAACATGATAAATGAATCTTTGCATTACCTTCCCAATGAATAAAAAATGTTTTCTGTGAGGTTTCTGAGACTGAGAAGAAACAGAATAACAGAATAGAGTTGGAGGGGGACCTTGGAGGTTTGATTTGATTTTTGATGTATTATTAGAGTTGGAAGGGACCTTGTAGGTCATCTAGTCCAACCCCCTGCTCAAGCAGGAGTTCCTACATCATTTGAGACAGATGGCAGTCCAGTCTTTCCTTGAAGGTTGCAAGTGTTGGGGTTCTCACAACCTCCGCTGGCAAGCTGTTCCATTGGTTGATCGCTCTCACCATCAGAAAGTTTCTCCTCACTTCCAGATCCCAGGTCTTCTAGTCCAACCAGCTGTTCAAACAGGAGATCCTATATGACTTCAGACAAATGGTTGTCCAATTTCTTCTTAAAAGCTCCAGTGATGGAGCACTTACAACTTCTGCAGACAAGTCTTTCCACTGATTAATTGTTCTGTCAGGAAATTTCTCCTTAGTTCTAGAAATAAATAAACAGCTTACATTTAAGGCTTATATTTTAATTTTTATATCAAGACAATGGAAGAACCTTACAATATATTTGCATCTGTAGTTTTAATGTGTTTGCCTTTATATTTCCAGAGGCCTATTCTTCTCCATTTAAAAAATGTTTTTGAAACAAAAGGTATGCATATTTTTAAGATATGCTTAATTGTAGCCCACTATCTTTAGTTTTTCTCTTACTACCCAACATTTTTTTCTACCTTTTGAAAGGGTAGGAACCCACCCCTGGCTGCGATGAAGGGGGGATGTTTGGGGGGGGTTGCACAAAGCTGCAGGATAAGAGAAACGGACCCCTCCCGTCTTGCTCCCCTAGAAACCCCCCCGTCAATGGTGTCCCGCTTTACAAATATTAAAATCTGGTCACCTTATCTTTGCCATATGCTGAATAAATAAAATAAAATCCTACTTCCTTTCTCCAGATGTAGATCCCTTCTCTAGTATTGTATTGCACAATGGCACAAGACGAATGAAAGAGCATTGGTTAGATAATCCCAATTAGCAGGCAGAACTGGAGAGCAGGCAGAAACCTGTGGGGAAACTGGAGGTGATGTGACATGAAGGTCAGAAAGGAGATTGGAGGAGATAAGCCATTTTCTCCCCCTATAATTTAGTGACCCCTTGGAGTTCTCCCAAGCCATTTTCTGCAGTTGTTGATTGTTCATAAGACATGTATATACAAAGCTATAAAGCTCTTTTCAAAACATTATGTTCAGAGCTGTGTGCTAAAAAAAAACAGTGCCAATTGTGATGGCGCGCGCTTGTGTGTATGTCATATTATTATTTTTTTTTACTTCAAATTGTACTGATTAAAGTCTTTCAGAGATGCTTGCCCATTTAGCAGGGATAATTAGGTATAATAAAAGCTCTGATATTATAAAATAAATGCAACATTTAAAAATAGAATGAAATAGCAGTCAGCAGGATAGACCTCCCCAACGGTACTTTTCAAGACAGGCTTATTACAGAACACAAGTGCCATCTAGTGGCAGGAAGGGTAATGTGCAGCAGCAAGGAAAAGTTCATTCAAATAGAGTACTGTAAAACATCTTGCGATTGTCGACACTTCAGTGAAATAACCATTGAACAAAAGAGTGGATTCATATGCGGTCCTGTATTTCAGAGGTATTGCAGAGATTCACTTCACAACTGTGGCAAGAAAGGTCGCAAAATGGGGCAAAACTCACGTAACAAATGTCTCGCTCAGCAACAGAAATATTGGGCTCATTTTGTGGTTGTAAGTCGAAGACTTCCTCTATTCTGAAACAAAGTCCACTATTCTGTTCTCTAGAATGGTAAAAGACAATTAATGCTTGGTTTTTATTATCCATGGTTGGGAATAAATTATGTCAATTTATCAACAGCACTCTGTTGATCTGTCTATTAGCAGAATAGCTCTTGTAAAACAACAACAGCAACAGCAGCAACAACAACAACAACAGAGAACAACTTTTGTCAAGAAGCCTGAAAAAGAAAGAATTCTGGGAGTTGAAGTCCATACATCTGAAAAGCAACAAAAGAAACACTAGTCTATGGAGAAAAAATAGAATGGGTGTGGAGAGAAAAGTAGGTCTATTCTGTGGATTCATTGGAGCTGACCATTGATGGTGAATGTGTCAGGGGGAAAATTTGATTATGAGCATAGCTGCACTTAATAACAATTGAACAGACAGCACACCACAAAATATCTCACTTTAGAATTCAGAGGTTTATTAGAATTTAAAGCATAGCAAACATAAATCACTTATATTAATCACATTGCAATGAGGGTCAATCAGACAAGCAGTCTAATGGGACGGCTTGACGCCGATTGGCAACCTCCCATTATTCACCTTTGGCTTTTATACCTTAAAACCACAAACCATGTGACTTTTGAGATGTGTCCATACTGTCCTAACAACAGGGGCAGTTTTCCATTCCTTTAACCCTGTGATGGTGAACCTATGCCACGCGTGCCACAAGTGGCTCGCAGAGCCATATCCGCAGGCATGCGAGCCGTTGCCCTAGCTCAGCTCCAGCGCGCATACGCGCGCTGGCCAGCTGATTTTTGGCTGGCCCTGCCCACACCGCCCCTCCCCTCCCAGGAGTCTCTATGCGGCCCATTTTGGAAGCCAGGTAAGTACAGGGCTCACACAGAGGCTCTGAGAGGGCATTTTCGGCCTCCGGAGGGCCTCCGGGGGGAGAGGCCATTTTCACCCTCCCCAGGCTCCTAGAAAGCCTCTGGAGCCTGGGGAGGATGAAAAACGGGCCTACCAAGCCCACTGGAAGTTGGGAAATGGGTCATTTCCGGCCTCCAGAAGGCCTCTGGGGAGCGGGGAGGCCGTTTTCACCCTCCCCAGGCTCCAAGAAAGTCTCTGCTGGGACCAAAATGGGGCATGTGGGGGGTCATGTGCGCATGCGCAGGGGAGCATGGGGGTTGCACGTGCATGTGCGAGGAGCATGGGGGGTTGCACGTGCATGCACGGGGCGGGGCAGTGCGGGGGTCATGTGTGCAGCACAGGGCGCGTGGGGCATGGGGGTGCACTGAATTATGAGTGTGGGCACGTGTGCATGTGGTATTGCAGGCGCACGTGCTTTTGGCACCCGAGGAAAAAAAGGTTCGCCATCACTGCTTTGACCTCAATGTTACAATATGGTTATTTCTACGTGTACTTTAAGCATACAATTCCTCTTTTCCCATAGCCTCAGCCCCCCTCATTTCGGCATATAGGGAACTATGGTGTTCATGTCAGCTACCAAGGTTCCAAGATTATACCCCAAGGTTCTGAAGGAACTGGCAGATGAGATCTCAGAACCACTGAACTATATCTTTCAAAGATCCTGGAGCACCGGGGAACTGCCAGAGGACTGGAAAAGAGCTGATGTAGTTCCCATCTTCAAAAAAGGGAAAAAAACAGATCCAGGAAACTACAGACCTATCAGCCTGACCTCAATACCAGGGAAGATTCTGGAAAAGATAATCAAGCAACGAATCAATGAACACCTAGAAGCAAACAAAGTAATAACCAAAAGCCAACATGGGTTTGTCAAAAACAGATCATGCCAGACTAATCTTATTACATTCTTTGACAAAGTGACAAAATTAGTGGACCAGAGGAATGCTGTCGATGTGGTTTACTTGGACTTCAGTAAGGCATTTGATAAAGTAGACCATAACCTACTTCTAGATAAAGTAGAAAAATGTGGGATGGACAGCAACACCATCAGATGGATTCAAAACTGGCTAACCAACCGCACTCAACGTGTAGTGCTCAATGGAACTGCATCTACATGGAGGGAAGTTTGCAGTGGAGTACCCCAAGGCTCTGTTTTAGGCCCAGTACTCTTCAACATCTTTATCAATGACTTGGATGAGGGAATAGATGGGGAACTCATCAAATTTGCAGATGACACCAAACTGGCAGGAATAGCCAACTCTCCAGAAGATAGGCTCAAGATACAGAAGGATCTTGACAGACTTGAGCATTGGGCGCTATCAAACAAAATGAAATTCAATGGTGAAAAAAGTAAGGTTCTACATTTAGGCAAGAAAAACAAAATGCACAGGTACAGTATATGTGGTACCTTGCTCAACAGTAGTAACTGTGAGAGGGATCTTGGAGTCCTAGTGGACAACCATTTAAATATGAGCCAGCAGTGTGCAGCAGCTGCCAAAAAAGCCAACACAGTTCTAGGCTGCATTAACAGAGGGATAGAATCAAGATCACGCGAAGTGTTAATACCACTTTATAATGCCTTGGTAAGGCCACACTTGGAATACTGCATTCAGTTTTGGTCGCCACGATGTAAAAAGGATGTTGAGACTCTAGAAAGAGTGCAGAGAAGAGCAACAAAGATGATTAGGGGACTGGAGGCTAAAACATATGAAGAACGGTTGCAGGAACTGGGTATGTCTAGTTTAATGAAAAGAAGGATCAGGGGAGACATGATAGCAGTGTTCCAATATCTCAGGGGTTGCCACAAAGAAGAGGGAGTCAAACTATTCTCCAAAGCACCTGAAGGTAGAACAAGAAGTAATGGGTGGAAACTAAACAAGGAGAGAAGTAACTTAGAACTAAGGAGAAATTTCCTGACAGTTAGGACAATTAATCAGTGGAACAGCTTGCCTCCAGAAGTTGTGAATGCTCCAACACTGGAAGTTTTTAAAAAGATGTTGGATAACCATTTGTCTGAAGTAGTGTAGGGTTTCCTGCCTAGGCAGGGGGTTGGACTAGAAGACCTCCAAGGTCCCTTCCAACTTTGTTGTTATTATTATTATTATTATTACCATTTCATCAGATACACATGCTGATTACACATTTTCCTTTATACTTGCTTCAGGCAATTATTGTCAATATTGAACCCAATTCAGCCCCTCCCCCAAACGTTACTGTGCTAGAATTATGTGTCCCCATTATTTTCCCCTTACAGATGTGATAGTCTGGTGGGCCCAGTTTGCTAAACAGAAGACTGGTTTTTCTATGCCATCTCTCTCTGGCAATTTGATCATTAAGCAAATATGGCTTCCTACAAGCAAAGACAATGGGAAAAGCCAGATTTGCTTAATGACTTCATGATTCACTTAATAACTGCAGTGATTTGCTTAACAACTGTGGCAAGAATCATCATAAAACAGGGCAGAACTCACTTAACAATTGCCCAGTTTAGCAATGGAAATTGAGGGCTCAATTTTGGTTGCGAGTCAAGGACTAGCTGTATATATATTTTAAAGCAGCTGTTTAAGATTTCTCATTTTTTAAAGATACATTTTACTGTTTTTATAATTATACGGACACCATCTTGGAGCTTCATTTGGTAATGAAGAAGAAATATTGAATTGTTAAAGCAATCAATCAATTATAGCCACACTCCTGAATCAACCAAGCCACTGAGATTTTAACTTAACCGAAGTGAAGTGTTATCTTTTAACAGGTAGGCAGGCAGAAACAACTTAGTTGATGGCATTCTTGAAAGCATTTCAGCCACAGCCTAGATGTAAGATTTATTACGTTGAACCTGTTTGATAGAGTTGGTCTTACTCAGGAAGCAGATTAAACTGCCTGAGTGAGGTGGTTTAGAAATAATGGTCCACAATGAATGGAGTGCAGCTTCCTCTATTATTTGGCTGACTCCTTTCACGCTTAATTGGTCAGCCTGCAGTTGTTGGCAGCCAGAGTTACTTTGTCAACAACATTACTTTAAACACACAAATAGCCCTCCAGTATGGTTATTGTTGAGGGGTGTGACGGCTCAGCAGTTGAAGACACTAAGCTCGTCAGCTGGAAAGCTAACAGCTTGGGTTTGAGACCTGACTTCACATGACGGGTATGAGCTCCTGTTTCTTGCCCCAGCTCCTGCCCACCTAGCAGTTCAAAAGCATATAAATAGGCACCATTTTGGTGAGAAGGTAATAGTATTCTGTGTACATCAGCATGTAGTTATGTCGGCCACATGACCATGGAAATGTCTTTGGAAAATGCTGGCTTTCTCGGCTAAGAAACGGGGATGAGAACCTCCCCCCTAGAGGAGGACACAACTAGAAAGAGGAAGCCTTTTTCTTTATGGTTACTGTACCCAGTGGTTCTCAACCTTCCTAATGCCGAGACCCGCGACCCCGCCGCGACCCACCCCGCTGCCGTGATCCCCACCCCGCCGCTGCCATTTGGGTTCTTTTGTGCATGCGCAGAGGGTAAAAGAACCGAAATGGCGGTGTCTGGGCGAAATCTTCCGACCCCTGTGAAAGGGTCGTTCGACCCCCAAAGGGGTCGTGACCCCCAGGTTGAGAACCACTGCAGTGTAGACCATTTCTTGTTCAACTTTCTGCCCCTGATAACCGAAATGAGATAGAAGTCTCTTGAGGAATTGTACCACCAGTCTACCCTCAATCTGACACTGAGCATTCAGCAAGATCATTTTTCAAATATTGTAAAAAAAATGCAAACATGTGTGTATGGGAACTGGTTGGAATGCATAATTTGTTTAACTAGGTCCATCTTTTCATCCATCCATCCATCCATCCATCCATCCATCCATCCATCCATCCATCCATCCCTTTGCTAGTAGTAAGCCAGCTGGAAAGGTTACAAATGGTGATCACATAATCCCCTGGACAGTATAAATGTCATGAATACATACCAGCAGTCATGTGCCTGACTTCTGATTATGTGACCACGGGATGCTGCAATGGTCATAAGTGTGAAAAACGTTCATAATTCAGTTTTTCCAGTGCTGTTCTAACTTCAAACGGTCACTAAAGAAATGGTTGTAAGTCAAGGACTACCTGTATAACCACCATAAGTGAATAAGTTATAATCCATTCTCTTTTGATATTTCAACAATTCACTTTTAATTGCTTATCTCTTGTGCTGGATGCGGGGATTAGAATAACCTTCTTCAGTTTGACTTTCTGAATGTTTGATACTGTAACTCCCCTCATCTTTAGATGCCCTGGGTAAATTGGTTGGAGATAAAGACTGTTGTGGGAGGTGAAGCCAAAACAGAATACAAAATGTGGCCTGAGTTAGTTTTTGAGGAAACCTTGTCATCTTGGTAATTAATGAAGAATTTTTATTTTTATACCTGTCTAACAAGAGTAATTATACATGCTAAGATATTCAGTGAAGGTCCTTATTGGAAAACACCAACAGTCTGAAAAATGGGTGTTTAGGGACGATGTATAGTCAATGGTAGCATCTCAATTACAGTCTACCTTGATCTTTTGTTGCCATGATCTGCTGTCAACTTTATTTCATTTTTCTATTTCACTATTTCACGGTATCCTGAGCTCTGTTTTCGCTGACAGAGGGTTGCAGGAAACCGTCATAGCCTAAAATGGAGCCCAGGAGGGCCACGGGTAGCCCTCCTGAGCTCCCATTTTCAGTGGCAGAAGGGTTGCAGGAGGCCGTCGCAGCCGAAAACGGAGATCACGAGACCGTTTCACTGGCAGAGCGACAGGCACCCCCAACAAATGAGGTTGAGCTGGCCATACCCACCCTGGCCATGCCCCCCCCCCCCGAGGTAAAACACAACCCTGATGCGGCCCGCAATGAAATTGAGTTTTGATATCCCTGTACTAGATCTTCACAATCACAATCACCATCTTACACACGGGATCACTAAATAAAGTAAAGGTGGCCAAGTTCTAAGAGATTCCACTCACTTCAGCTTTTTGTTCAGTGATCAAAGAATTAAAGTAGTAAAACTGAACTCCATCTATCTTTAACTCTCCCTCTGTCTCTCTCTCTCCGATAGGGATAGCAATATCCTATTTAACACTAATCGCGTGTGCATTATTTATGTCTACATAAATAATTCAGTGGCTAATTAATCCAATTCTTTTATAATTACCTCCTAGAACACAGAGCCTAAATCTCCACATCTTAATTGCTACTTAATGGAGATATTTATGACAGAGATTCTCACAAGCGATATAGAAACTCTCACTTCATTTATACCGGAGCCTAAGCTGAAAATTTCTGGATGTGGGTTTTGAATGTTGGGATGTGTGTTGGGGGTTGGGAGGAGGTAGTGGGGGAAGAAAGGGGTAAGCTGATGTTTAAAGTTTTAAAGTCAACATCTGTACTTTTTCAACCTAGGTAACAAGTGTACAAGTCTTTGTGACTTTTTCTGCCATTTATGACCTGATACATATATTTTCTCCATAGCGATCCATTCCTAACCTGTTCTTTGAAGTCTCCCAATCTTTGCTATCACCACTATAACTGAAACTGTCCATCTTGCTGCTGATTGTCCTTTTCTTCTATCTTTCCCAGCATTAAAGCCTTTTCCACAGAGTTGGGTCTTTGCATCGTGTGCCCAAAGTAGGATAATTTGAGCCTGGTCATTTATATCAAGAGTGAGAGCTCTGGATTGATGTCTTTGATGATCCATCGTTTCGTTTCCTTGGCTGTCCACGGTGTTCTCAGAAGTCTTCTCTAACCCCAAAATTCAAAGGCATCAATACTTTTCCTATCCTGGAACATCTTAGTGAATGAAAGTTTGGCAAGAAGAAGCAATACTCTAGAACAGGGGTGTCAAACTCTGGCCAGTGGGGTGCTTACATCTGGCCCATGAGGCCATCTTGGAAACAGTGAAGGACCAGCCCGTGGTGCCTCTGCAAGCAAAAATGGAGAGAGAGCTGCGTGCGGGCATCCTGAGCTACGTTTTCACTGGCAGAAATGGAGCTTGCGAGAGCTGCGCACGGCCCTCCCAGGCTCCGTTTTTACTGGCAGAGGGTTGCAGGAGGCCGACACAGCCAGAAATGGAGCTCATGAGGGCCGCACGCAGCCCACCTGGGCTCCATTTTTGCTAGCAGAGGTTTGCAGGAGCCATCGCAGCTGAAAACGGAGCTCGCAAGGGCCGTGCGTGGACTCCCAAGCTCCATTTTTGCTAGCAGAAGGTTGCAGGCGGCCATCACAGTGGAAAATGGCTCCATTTTTGCTGGCAGAGCAGGAGGCTATTGCAGCCGGAAGCGGAGCTCAGGAGCCCATTTTCGCGGCCATCACAGGCACTCCCGACATTAGTGACATCGAGCTGACCACACAACCCGGCCCCCCTGAGGTCAAACACAACTCTGATGTGGCCCTCAATGAAATTGAGTTTGACACCCCTGCTCTAGAAGAAAAGGCTATGTACAAATATAGAAATATAGGGTTGGAAGGGAAAATAAACTCAGGTTACTAAATTAGAAGGCTGCTAAAGCATCCTTGAAGATTGCCATGCTTCTAGCCAAGACAGTCCACCAAGTCTTGGGCAGTTTGTAAAGACTGTACTTGAGAATTAGAATTAATTAATTAGGATTAGAAACAATACATATTAGAAGTGAAGTCATGCTAGCTCCATGGTTATGCAAAGGCCTCGTTAGATCATTTCCACTGAAGTTGCTTTGACCCCATGGCTCAAGAATCCATTGTTGTAATGGGATGTGTGGATGACCTTGTGAAATGAGGGGAAGAGATACTGCCTAGGAAACAATCAGACAAGAGACGGAAGAGCCCCCAATGGATTAATGGTTAGAGGAAAAACCTAGGTAAGGTCTACTTGAATGGATCAAGCAATTAAAAGCAGTTGTGGGAGGTTTGGCCTTTCAGACTTGGAAGATTCTGTTAATGTAGCCTGACAGAAAAATAGAATTAGTTTCATCTAGCGGAGGTGGCGCAGTGGTTAAAGTGCAGCACTGCAACCTACTTCAACTGACTGCTAGTTCAGCAGTTCAGCTGTTCAAATCTCACCGGCTCAAGGTTGACTCAGCCTTCCATCCTTCTGAGGTCGGTAAAATGAGGACCCAGGTTGTTGGGGGCAATATGCTGAACTCTGTAAACCGCTTAGAGAGGGCTGTAAAGCACTATGAAGCGGTATATAAGTCTATTGCTATTGCTATCTAGTTGTATTTCCCTTCATCTAGTTCTGTTTCCCTGCACACACAGCCTGGGGGTGGAATCAAGAGAGTCATCAGCCTAGAATCATTATGTCCAATGGTCTATGTCCAATCTTTTTTTTAAAATTATATTGACTTTATCTAGCACCAATTTAGTGCTGACAATTAGTTGACAAGATTCTTGTTGAATAATCAGGATCAATAAATCATCCTAACTGGACTTTAATGTATGATCCTGATTCTGTCCTGATATTGTCACCATGGGTGACAATATCTTGCATCTTATTTATGTCCTATTAAATCAGTCTTACACTTCTCTGCTATGAGTGACCCAAAGGTGCTTTTTCAAGAGGCAACTGGACTTCCTGGTTTTTCTTTGAAGACCTTTCGCTCCTCATCCAGGAAGCTTCTTCAGCTCTGACTGAGCTTCAGAGCTGAAATCAGAGCTGAAGAAGCTTCTTGGATGAGAAGCGAAACGTCTTCAAAGAAAAACCAGAAAGTCCAGTTGCCTCTTGAAAAAGCACCTTTGGGACAACCATGACCTGGATGATTGAGAATCTCCATAGACGTTCTGCTATGAATGAATTGTGTCTTTTTGAATACTTAAGCATAAGACATTCATCCCAAACCTTTTCCCCAATTTCTCCTGCAGCTGCCTGACATTCTAATCCAGATGACTGAATGGTTTTTGGAAAAATATGGAAAATGTTCGGGCCTCAGGCAAGAGAGAATGGTGACCATACTGAAACAGCAGGAACCTCTGTCAAACTGACATCTATTCATGTATAAAGCTTAAAATTACTCACCAGTTCATATATCTATAACCCATTTTATGTGAAATGGATATTCAGTTAACAGCCGCCATAAAAATATATATATAACCTCTGTATTTAACATTTAAAATTCCATGGCAATTTCACACTCAACAATGCCTGATGGTGCAAATGTCATTATTCAATCTGATTGAATATGGCCCATGCTTTTCAAAATGGGTTGCGCGATAGATTTAAATGAACTCATTAGCACTTAATGTAGGAAAGCTCTTTCTAAATGCTAATGTTTGGGCTGCCGTTGGCTTGTTAATTAATTTGAAGATTGTTTAATTATCAGAGCTGTCGATTAGCATATGTCTAACCTGCTTTTTAAAAAAATATTATTATTGTTATTGCTAGATGATATTGGTTGGCATGTAAGTATAAGAAATTAAATTATATCCGTAATGGATAAAGGGCAACAAACTGACTGTTGAGGTCTTAAGGTACGTAATCTCTTCTGCTTGCCAACTTTACAGTTATTTTCCTCTTCTCTCAAAATTATATGTCAAAGTGGCCAAAAGTGGCAGCTCTCGGATATTTTTATCTCTTTGCACTCTTGCAAATCATTCTTTCTTAGCATAATCAAATGATATTCAAGCTTCACTTAGCTGCCAGCATTTCCTATGGAAGGACACTGAAATTATGGCTCATCTGCTTAATAGACCCATTCCATCTAATTACAAATCAATATTCTTGCTTGTACCCTTCATCTGCCGCAACAAATTCCAACAGACAATGCTAAGGATGCTTATGCGAGCTTATATGAGCAGAGAAATAAAGGTAAAGGCTTCCCCTGACTCTAGGGGGCAGTGCTCATCTCCATTTCTTAGCCAAGGGAGTCAGCATTGCCTGAAGATGCTTCCATGGTCATTTGGCCAGCATGGCTATATGCCGAGGTGCATGGAATGCTGTAATTCTCCCACTGAAGTGCTACCTATTTATCTACGCGCATTTGCATGCTTTAGAACTGCTAGGTGGGCAGGAGCCGAGGCAAGTAATGGGAGCTCGCTGCATCGCCGGGTCTCGAATCTGGGCTGTCAAGCTCAGCGTCTTTAACCACTGAGCCACTGAATCCTTGAAGCAGGGAAATATGCAAGGATTATCTGCAGATCTCAACTGAGAGACATGGCAGTCCTTAAGCTTCTGGTCCCTTAGAGATAAAACATTAGTCAACATCTGGCAAAATATGAGAAACCAGACAAAGAACAGTGGCTGAATAGGAGCTAAACAGGGTGATATAAAAATTGTACGTTCAGGTTTTCCCTTTTCATTTACAAGAATAACCTTGTAGCTTGCAAATGAGCAATAGGTCTGGTGTACATAGGACGGGAAAATTTTTTGTTACTTATGAAATTCCCTCCCTGCACAAGTGTGAGAATTATTTATTTATTGATTTAATATTAATATTGCTTCTATAATTTATTTATTCATTTATTTGGTGAGATTTATATACCGCCTCACAGTGCAAGCACTCTCTAAGTGGTTTACACCAGTAAGCAATGTATATTTATATTGCCCCCAACAATCTGGGTCCTCATTTTACCTACCTCGGAAGGATGGAAGGCTGAGTCAACCTTGAGCCGATGATATTTGAACTGCTGACCTGCAGATCAGTGTCAGCTAAAGTGGCCTGCAGTACCTGCCTCTAACCGCTGCGTAACGAGTACATTAGTAGCAAGGTATTTAAGAACAAAGTCCTCATATTTCATTTTATCAAAATATTTACTGTTTGGTCCACATATACACATACACAAGTTTAACTTTCTGGTTATCTTCTGATTGTGCTGAGGTATAGTCCCTAAAATCCACACCTAATAGGATTAATATGGATAGTATAGCAATAGCACTTACACTTAAATACTGCTTCACAGTGCTTTTCAGCCGTTTCTAAGCCGTTTACAGAGTCAGCCTATTGGCCCCAACAATCTGGGTCCTCATTTTAGCGACCTTGGAAGGCTGAATCAACCTTGAGCCAATCAGGATCGAACTCCTGGCAGTGGGCAGAGTTAGCCTGCAATTCTGCATTCTAACCACTGTGCCACCACGGCTCTTAATAATGTGCGACAGAAAACTGTATCAGCATTGACACAGTGTCTAGCAGTTACTGAAACTTGCATTAACCTTACAATATTGAGATATTAGACTAGTATAGTGCGAACAAACATTACTGGCAACTTGAAAATTGTATGTGCATTGTAGTCCAATGAGTCTTGAACAGAAGCCTGGTTTATAATTTCCCATAACTTTGGGAGAAAAACTGAAGGGTTACCTGCAAATAATTGATGTACAAGTGATTATATGACTAATGAGAACCCAAAGGTGGATCTTATATACTTCTGAGAGGCAGAGCATCTTGTGAAAATTGCAGTAATAGCTTTGAAAGGTAAGCTGAGGCAGGAAGCCAGCAGGGCCTGCTAATCGTCTCCTGAGGCTTTCATTTTACAGAAAGGAACTTTTTACAGAAACATTTTACAGAATGAACTTTTTAATTGCACACTGCAAAACATGTGAAATGTGTCCCATTTCACATGGTTTGCAGCGTGCAATAAAAAGTTAGAAGATGGGATTGGTATATGCAAGTTGAAGAAAGTTTAATACAAATTTGAGAGGCATTTTTAAAACAGGAAAGTAAATATAAAAATCTTGAGAACCCTCAATGGTATTAAAAAGTATTATAAATGGGATTAAATCAAATCCTCCAGAGGAGGTGGCCGTGGGCTATTCGGAACCGGGTTGTGTGAGAGGCGGGCCAGTGCATGTGCACAGCTACACTCCCGTGAGTTGTGCCCCAAAGACTTCCCTTCTCCCTTGCGAATTTGGGCATTTTTGCTCCCAATGCTGATGAGGTGAGCTGGGCATGGCTGCTAGGCCATATGGGGCTAGCTTCTCACATAAAAAAGGGAAGGGAGGGAGGGAAGGACAATATGGCTTAAAGGGCCACAGGGCATCAAAACACCCCTTTGCATTACTCTCCTGGGCTGTATAAGATTGGCTTTACATTGTAAAGAGGAAAAACCACAAAACAGCCCCTCTTTCAGCTGGAGCATGCCAAAATGCCTCTTTTCATTACATTTCTGGACATTTGAGTCTCTTTCTCTTGCAAAAAAAAAAGCTTTTAGTATGGCCCTAAAAACCTGGCTATGTTCCTGAGCCTGAGGCATTTAATGTGTCAGGGGACTTGTTTCCTGGATCTATTGCTAAATGACCATGTATCTTGCTCCTATGTACATTTATTCTGTATATTTTACTGTTTTTGTTTTAAAATGTTTTAATATTTTAACTGGTGTGTGTGTGTGTGTGTGTGAGAGGGGGGGAGGGGGGAAGAGAAAGAGGGAGGGAGAGGGAGAGGGAGAGGGAGGGAGAGAGAGAGAGAGAGAGAGAGAGAGAGAGAGAGAGAGAGAGAGAGAGAGAGAGAGAGAGAGAGAGAGGGAGGGAGGGAGGGAGGGAGGGAGGGAGGGAGGGAGAGAGAGAGACACCTCCCAGAATCATTGATTGAGATGGGCAGCCATAGAAATTGAACCAATAAAAAAAAAGCCGAAAGCAGCTTCCTTTCCTTTTTTTGCAGAGCAAACCCAGCCACAAGCTGACACCTCTTGCAGTAACAGATGGCTGTGTTTAGTGGAGATGGCAGAGGATGAGGCAGCACGGGTCTTGGAGTGGGCTAGAATGGCTTCCTGAGGTGTGTCAAGCAGGCCTAGAGCCATGCAGTTCTGGGATTGCAAGCTGCTCCACAAGGCATGGGGCAGAGGTGGCCCAAAAGGCAGAGATGGGAGGTGTAGTGAATTGGAGGCCGTCTCCATCTCCAAGTTGGAGGTTCTAAGAAATCAAAGAAAATTCCGGATAGATTCTTGGCCCACAATTGGCTATTTATTTTAACGTATAGTGATGTTACATTACCCAGAAGACTACAATGCTAATGCAGAGCAGTAGTTTGTCTGCCTAAGACTGCTAGACCGGTTTGGTTCATGCTTGCGAATTTTCCACAATGGGTGAGCTAGCTCCACTCCAGAAAGACAAGCAGCTTTCTCGCAGCATCATTTGGGGATGGCCTCTTCCTCCATGAAGCTGCCTTACAAAAGGCCATCACAACCGGGAAAGGTTCAAGGCCAGAAGGATTTTAACCACCAGGTCATCTCCCCACCAAAATGGTATCTATTTATCTACTCGCATGTGTTTTCGAACTGCTAGGTGGGCAGAAGCGGAGGCGAGTGATGGGAGTTCCTCTCGCCACAGTGCTAGGACTTGAACCACCAGAGCAAAGGCCATCTCCAGCATCATTAAGCTGAGCTACTGTGCCTCTTAACCACTGGTAGAATTTGCCTAATGAAGATGAGAGATCACTAAGATTTCAGTTGCTAAGTGATGAGGTCACGTAACATCTTTCTTTACAACCAAATTGCTTAGTGACTGACATTCCAGCCTGAAATGTGGTTGAAAGTAGAGAACTATCTATAACTATCTATGACAGGCCCTGTGTCCTCGAGGTGAAGATGCTTGCCTCCCACTTGGAAGGTTGAGATCAATCCTAGACACATGTTTCTCTATCAGGATGCAAAGAGAAAATATCTGCTGCAAACTCCGCATAGGCGTCAGGAAGGGCATCCGGCCAGTAAACGCTCAGTTGCATTCAGTCCCCTTGACTCCATCCTAATAAAAGGGATTACAGGGTTGTAAAAATAAAACAAAATAGTATCTGGACCTATGAGAGGTCCATTTTAATAATTGTACCAACAGCAATTCCAGTTGCTTGAAGTTACCAATCTGGTTAATTCTATGTTCTTAAGAAATATGGTCACAATTAAAACAAAATGGAAATATATAATATATAAAAAAACCTTTGCAGTTATCAACTACATCTGGACCGTACCAGTACCAATACAAATTATATCTGGACCATTACAAACAATATACAGGGAGGAATTCAGGAATTTGTTCCAGCTCTTTTACCAACACCTGCATTTTCTTCCGAATGATGAAAGTACAGACATATTTTCCTGCAGGGGCTATGCATGTGTGTATATTTTTGTGTGTGGCTGATTATCGTCAAGATGGCTGTAACGGTGTTGTATTCATTGGTTTCTGCTCTACCAGGGCTATCCAGAGAATGATAAAAAATAAAAATCACAGACGGTAGACATTTTTATGTGTTCTGCATTCAATGCACATTAAAAAAATGGGCATAGCTTTGAACACACCGGTACAGCTGCCATCTTGCCTTTTTCTAAAACCATTCCTTGCGGATTCCCCTATACTGAATGCTTGTGTCACATCCGTCTGCGCCCGTCATGGGAAGCACTGAACAGCCTCCGTGTTGTTCGCTCTGGATCACATGGCCCAGGAGGAGGAAGATGTCTAATTGCCCCTCCCATAGGAATGAATTCATGAATTCCCCTGAACTTAAAAAAAACCTTGAAAAAAAGAAAAAAAAGGACCATTGAACTGGCATCGTATCAAAATATATTTTATTCTGGACCTCTTTCAGATCTGATTCAAATTACACTTGTCAGAGCAATACAATGGGAAGGGAAACCTGCAACAGAAAAATGTGCCTGGAAAAAGGATTAAGAAAGAGAATTTTAGGGCTGGGTGGGAGGGGGAGAAAATCATTGTGATGTGGAACCAAAGTACATCATAAAAGGTGTAATTAACATGGGTCCAGGACAGTATAGAACATCTATATCAGTCTTCTTTAGACAATAAATCATGAAAACTGAACGATAAAAGTCTTTCTGAACAAGTAGAAAAGCAAAGGAAAAAAAACCTCTCACATGGGCTGGTTTTGCACTGGTATAAGTTTGTAATTTAACTGGATATATATATATATATCTCTGAAGAAATGGCATATACATTTTTTATCCAGTGCTATAGAGATAGGATCACAAAGTAGACCCCCCACAGATTTGTAACTCTAGATTCAACCTTTTTTTTCTTTCTTTTTCTTTTTACAACTACGTCAAAGTCAGGAGAGAAGGAGAAAGTGTGGGCAGGAAGAAAGGAGAGAAAAAAACCTCCCCCAAAAAACTGAGACCACTTTTGTGTTCTAGATGACTTGACCTGTTCACCGCAGCCTGTCGAGAAACAAGATTGCAAAGCATACTGGAGAAGCAGTTAACGAAACAGAAGGTTTTCCTGAATTTATCCACAAATGGGAAGAAGGGAAGGGGGGGGGGGAGAAAAAAAAAAGAAGAAAGCAGCAGCCCAGGCGACGATTAAAAAAAAATCATGCTTTTGTTTGATAGACCTCAACGTAGGGAGATCTAACAGAGGCTTTGTTGTAATGGTTGCTGGACAACTCTTACAGCATTGACATCTGTGGCTGTGATTATTTATGAGTTTGACAATGAGGCATCTGTCTGTATCTGGGGAAATACCAGAAAAGCTGTAGGTTTTCCTCTGAAGAGTAGGTTCAAAGCAGTTCATCTAAAAAAAACCCAACAACAACCTTTGCTGCTGTCCAAATCTAGAGCTTTCTTTAGGTGTCTTCCTGATCCCTCTGTTCAACTTCTGGACAGAAATCTTGACATACAGAAAAGCCAACGGAACAAATGCTTGAAAGGAGGCCATTTGAGAGAAGCAGGACAGCAGTTCACCAGCTGACACGAGGTGGTAAGAGTCAAAATGCAAAACAGAATAAAATCAAGAGGATGTGGGCTCTTTATGGTGCGCGCTGGTCCTTCAGCATGTTTGTACATCAATCCTTTTAGACGTAAACTATGAAGATTCGGTCACTGCTTATGTGCCACAATGCTGCCCTCCTTTTGGGAAAATTCAGAATCCTTTCCTTTTGTTAATAATTTTCTACTTTTCAAATCCACTCCCCAATACTGGAAATTCCAATGCCCTTGCTTAGCCAATGTTACTTTTTGCTCACTGCTTCTTTATGCAACAAATCTGAGAGCTTCTCCTGCAGCTAAAATGGGGAAAGGGCATCTAAATATCCAAATGTACTTTCCCCTCCTTTGAAATTACATATTTCATGGAAAGTCTGTAGCTTTAAAGCTTATCTTTTTTTTTCTTTAAAAAGAAAAAAATACCTTACCAATGACCATTTTTCGATGTTGCAGTTTTGCTGCTTTCTGAAAACTAATCGACACAGCATAAAAATGGAGAAAGTAGCCCCTGGGCTTTACATATGTTTTACTCCTGAACTTAGAAAATACAGGGCTGTTGAAAAAAAAATTTCAACACGTTAACGCTGCAAAATAATAATAATCAGTAAATAAAATTCAAATTGGTATAAACTTTTGGTCTTTTTCAATCTCATTTAGCTTACTATAAAAATCAACACAGTTTTTAATTTGTTTTATCTGGATGCAAGGTATTTTACTTTCATCCTACTTCCCAAACCACAGACTGATTTGGTACTAAGTTTCCAGAAAGAGGATCAGAGCTACAGGCCTCATTGTAAATTTAAAATGCTTTAACAACCAATCAACAATGAAATGTAATGCTTTCAAAGGTAACATTAAGAACCCTAAATTAGCCTTCCTTCAGAGCTGGTGGCCCCAAGGTTTATTAGAACTACAACTGCCCATTTTTTACTATAACCATCTAGATGGCTGCAAATTGTATGAAGTTATTCCCACAACTTGGTAACCTAGGAATTAGGTTGGGAAGGATTCCCCTAGTTTTTAACCCAATAACCTAGGAAAATGGAGACAGACATTTTGTCATAACCACATCCTAATGATCACTATCTTATTTGACCGTAGTGGAAGTGGATTTTCACCCATTTTTAACATATCACCCTTGCTGCCCAAAACATCTTAGCAGTTTGTCCTAAGTTGTTAACAGCTGTTCCCAATTTTTTCCCCACGATTAACTTATCCAAAATAAGTTATCCGAAAGTTATGATGCCAAGCTACTTTAAAACAATCCAACAAACTTCAACCACTGTAGTAATTGGTAAATATTACCTTCAAAACATTTTCTGGCTGTGTCATTTCAAAAATGAACGTTCATTTTATGCAGGCTGTTAAAACAGCCATGAAAGCCCATTTCAATCTGTGCTTCAGATTTTTCTCCACGGCACACCCATGCATAAATCAGCTTTCTTAGTCTTGGCAAAATTCAATTTCTAGTCATGGTGATTAGGAATTCAGGGAGATGTAAATCAATGATCTTAAGGGCATCAGATTGGGGAAGCCAGATCTAGACTTTAACTAGTATCAGAATGGAATCAAAGCATGGGAAAGTGATATTATTAAAGCTGCATTGCTCAAGTCCTTTCAGTGGAAGAACTCTTATAGGGGACACTATGTTGCATGGAGAGGAATTGGACCCCATCGTCTTCACTAGTGTTCCCAGTTCAACCAGACTTCTGCTTTTAGAACCTGCCTGGGCGCACCAGTTAAAAACAATGGTGGGAAAGTGAACGACAAATTAAAGAATAGCCAAGGAACACTGTGATATTTCTCAACAGTGCCCGCCATATCCCTGCTAGTGTTGAAAATAAAATACAAGGTGGAGAGGCCTTACACGTAGTTATATCCTGGAATGATATAATGGCGGCTTTGGGGATTTTCCATTCTGTTTATTCTGCCTTGGGTGGTTTGCTCTTTTTATTGTGCTCATCTTTTTTTCCCCCTTCCATACCATTCTCAAAGTTTTGTCTTACTGAAAAGGAGAAGGAAGTCAGTTCACAACTGGAGCAGCACTGTGGCACATTGATGAAAAGACAGCCGTCAACAGTTGGAGAGTTCCAGGCTTTCGGTTCAATGCCTACCACACAAACAACCACAATATATCTGGCCCTTTTCTCTACCTCAATACCTGTTTTTTTTTTAATAAAAAAGCTGTGCTGCTAACTCCTCTCCTCACTTTAACCTCCCCTCCCTAAATGACCCATGCTATGGGATGATAAAGGACAGGGAAGCTGCAGTGTGGAGGGAGAGAAGATGTACAGCAGAAACAGATCTGATGAAAGAAAGAAAAAATATCTCCAAAATACCTACTATCCTATTTCCTATAGAATACTCTTTTTAACAGCAATGGTTTATAATGGCATGAAACATAGGAAGCCTGGGAAGGTCTGCAGGCCATGGGAATGAAGTTACTTTTTGCCAGGTGTGGGGCTTGGGAATGTTGGAATGTGGCTTGTGGAACTCAAGAGCAAGACTGAACATCTGGCCCACAAAAAATAACAGTCTTCCTTGAATTGTGTTAAAAGCAAAATTATGTAGGAAGGAGGAGGGGAATCAGCCCAGGATTTGGTTGATAACACAGATGTGATAATGAAGCTTCAATAAAGTCTACATGCTATATCATACTTAAATGGCTAGAATCAAACAAAACCAACCAATCAAAAGAACAAGAGCTAAACAGTTGCAAAACCAGAAATATGAACGTTGCTGTGGAATCTTGCAGCTGTGTCAAGAGACTTCAAACACCATCTCGTTTTTATACACTTTTTTTTTTGAAGGAAGCTGAAACATCAGTTCAAGAGCTTGTATGAAAAACGAACAGACTGTCCATATCAAAATACAAAAGTACTATCAAGAATCACCTCTGACTTTTTTTTAAAAGATTTAAGTTCAGTGCAATTGACATTTGTGTTTGCTAAAGGAGAAGAAAATGCTGTTTAAATATACTCAAAATAAAAATCCCCAAAAAACACATTTGTGTCTATTCCTGGGAGCACAGTTTAAAATTATTGCACAGATTTTTTTTTACATATTTTAAACTTTTAAAAAATTATTTTAATAATGACAGAGGTCAGCCACAGTCCTGGACCTCCAGCGGTAAAAAGCAAGGTTTTTCAAGTGCCAGATACTCAACAGGTTAAGTTTCTTACATACTATAATTTACAGGGAAAATTATTCTTAACCTCCTAAGCCTATTCCCAAACCTTATAGACAATTAATACAGAGGTATCATTGGATGGAACAACTGTCCTTATGGGTGTAAATCTTCCTTTTCTTCACTTGCAATCTGTGTGTAACTTTATAATCCCCCATTAAGAATAACCATGATGGTGTATTATAGATCAGCTAAAAATGGTTGTGGTTGCCTTACCAAGTAGATAAACTCTACTTACTTCAAGATCTGCTTTCTGGGCTTGAACGCAGAGGTGGCAGAAGTCAATGCTGAAAGAATGTACTTCAAGAAGAAGGGGGTCAGGATGTAGTTCTCAGATTTAGCAAAAGCCGCAATGGAATATAGAAGATTGAGCTAAGTCTTACAAAGAAAATGGAGTTACTGCAGCAGCAGCGTTTTCTCTCTTAGAACTTAGATCTTAAGCTGGATCTTAGGTCAACGAAGCTCTGGTGTGCATTTCCTTGCCTGATGTTAAAAAGAAAGGAGACACACACTGCAATGATGTATGGAAACACACACGTTGTAAAAACAAAACATAATAACCCTCATTGGAAGGAAGGAAAGGAGAATTCAATGCGGTGGCTAATTTACAAATAAAGAGGGAATCAGTTTATATCTTCAAAGGAAGAGGTCCAAGCTTTGGGTTTATATGCTGTGCTGCCTACTGAAAGTAGCAGCAAAAATGGAAAAGATTAGAAGTTTAATATTTCTGCACTGTGTTGCTGTGACTGAAAAGGGGATCCAAAATGCTTCGGCAAAGCAAATGAGTACAAAGCATTCCTTTAGGTAAAAACCAGGTGAAACCTTAAAAATGCTGAACACCTCCTCTTTGTTTGGGAAGTTGGAAGCTGCATAAGACACCAAGCATCAAACGAGAATGGAACCAGTCAGCCTTTACACTGTACTTGCACACACACACAAAAAAAGTCCCACTGTTGCTATCGCTTGTGATCAGACACGAGCAGAGAGAGTTAATGTGAAGGAAAAGCAAGACTTGATATAAGAAACAGAGACATTCCAAAGTAGTGATCATATTTTCTCCCGAAAAACATTTAGCAGCTTACACTTAATCTAAATTTGAAGGGTGGTGTGATGAAGAGAAAGGAGACAAGCACACAGAAAATAACAATACTACTAATAATAATAATGGGGGAGCAACAGGGAAAAATTAGTGCAAGACTATTTTCTAGTATGGAAGCTCAATCACTTGGTAGTTAAAGAAGCATGAAGCAAAAAGAGTTTTGCCAGGGGATGTTCCTCCTTTCCTTTGACTTAAAAAAAATACGAAGAGCCATTCACTGGAAACTTCACCAGCCCAGTCGACCTTAATCCCCAGCTGCAAATATTGCTCAGTTCTCCCTCGTCAACATCTTTTGTGGAGGGGCGAAGGGAGAATTTCCAGTGAATCTGTATCTTGAAGGGAGTAAACAACTTGCCTTACTTCAGAAAAATCTTTCGCAAAGAGGCTTCAAATATGTTTTTGTACAAAGAGGGGAAAAAAAAAAGAAATAAGCGCTGTCCCCCAAGGCTGAAATACTTTCAACTGGGAATTTGGTTATACTGAGTAAAACTGGGGAAACTTCGTACGGAGGTTGTAGCAGAAACATTTGCCCAAACTGAGAACAAGACAATTCCTTTCTCTCTCTCTCCATTGCTTCAATTTTCACAGCGCGACTCAAATGGACTATGATCATGATTTTGAAGAAAGAGAGGCTCTAATTCTTCTGTTTTGCTTAAACTTGGAATGTACAGACCACAGGTGTTGGGGCTACCTGAGCCTACCTCCCATCAAGGTCTATCACCTCCTTCACCAAGATCTGAACACACAAAGGCTCACCACCCATACCATCAAGCTCTCCAAGCCAATGATACGGTTCCCTACTGTGGGCATCCTATTTGAAGCCTCTCGGTCTTCGTTTATGTGTCTTCTTGCATTTTCTACACTCTTAGATTTGACAGAAATGTCTCTCAAGATGGGGATTGTTGCTTTTTGGAACGGTCATCACCAATAAAATGACTAAGTGCAGCATCTGAGTAGCCTGTAAACTATTGGATCTGACGAAAAGATAAAGGAATGTTGATCCTCATTTGTCAGGATGGGTTTTTTCTTCCTCCTTATCTAAACTGGAAGAAGATCTACATAACACTTACCAGATGTCTATAAAGTTAAGGAAGAATTGAAAGAACCGCTGAAAAGGATTCCCCTGGACCCTCCAATTCTTTGTGAAAAGATCCACCACAACCTAGAAAGAATTTCACATCCTGGCTTCAAGCATCAGTAAAACTTAAGAGCACAACGGGAAGAAGCAATGAACCAATCACTGTTGCAGGGATATCCAAGTTTTTTTCCCCCTATGCATGAAAAAAAAAACCCTGCTCATTACCTATTGGGGTGCTGGGGAGGGATCAGAAAGAAGGGAAAACAAAAGTTTCAAAAAGGGAAAAAATAAAGAAAAGAGGAGAAAGAAGATAGGAAAAAAGAATAAGCCATATATAAGCTTTCCTCAATCTGATACTCTCAAAGGGCTGCTTGCATAATTCAGTTCTCTTTCTCTCTCGTCCTGTTTTTTTGTTTTAAATTTCCTCCCACTTCCAATTTTTTTGGGGTGGGGTGGGGAGCTGCAGCAAATTCCAGCACTTGGTGAACAGGCTTCACAAGCTGTGACGTCACTCTGTCATCTTCTTCAGGGTATAATCGTTTGCTTTTTAAAAAAAAAAGAAAATGTACAGTACATGTATTTAATTATTTCAGGTTTGGCTGTAGTGGACTGGCCATGGTTCAGTTGGGACAATAGCAGTACATGGGTCGTGGGGACAGTCATTTTGGCTATGTACACATTCATAGTCGGTCCATGGCTTCCAACTAGTAGCGCTATTTCCGTAGATCTAGTACGCAAACCTGCAAAGAGGTAGGAAGAAAAAAAAGGGGAGGGGAAAGGGGTTTCAGAAAATTTATTTATGCATTAGATTTGGACAGCAACAACAAAAGATGGGCATCCTACAATACAGAACATGTGCACTATTTAATTTAATTTAATTAAAAGTTCTTATAGGCCACCCAATCCCGTAGGACTCAGGGCGGCGTACAGCAAGGATAAGAACAATACAATATAATAAAAAACAATTTAAAAACATTACAGAAGTTAAAAACAGAACCATTCATCCATGGGAAAAATCGATCTTCTTCACCCCGCCTGCCGGAAGAGCCATGTCTTTATGGCTTTGCGGAAGGCCAGTAGGGTGGGGATAGTCCAGATCTCTTGGGGGAGTTGGTTCCAGAGAGATGGGGCTCCCACAGAGAAGGGTCTCCCCCGAGGTCCCGCCAACCAACATTGTTTGGCTGATGGGACCTGGAGGAGACCAACTCTGTGGGACCTAACCGGTCGTAGGGAGGTATGTGGTAGGATGCGGTCCTGAAGGTAACCTGGCCCTGAGCCATGTAGGGCTTTAAAGGTCAAAACCAACACCTTAAATTGCGTCCGGAGACTAATGGGCAACCAATGCAGCTGGCGGAGAATGGGTGTTACATGGGTGTATCTCGGGATACTCACCACAGCTCGCGCAGCTGCATTTTGCACCAATTGCAGTCTCCGGATACTCTTTGAGGGTAGCCCCATGTAGAGCATATTCTTATACTCATTACAATATGAGGGGTCGTTGGTGCTCTCTGAGCTTGGTTATGTTTTGACCCGGCTCCCAAACACGACAAGTACGCTGTTTTTTAACTAGACGTTCCCTTTATTAGGAGCGCCAGCAGCCCCGGCCAAGAGTCTCTCTCTCTCTCACACACACATATAAAGCAGGCTAATGAAATCTCTAAATGGCTGCGGAAAGCGAAGCTCACTCCCTTGCCCTCTGAAATGGCCCCAACAGACCAGGAGTCTCTTTCTCTCTACCCGCACTCGTAAACTAAGTCCTGGAAGGTGTGCCCACTTTTAACAGCGGTGAAGACATGCACACAGACCCAGCGGAGGGTTCCGGTTATTTTCGCTACCGGTGCACATCGCGAGCATGCGCAGAAGTGAACTCGCGTTCCATCGGGCAATTTCACTTCTGCGCATGCTTAGGACGACATTACAAGCTGAAACACAGCTGAAGAGCTTCTCAGCTGTGCTTCGGAGGAAGAATAAAGGTCGCTATTAAAACAAGGGCGGGTGGGAGGGCTTTTTTCCGACAGCTCAGGACGCGGAGAAGCCGGAAAAAAGCGCCTAAAAATGACATCATTGCCGGGTTCCTACCGGTGGGGCGTTCCACACAGCACCGGTAGGAACCCACCACTGCACAGACCCTGAAGGCGTGCCTGACTCTCAGTGCCGCAGATTCCAAGAAAGAATTCTGATACAATTCCAGACAGGATTCCGAAGTTCAGACTATCAGTGGCTGATTGACAGGGAGACAAATAGTTGTCTGCCACACCTATTCATCTCCGTCCCCTGCCTTTTATCCCCAGAGCTAGGGTGGGGCTTAGCTAGCAGCGGTGGCTCTTCCATCCCGAAGACCGTCCATAGAGTCACACTGCTCTCCTCTCCTCTGCCTTCTGTGCATCCGCGCATCAGGCCCAGTTGTTCCTCCTCAGCCACCTCCAGACCTGGGGGCTGTTGACTCTCCAACTGGGGGCTAATAGACAGCCCAGGCTCCGCCTCTATCTCTATCTGCGACAGCTCCATTCCCACTTCCCCCTCGGAGCTCTCAGATTGCCTTGATGCTGGCCCCGACTCCCACTCCGCCTCATCCGATTCGTTTGTCGGAGGGGCCGGCGGCCAACAGGCCACAACAGATTGTTTCCTTGCAAACATTTCATTACCCAAACTAAGTAACATCATCAGTGCTAGTAGG
The DNA here is from genome assembly GCA_023053685.1 of Diadophis punctatus similis. Classification (NCBI taxonomy): domain Eukaryota; kingdom Metazoa; phylum Chordata; class Lepidosauria; order Squamata; family Dipsadidae; genus Diadophis; species Diadophis punctatus. Next base: position 69,223,500 of record JALIGW010000005.1, read on the forward strand.
GAGTGGGGTTTGCTCTCAGTTTATATTCTAGTGTCTTGGCCCGTCAAGTGTTGGTGGAGGTAGTCCAACACTCAAGAGTGTGCCTTTTCAGTGGCAGATCTGTAATATCTTTGTAATATCCTCACCAGTGAATTATGCATACTGCCGTATTTATTGTCTTTACAGCATAAGACAAAATCTTTTTCATATCTTTTAATGATATCTTGATACTGATTTTTTAAAAGGAATTTTGGTTCTTTGGGATGTATTTAATGAAGGAAATTTGTAAACCCTACTACAGGTAGTCCTTGACATACGACCACAATTGATCCCAAAATTTATATTGTTAAGCGAGACATTTTGTTAAGCGAGTTTTGCCCCATTTTACGACCTTTCTTGCCACAGTTGTTAAGTGAATCACTGCAGTTGATAAGTCAGTAACATGGTTGTTAAGTGAATCAGGCTTCCCCGTTGACTTTGCATGTGAGAAGGTCCCAGAAGCTATCACAGGACCTTGGGACACAGCAACGGTCATAAGTATGAACCAGTTGCCAAGCATCTGAATTTTGATCACATGATCGCTACAAAGGTCATAAGTGTGAAAAATGGTCATAAGTCACTTTTTTCAGTGCCATTATAACTTTGAACGGTCACTGAATGAACTGCTGTTAAGTCGAGGACTACCTGTATTCGTTCTTTTAAGAAACATCCTGAAGGTATGACGGGATTTTTCTTGAGTGAGGGATTTCGCGAGAAGTTCCTTCAACATTTCTCACCTCTTCAAAACTCTTGGGTTCGTCTTGCTTAGGATTATTGGATTGATTGCTTAACATTTTATTCTTATTTTAAAGTACTAAATAAATTGTAGGATAAAAATTCTATAAACCCAAGTATACCCTACATCAATGATGGCGAATCTATGGCACGTGTGCCACAAGTGGCACATGGAGCCATATCGGTGGGCACGCGAGTTTAGGTCCGGCGTGCGCCAGCTGATTTTCGGGCCTTCTGGGCCCACTGGGAGTTGGGAAACCTGTTTCCAGCCTCCGGAGGTGGTGGGGAAGGCCCGTTTTTGCCCTCCCCGGGCTCCTAGAAAGGCTCTGAAGTCTGGGGAGAGCAAAAAAATGGGACTTCCGGTCCAACCGGAAGTTAGAAAACGGGTGGTTTCCGGCCTCCAGAGGACCTCTGGGGGGGTGGGGAAGGCCATTTTCGCCCTCCCCAGGCTCCTAGAAAGGCTCTGAAGTCTGGGGAGAGCAAAAAAACAGGACTTCCAGTCCAACCGGAAGTTGGAAAACGGGTGGTTTCCGGCCTCCGGAGGACCTCCCGGGGGTGGGGAAGGCCATTTTCGCCCTCCCCAGGCTCCTAGAAAGGCTCTGAAGCCTGGGGAGAGCGAAAAATGGGCGTGCCATTGCATGCCGGGAGCCGGGTCACGCGTGCATGCACGGGGGGGGCATGGAATTATGGGTGTGGGTATGTGCGTGCGCAACCCCAACACGCTCCCCCCTTTTGGCACACGAACCAAAAAAGGTTCGCCATCATTGCCCTACAATAATGCAGGACCTATGTATACCCAGCATATTTGGATGCTGGTGTCTGATAAAAGGAATCGAGTGTAAGATCTCATTTTGTTTCACTTACTGAACCATCTGAAGCACTCGCTCCAACTTTGTCTCCTGCTGCATTCCAGCAAACTTCAAAGATGCCTCCTGTCCCCCGATAACTATGCACCAGAGCACCCGTCTAGAAAAACAATAAAACCAAGAGGTTGGGATAGAACACAATGACATTAAAGTAATAAAAGTATTATAAGCCTCAACTGATCATCTGGTATGTATTCCCTGGCATGAATGAACATATGTATCGGGAGATATTGGAGGGACTGAATTATGTACAGCCTGGAGGGCAGAAGGGAAAGGGTCCACATGATTGAAACCTTTAAATATATTAAGGGCAGGGGTGAAATTCAGCAGGTTCTAGAGAACCGGAAGCGGAAATTTTGAGTAGTTCGGAGAACTGGCAAATACTACCTCTGGCTGGCCCAGAGTGGGGTGGGAATGGAGATTTTGCAGTATCCTTCCCCTGGAGTGGGGAGGGAATGGGGATTTTGCAGTATCCTTCCCCTGCCACGCCCACCAAGCCACGCCCACAGAACCAGTAGGGAAAAAATTTGAATTTCACCTCTGATTAAGGGTGTAAATACTACTTCCAGAAGTATTTCAATATTAAGCAAAAATCAAGAACACGGGGGCATAACTACAGGAGGGAAGTTCAGAAATAATGTTAGAAAGGTATTACTTCACAGAAAGAGTAGTGGAACCAACTGCAGAGGTAGTGGGCCAACTGAGCTTTAACGTGCTTAGGATAAACACGTTTCCATCATCTAACAAAAAATTTAAAAAATAAAATTTAAATTTTAAAAAAAAACCTCAAGACTTGATGGATCACAAGTTTTCTTCTGTTGTCAGTTTTCTATGTTTCTGTGTAGTCGAAGCAATATGCAAATTATTAATGGCCCAGTTGTTCTTTCTGCAGCAGGTATTAGTAAAATACAGTGCTGGATAAACCAGTGAGATGTTCTCAAATTTTGTTCCAAAGTAGGAAAAGTGCTTGTTGTATTTGTCAACAGCCCTTTAAAGAAGTCGAGCCTTTTCTTGGGTCCATTCATGTTACTTAGGAATAGAAAGAGCACTTAAACTTATATACCAGTGATGGCGAACCTTTTTTTGGCTCGGGTGTCAAAAGGATGTGCGCGCGTGCAATAGCGTGTGCATGCGTGCCCTCACCCATAATGCGATGCCCTCCCCCAATGCATGAACACAATCTCCGCACTGCCCCTCATGCATGCGTACAACCCCTTGCACTGCCCCCCCCCCGTGCATGCGCACAGGCCTCACTGAAGCCTCCGGACTTCCGGTAGGCCCGTTGGGCCGTTTTTCGCCTTCCCCAGGGTTCAGGAGGCTTTCCTGAAGCCTGGGGAGAGCGAAAACGGCCGAAAAGAAGGCCGAAAATCAGCTGACTAGCGTGCACATGCGCGCTGGAGCTGACATAGGGCAACACCTCGCGTGCCCTCAGATATGGCTCCGCGTGCCACCTGTGCCATAGGTTCACCATCACTGTTATATACCATTCCATAGTGCTTTACAGCACTCTCTGGGCAGTTTACAACCTCAGTATATTGCTTCAAACAATCTGGGACCTCATTTTACTGACCTCAGAAGTCGGTAAAGCCAATCCTGAGCCTGATCAGGGTAGAACTCCAAGCTATGAGCAGAATTTGCCTGCAATACTGCATTCTAACCACTGGGCCACCAGGACTCCTTTCCTGGTTGCCCAGAAAAAAGGCACACCTTCTTGTAAGGATAAGTATAGCAAGTATAGCAAGTCCTAAAAGTCAGCTAGGAAAAAACTTTTGCTACTTTAGAACTGAATAAATGGCAGAGAAAGTACAAAATATTCCTCACATTATTTACAGGTGGCTTTGGTTTTTCTGGTGGGCGGTGAGAAGAGATGAAAATTACAGTAGTCAACTTTAAATGTTCAGAATATGAGAAAAGAAAAAGAAAAACTGCCTAAAATCTGAAATATAACAAATTGCTTTTCTTTTAATGGTAAGGAATGTCATCCTTCTGGCCTTTCCCACTGAAGCTGTCCGTTCAGTATGATCTGATTAAGGCCATGAGAAACCTTTAATAGGTAATAAAAAAAATAAGTTGATAAAGTTACTAGTGCTCCAGGAGACATACCTGCGTATTCCAGATGTGTACACATTTGTCGAAAGAACCACTGGCCAGATATCTACCATCAGGACTGAAAGCTACACTGTACACAGGTTCTTGATGTTTCGTCAAGGTGTGGATGCAAATCCCTCGGTCTACGTCCCATAACCTGACTGTAGAATCAAAGGATGCACTACCAGAGACAAGAGGAGAACAATAAATTATTAATCTTAACTGTAATTTGTATATTTATTCATAAAATGTACCTCCCACTACAATTGTCTGTCGAGATTCTCAGTCATTGGGTTGTTCCAAAGGTGCTTTTTCAGGAGGCAACTGGACTTTCTTGTTTTTTTCTTTGAAGACGTTTCGCTTCTCATCCAAGAAGCTTCTTCAGCTCTGACAGGATAGTGGATATCCTTCCATTGGATATCCTTCAATTGTCCACTATCCTGTCAGAGCTGAAGAAGCTTCTTGGAAGCGAAACATCTTGAAAGAAAAAGAAAAAAAACACAAGAAAGTCCAGTTGTCTCCTGAAAAAGCACCTTTGGGACTCCCACAACTATCGTAAAAAGACTCTTGACTTTCAAATTGGACATCTTCTTTCACTCGGTGGTCACTATGCAAAACTGGCTGTTACTTCTCCATTTCTTAGAACTGCTGAGACATGGAAAAAATGTGGAATACTGTTCCCAAGCGGGATGGATGTTCTGCCCATCTTGAATGAGAAAAGCAATTTACATCCGGTCATTTTATATCAAGCAGCCACAATTTAGGTGACATTGAGCAGGCAAAAGTAAAAGTGAACTGGGCTGTTAAAAGAAGTCAGCAATGAAAGTGTGTGAGGAAAATTACTTTGTGTTGTAGCTTAAGCAGATGATGCTGAATGCTGGTGCGATGTAATATAGAAGATTGCTATGGCTGGCTACATGATGATTGGGTATTAGCAGAGGTGGGCGTCACATAATGTAACAATCAGTTCGCCTAGCACCGAAAATGTGTGTGTGTGCCTTCAACGCATGCACACGGCCTTCCGCGCATTCACGCAGCCTTCCGCGCATGTGCATGGCTTCAAAAACATGCCAATATAGGATGCGATAGCGCCGGGGTGGGGGGTGGGCTCACACGCTGGTCGGAACTACCGGTTTGCCCGAACCGGTCCGAACCGGAGGCCACCACTGGGTATTAGAACCATCATTCAAAGCATGCTACTGCAAGGAACCTCCTCCTTGCCTAGTTTATATTCGGGAGAGAAAATGGGAATTTAGGAAATATTAATGGATGATTTGGAAGTCCTACCCCTAGGAAAACCAACATCTGTCAGTGTGGCAGGTTCGTGAGTATATGCTAACTAGCAGGATAAGTAGGGGCTGGCAATCCATGTAAAATGTATTTTACCAGGATTCCTTTTCAGGTGTAACTTAAAAGCATATTTTAACCAATTTACAGGTAGACCTCAGTTTACGACCTCTCATATAATGACAATTCAGAGTTACGATGGATGCCCCAAAACTACTTACGACCCATTTTTGAAGTTACAGTATATTAACAGATTAACAGAGTTGGAAGGGACCTTGCAGGTCATCTAGTGGTATGTATGTATTTATGTATGTCTCTCTGTCCCTCCCTCCCTCCCTCTCTCCCTCGCTCCCTCCTATATATATATATATATATATATATATATATATATATATATATATATATATATATATATATATATATATATATATATATATATATATATATATATGTAGGTCTTTGGTTATTCGGGTTTTCTCCCGCGTGAAATTGGAAGTATCTTTGCAACGTTTCGACGAAGTCCCATTCGTCATCATCAGGCTGGAGTCTTCAGCTTGCTGCTTCTAGGAGCAATGTGAGATTACAGCTGTTTCTTCCTTTTAACTGCCACTGGGGGTTTGAACTGATAGGGTGGGAGCTTGGCTGTGTTCTGATTGGGTGGAGGTGTGTTCTGATTTGTTGGGGGCTTGGCTGTGCTCTGATTGGATGGGGGGTTGGCTGTGCTATGATTGGCTGGGGTGTCAGTTTGCTTCATGTATGGAATGGAGGGGTTTAGAGTGGCTAAAGATGCAGCTATGGTCTGGCTTCTGGTTTGTGGCCGTGCCTCATTGGTGTGGGTTTGGGTTTGCTTTTTGCATGGGTGTGTGGTGGTGACATCCTGTGTGGTTTTCGTGAGTGTGGGTCTAGTGTCATTCTTAGTGTTAGGGACTCGTTTGTCAACAAGTGCGGGTTTCCAAATGGCTGGTAGGCGGGAGGTGTCATCTCGTTTATTCATGCTTTGTGGGCGTTTCTCTATCTCAATGGCTTCTCTGATTATTCTGTTGTTAAAATGTTCAGTTTTGGCGATAGTTCTGGTCTTTTTAAAGTTAATTTCATGTCCTGTGGCTTTAAGATGTTGGACCAAGGAAGAAGTTGGTTCCTCTTTTTTGACTGAGTTCTTGTGTTCTTCAATGCGTGCACTTATTCTTCTGTTGGTTTGTCCAATGTATGTGGTGGGGCAGGCGGTGCATGGGATTTCATATACTCCTTGATTTTCTAACTCAATTTTGTCTTTGGGGTTTCTTAGGATGGTGGATATTTTTCGGTTTGTGCAGAATGCTGTCTTGATGTTGTGTTTGAAGCAGCCAATCATAGCACAGCCAACCCCCCATCCAATCAGAGCACAGCCAAGCCCCCAACAAATCAGAACACACCTCCACCCAATCAGAACACAGCCAAGCTCCCACCCTATCAGTTCAAACCCCCAGTGGCAGTTAAAAGGAAGAAACAGCTGTAATCTCACATTGCTCCTAGAAGCAGCAAGCTGAAGACTCCAGCCTGATGATGACGAATGGGACTTCGTCGAAACGTTGCAAAGATACTTCCAATTTCACGCGGGAGAAAACCCGAATAACCAAAGACCTACATACAAACACCCGCGAAAACCTCAGAAAACAAATATATATATATATATATATATATATATATATATATATATATATATATATATATATATATATATATATATATATATATATATATATATATATATATATATATATATATATATATATATATATATATATATATAAAATGGTCCAGTCACATGATGCTTATGACCGCAACGTCTTTACAATTCTGGGCTCATAAATTGGCGGCTACCTGTAATCTGATCTATAAAATCAGGAGAACCCAATTACAGTTGATTTCAATGTATTTAATAAACGTGAATTTGATTCCCTGTTTAGGTTTAAAAAGAGATAGTTATCTTCTCCAATATTCCATCTATTCATGCTACCATATTTGTTAAAAAGCAATTAAAATATGAAAAAAAAAAGAATTTCAAAATCAGGAAAGAGATTCATGATGGTAGCAAAACCACTATGTTCTTTGGAGGGTAATTTGAGTTAATTACACGTTAAAATTCTGAAGGAAAAAAAGGAAAAGGAAAAAAGGAACCCCACAATAAGAAGGGTATTATTTCTGTGTATTTTCCAAATTTTCATATAAAAATCCTGAAGCACAGTTGTGGAACCATTTCTATATTCAAGAGGCAGAATAGTGTGTGGTCTCCATACTTAATCTCAATAGAACAGTTTCTAGACTAGCTCAGAAAAGTCACTAAGCAAAATTATTGGCTTCATTTTTCTCCCCTCCTACACAGGGGCAACCTTACCTTGCTAACATTAGATTGGCGTTTGGATTGTTTGTTCCTGGCCCTGTAGGGCTCCATTTGATAGTATAAATTTCTTTGTTGTGGGCCTGCAGATCATGAACACAGCTGTCTTGCTTCATACTCCAGATCTAATAGAAAAGTGAATAAAAAACAACAACAATCAAGCTTTATTTAATTTTAGGTAAAAGACGTCCTCGTAAATCTTGCAGGGTTTTAAAGCAAAACACAATTTTAAAAAAGGTCTATTTTAATTTGTTTTTTTAAAAAGACAGAAACCTGTTTTTATACCTCAGGTATAAGATAGCAATACTCAAGAATGAAGTTATATTTTTAAAACACTGGCTTTTATCTGGATTCACTTTATTGAAATATCAACTTATGGTAGCTTTATGCTAAAATAGAATAAAGGCCTTTTTTTGTGTGACTATTTATAAGAGCACATACAATTTCTACCATATAGGAAAGGACGCAGACTGATAAAATATCCACTCCACGCAAGCTGATCTGACTTCCATATTGGCAGGGGACTCTATTTCAGTGACGGACAACCTGTGACACGTATGTCACAGGTGACATGCCTCAATGTTTTGGGTGACGCATCAGCTGTCACCAACACCCAGCATCTATTCTCAAAAAACACATCCTCCTTCGCGTACCATTTTCAAAAGCTGCAAAGGCCGTGTGAGAATGGGCTATGCTCTTGCATGGCTCCTGGACATTAGGGGACAGAGGAACTTCCAAAACTTGTTTGAGAATGGGAATGTGCTTTCACGCAATCTTAAGAAGTCATGGAAGACGAGTGAGGTGGACTCACATGCCTTGGGGAATGGCCTACTGAATGGCAGTGGTGGCGCTATAGGGCTGAAATCAATGTCCAAGCCTGTACTGCCACTTATCAGAGTGACCTAAATTAGGGGTAGGGGTGGCAACAGATAACTTTTCTTTTTTTATTTGGCTGTGTGTGACCCAACAGCTGAATCAGGTTAGACATTTTCTGAATTTTTGACATACTGAGCTCAAAAGGTTCACCATCACTGCTCTACTTTCTGAGGCCTAGAGTAGAAGCTGAGTGTTCATCTTCTTCCGTAGTGTTGCACAAATACCACTAACTCTTCTCCTCCTCCTCCTCTTCCCTCCTAGTTTTTACTCAGAAGCATGCACTCTCTTATGGTCAAGAAACCAATTAAGTCCTTTTGCACGTTGTCAACTCTTGCAAGTTTAGGAACAGGAGTCATATAGCACAGGGGTGGGTTTCTCTTACCTTCCCTACTGGTTTGGAAGGGATTGTGTTGCGTCGGAAGTCATATCTGGGTGCTGACCTTCTGCGCATACGCAGAGAGTTATTTGCCAACCGCTTTCAAGCAGCGGCAACCGGGGAACCAATTAGGGGGGCGTGGCAAGCCGGCCATCACTACCGGTTGGGCGAACGGGGCCAAATTTCCACCACCGGCTCGCGCGAACCGGTCCGAACCGGTAGCAACCCACCACTGATATAGCAGCTGTAGGGCTCAGCCAGATACAGGCAGCTAGGACTTCCACAGTGCAATCAAGGAGATACAGAAATAAAGATTGAAACGGTGAGCATAGATGGGAGACGGCTGTTTCCCCAATGATTTCGCAAAAGGGAGGCCAAAATTACCCAGTGCGGCAATGCACTTTTACCTTTAGAGTCATGTCATCGGAACAAGAAGCCAGAAGATTACCAGTGGGATCCCATTTGATTGCATTTACTTCATTCTGAAAGTAAGCAGCAAGAGAGATATTGGCATCTCGGTTTTCTTTATAAGAGAAACATCAGATTAAAGGAGGAGGGGGGGGAATGATTTCCCAGCTCAAGAAAAAAACCAGGAAGGGGACAATGTAGAAAATATAGTGAAAATGTCTGGCTAGCAGTAATCCAGGGGCAGAAGACATACTTAGGAGAACTGACTGAGTTTGTATGTTGGAACTTTACAGCAGGTTAAATCTTTAAGGGGCCAGTATCACAAAACATACTTATTAAAAAGTAATAGCAATAGCACTTAGCAATAGCACTTAAGACTTATATACCGCTTCATAGTGCTTTTACAGCCCTCTCTAAGCGGTTTACAGTGTTCAGCATATTGCCCCCAACAATCTGGGTCCTCATTTTACCCACCTCGGAAGGATGGAAGGCTGAGTCAACCTTGAGCCGGTGAGATTTGAACTGCCGAACTGCAGCTAGCAGTCAGTTGAAGTAGCCTGCAATATTGCACTCTAACCACTGTGCCACCTCGGCTCGGACTAATTTAGAGTCCAAGAGAAGGGCTTTCTCTGCTCTGGGTTCCTGCTTTTGGAACATCTTATCTGTGGTGACCTTCTGACTTTTCAAAAGACGTGGCTCTGCTGGATGACTTGGGACCCAATGGAGGAGCTTCACACTAGAAAGGGTTGGTTAATTGAAACCTGATCCCATCTCTCCCCCCGGATCCCGGTCCCTCCTTTACCATCTTGTGTGAATGATTTTATTTGCTTTGTTATCTGATATCTGAAGATTTTAATGTTTTTATGCTGCAAGCTGCCCAGAGTTGTTTGATATGAGATGGGCAGCGAATACATTTCATAATATATAAATAAAAAATTAGTAGGAAGGTGTAGGAGATGACCAGGCTGAGCCCGAGGAAGGGATCAAACATATCGTAAGTAAGAAGTCCCTGTGGGCCCGCAAGAGATCTAAGGTCCATCCCAACTTGAATACCTCTCTTATCTCCTGCTCATTTCCCTTGACGGTCAGTTGGTCAGATTTTTGTAGAGAGCTTAAGCTGGCAATAAATATACTCATTTATATTCATTTGAACTGTCTGGATCTCCTGATTTCGTTGGCACTTGACAAAAGGGTGCTTAATACTTGGGACCTTCTCTTTATTCTACTTTAGTTTTTCCCCCGACCAAGAGCATCCTCCACATAATATCACCATAACACTACAACTTCCCACAGCAACAGCATACTGACTTCATAAAGGATGTACAAATTGCAGAAATTGAATGGTATATAACCGTGATGGCAAACTTACGGCACGCGTGCTGGAAGTGGCCACAGAGCCATCTCTCCGGGCATGCGAGCCATTGCCCGTTGCTCTTCCAGGTTACAGTGTGCCGGCCAGCTGGTTTTCACGTGCATGGGAGCGCCGGAAATCGGAAGACCAGGTGGCCAGTGCACATGCATGCGCCGGAAACCGGAAAATCATCTTCCTGGCACGCACATGCGCACCAGGCGGCTACTCTTCCGGTTTCTGGCACGCGTGCACCCCCATTTTGGCACTCGGTGCCGAAAAGGTTCGCCAACACTGGTATATAACCTTTGCTTTCCCTGAAGACTAGCTGAATTCATTCTTGAAACATGTTCGATGTCTATAGAAAACTGGAACTTTTTTTTATTGGGAACAAATTCTACCTAAGACAACTTAGACAACAGGGAACAGATAACAGGGAAGAAAAAACAACAAACTGTGCTTCAACCTGGGGCTCTACATGGGGCTACCCTTGAAGAGTGTCCGGCGACTGCAATTGGTGCAAAATGCAGCTGCGCGAGCTGTGGTGGGTGTACCGAGATATACCCACGTAACACCTATCCTCCGCCAGCTGCATTGGCTGCCCATTAGTCTCTGGACGCAATTTAAGGTATTGGTTTTAACCTTTAAAGCCCTACATGGCTCAGGGCCAGGTTACCTTCGGGACCGCATCCTGCCGCATACCTCCCTACGACCGGTTAGGGCCCACAGAGTTGGTCTCCTCCAGGTCCCATCGACCAAGCAATGCCGGTTGGCGGGGCCGAGGGGGAGAGCCTTCTCTGTGGGAGCTCCCTCCCTGTGGAACCAGCTTCCTCCAGAGATCAGGACCATCCCCACCCTGCTGGCCTTCAAAAAAGGAGCCAAGCAATAAAAACTTGGCTCTTCCGGCAGGCGGGATGAAAGTGAGACCAACTAGACCAGATATGGGTCTCCCCCCTTGGTTATGAATGTTAGATGTTCTTTTTAATTTTTGTAGCTTTTAAATTGTTGTGTCTTTTTATATTGGAAAATGGATTGACATGTTGTGAGCCGCCCAGAGTCCCCTGGGAGTTGGGCGGCATATAAATCCATTTAAATAAATAAAATAAATCCATTTAAATAAACCATTGTTGTTATTGATGACCTCCAAATAGGAAATTATAATGCAACACATCTAGAGGGTGCATGGTGGGTTGGAATAGACTGGTTTGATCAGAGTCTCTTTACTTTGCTTCACACATGCAACTATGTGGATATCAGCTAAGGAAAAAAATTACTTACTGTGTGGCCCTGGAAGGTTTTGATGGGTTTATCTTGACCTAATTTACAGACATGAATACACATATCTGTACTACAGGAGGCAAATGTGTTGTTGCTCTGCCAGTCTACATCTAACGCTGGTGCTATTGACAAAAAAGATAGAAAAAAGTCAGAAGAAATAAATCCTCTTTGCAATCATTAGCAAATGGAAATGATGAAATGACTGGCCAGTTTAGAGTGAACAGAATTTGGAATGCAAAAAGTGTAATGCAAAGTTCATTTTGGGAAAGTTCAAGGAGAGGCGGTTTTATACTCGAAGAGGAGCTGTGAATATGACAATTAATCAGAATTTGTATTATCTAATTTGTCAGATTTATATCCTGCTTTTGTCATATTTATATCCTACTTTTCTTCCAACTCAACGGTACATGGGAAATTCCTACACTACAATCTTCTTACGAAATTATAAACTAAGAACAGAGGAGTCCTTCGGGAGTTGGGCGGCATATAAGAAAGCCGAATAAATAAATAAATAAATAAAGTTGGACTGTGGTGTAACCACCGGATATACCAATACCACACTGTTCCCATCTTTACATCTAACAAGAAAAGTATCAGCGACAGTATTCTCTATGGCAGTGTTTCTCAACCTTGGCAGTTTGAAGATGTGTGGACTTCAACTCCCAGAATTCCACAGCCAGCAACGCTGGCTGGGGAATTCTGGGAGTTGAAGTCCACACATCTTCAAACTGCCAAGGTTGAGAAACACTGCTCTATGGCACCAGAAAGCCAAACAAGGAATAACGGATGGAAGCTGACCAAGGAGAGATTCAACCTGGAAGTGAGGAGAAACTTTCTGACGGTGAGAGCGATCAACCAGTGGAACAGCTTGCCAGCGGAGGTTGTGAGAGCCCCAACACTTGCGACCTTCAAGGGGAGACTGGACTGTCATCTGTCTCAAATGATGTAGGAACTCCTGCTTGAGCAGGGGGTTGGACTAGATGACCTACAAGGTCCTTTCCAACTCTAATAATAAATCTAAAAATCTAAACATTGATTTCTGAAGGTCACCAGACATTTTGGCACTGACTTAGTGAAATATTTGCATTATGGAAGGATTAGCTCTAACATGGAAAGGTTTTCACTCCATGACTAAAAATTCATCATATGAATCAATTAGTGTGGAATATAAGAGGCACACATTACATGAAAATCGATATGCACTATTTAGCGCTGAAAGAATACAGGTAGTCCTCAAATTATAGCGGCGATTGGGACTGGAATTTCTGCCACTAAGTGATGTGGTTGTTAAGCACAATGTCACGGGACTGCATTGTTTAGCGACAGCAATCCAGGCAGTCGCAGTTGCTGTCATAACCCCAAGATGCGCAGGCTGTCAAGTGGGAAACAGTGAGTGTCCCAAGTAATGAGTGTGAAATTGCCACAAGGGGTAAGACCCAGTGCAAGCCAAACATGGAGGGTATGGATGTTGCAGAGTGGCATAATCTCAAGAGTGGGGAGAAGACATTGCAGTGCATGCAAGCGAGGAGAAGAAGTAGGACATGATGCATGTAAGTGAACAGGAAGGAGTGTATAATGAGTGTGAACACTGCTCAATAGCGAAGTGCAAGCTGGAATCCAAATTTTATTCATTTGACTAGGGTGGGAGGAGACTGCAAAGGCCAGAACTTCAAGGACTGGTTGTAGGCCTCTTTGTTCAGCACCATTGTAACTTTAAATGGTTGCTGGACAAAGGTTGCTGGATGTTAAATCGAGGACTACCTGTATAATGAAATGTGAAGATTATAAATCATTATTTTAAGTAAACTCCAATCAAGAATCAAGAAAGCAGTCTACTTGTTAGAACCCTGTTCAAACGATTGGGTGTGCTAATATATGAACAAGCCACAAATCAATGTTATGTGTATATTGCTTTAAATGAATTGTATACTGATTACTATATAAGGCAGCAAGAGAGCATGCTCAGAATGGTGATTAATGTCTGTGTGTGTTTGAAGGTGTGTTCCGGAGTGCTAACTCTCTGCTGATTATCTCTGCTGCTTCACTATTGAGTAATTGACTTTGTGACTGTGTGAAATTGCTGTGAAGAGCTGCTGTGGAAAGAGTAACTATCTGTGATAGTGTAGAATTGATTGATAGCTGTAATCTTTGTTAGTTAAAACAAAGATAGGCAAGAAGAAGAATCTTCGCATTGACTGACTAACTGTGTATGACTTGGACTTCCTATTGAACTTTGCTTCTACTTTAAGTAAACTATTTGTAAATACTAAACTGATCTGTTTATTGACTGAATAGCATTCATATCAAACTACAACACCACAACCACAACACATTTTGCTGTGTATGTGCTCAACAGCACAATAACTCCTTCACACTACTCTAATACGTTGCTGGTAGCAATGCAAATTATAAGTTGAACTGATTCGATTCAAGAGAAAGTAAATTAAACCAGTTTCCTTTTTCTGTCAATAGGAGGAAATCTGAACCAAGATAGAAATTTTATTTTTAAAGGAGCCTGTAATTTCTCCACAGCTGAACTAGCTGGAATATCAACTAGTAATGCTGTTGGAAATATGTGCTAACTGTAAATGTGCACCCACCCACCCGTACTACAAAAAACCCTCAAATACTATTATTAACTAAGTCACAAAACACTGGCTTATGAGAGCTGTTCCTTCTTTAATCTGAAGAGAAAATACATACCAGAATGAAAAGGAAACTGCTGTTTGGCTTCTCCAGTATGTGCATCCCAAATAATTGTGGTCTGAATTCAAAAAATGGAACAAAAACCATAAAATGCCTTTACAATTTTGAATAGGTTTAAATTTACCAAATCAATTGAAACAATATTGAAGACTATATTTTCTAAAGAACGGATTCCCTTTTAAGGGTCCCACTGGGAGTTGGGCGGCATACAAATCTATTAAATAAATAAATAAATAAATAAATAAATAAATAAATAATAAATAAATAAATAAATAAATAAATAAATAAATAAATAAATAAATAAATGCTAATGAATAGAACGATATAAATTGTAGACTTTCCTTATCAAAAAGTTTCTTTTCACAGCCATATGTCATCTAGGTTCTGTTCTAGGTTTATAACTATTGCAAACAACAACTTTTTTTAACTAAAAATAAATAAATTGGGCTTCAATACAAAAAAAAATTAACTCAGGGTTGAACTGTGGAGCCCTTGGTGCTCTCAGAGTTTGATTATTTTCTTGCAGATATTTCATTATTGAACTACGTAAATGTTCAGTGCTGAACCACAGTCTTGTAGCACTTAAGATGTTACCTAGTTGGTTAATGAAACATCTGCAAGAAAACAATGAAGCTCAGAGAGCACCAAGGACTCCACAATTCAAAGTCTATTACGACTTATAGATAGTTTTTGACTTACAACTGTTGTTTAGTGACCAAAGTTGCGACACCACTATAAAAAGGGACTTATGACCATTTTTCACAATTATGACTGTTGCGGCATCCCCATGGTCATGTGATCAAATTTCGGGGGCTTAGCAACTGGCATGTATTCCTAACAGCAGCACTGTTCTGGGATCATGTGATCACCCACTTGCAACCTTCCTAGCTGGCTTCCAACAAGCAAAGTCAATCGGAGAAGCCTGATCTGTTTAACAACCACAGTGATTCGTTTAACAACTGCAATGATTCGCTTAACAATTGTGCAAAAAAAGGTCGTAAAATGGGACAAAATCACTTAACAAATGTCTTGCTTAGCAATAGATATTTGGGGGGCTCAATTGTGGTTGTAAGCAGAAAACTACTTGTATTCCTACACTTGCCCACAATTTATTTAGAAAGAGTGGTATCTGTTATGCTTACAAGCTGCCAATAGTAAAGTGAAAAAACTAAAACACCTGTATTCTTTCTAAAGAACACTTCATTTTGTGTGTTCCATATCCTAAACTAGGGGTGTCAAACTCGATCATATCACATGACATATCACGATGTTTTTGTGGAGCTGGGATGGGCGTGGCCTGCATGTGATACATCCGGCCCGTGGCCCGCCAGTTTGACACCGCTGTCCTAAACTACCTTCATAATTTTATCTGCAGCAATGTATTTCAAATAAACCAACGCCGTCTTACCTTGTCCACACCTGCACTTAAAATGAAGTTCCCTTTCTTATTCCATTTTAATGCAAATATGGGGCCTTTATGCTGTCCTAATGTGCTGGCGAGATTACCTAAAAATTAAAGGACACCAGTTATATTTTGCCTGATTTACCAAAAAGTATTTGAAGTAATTCCTCCTGTCATGTTTTATCTTTAAAAGGGGGGGGGGGGGAAGAACCAATAATGTTGCTCTCACCATCTTTAGTCCATATCCTTGCAAAACCATCATACGACCCCGTTGCTAGGAGCGTACCTTCACTCTGGAATACAAAGTATAAACATTATTCTATTACTACGTGTGCTAAAAATCTGTCATCTTCAAACGGAGCATGCTTCCTCTGGTTTAGAGATGTGCAAAGTGTGAATTATACACGTCCTCTCTCAAAGCTTTCGTGTTTCATGAAATTTTCTTTTTACTTGGTAGTGTGACCGTATCTTCCCAAGCAAGAAAAGTCATTTATTTGAAGAACTGCTAGACATAAGAGGTGTGCAAAATGTTTCAACCTGAAATATCCCATGATTTTCTTGCTTAAAGTGTCCCTATCACCTTATGATCATTTTTGACTTCTTATAAGATCACAACAAAGCAGACCAGCTCATTTCTGAATCATTTTGGGCATCTCTAAGAGCCGAGGTGGTGCAGTGGTTAAAGTGCAGCACTGCAGTTCAGCAGTTCAGCTGTTCAAATCTCACCAGGCTCAAGGTTGACTCAGCCTTCCATCCTTCTGAGGTGGGTAAAATGAGGACCCAGATTGTTGGGGGCAATATGCTGAACGCTGTAAACCGCTTAGAGAGGGCTGTAAAGCACTATGAAGCGGTATATAAGTCTAAGTGCTATTGCTATTGCTATCTCCAAAACCTCAAAAGTGTATTTAATGAGTCCAATTACAAATACATTGGAGAGAAAAAAATGTTCCACAGCCTCTTTGAGGAATCAGTAGCTAGCCATTTTAACATAGAAACATTTTAAAGAATATCTCATTTCACACTGATCTTCTTGCAAATCTATCATTTCTTCATATCCTTCCTTTACTGAACTTTTGAGTGTTGTTCCCTAAACGTCTCTGTGACAGACTTTTTGATGGTTGAGTTAATTCATTTTGAGTTGACTCTAGGGTGATGTTTTTGCTGCACAAAGTTTCAATTGCGGGTGGTGGACATGTGCAGAAGCGAGAAATTATTGGGCACAAATTCGAATGTGGTTAGAAAAGATGACACAGCAACATATTGATTTAAAGCCAGAACTGTTTTTGTTGGGTATTTTGTCAGAGAAATATATCAAAGAAAATGTATATTTAATTATCCATGTAATAACTGCAGCTAGAATTGTATTTGCGCAAAATTGGAAAGCGGGGAAAATCCCTACAAAGGGAGAGATAATTAAGAAAATATTAGAATGTGCAGAAATGAATAGATTAACAATGGCAATTAAAGGAAAAGAAGAATCGGAATATAATATATGGGAGTGTTTTTATCATTGGATAGAGAATTAATATAGACAAAAAGATATATAAAGTTAAACAAAGCGAGAAGGAAAATGTTTTGATAGAAGATAAGTTCAATTGAAATGTAAAAGTAGAGTTGTATATATACTAGGAAAATGGTGTTAAATGTAAAATATGTTGATATAAAATTTTGTACCCAGACGACACATTGATTGATTGATGATGTAATGTTCGTTGGGGGAAAAAACTTTCTTTTTAAAAAAGATTCAATTGCGGGTGAACGTGTTCCTTGTTTCTGGCAAGATTATCCAGAAAGTTTGAAGACTGCTTTTGTTCACCCATACAAATGCTGATATTTCACATTTGCTTCATATTCTCTGGAGCCACATTTTCAGGCACAACTGCTGTTTCATAACTCCAATACACTAAAGTCCCAAAGGTGTTTTTTCAAGAGGCAACTTGTTTAAAAGTCCAGTTGCCTCTTGAAAAAGCACCTCCTTTGGGACAACCATGTCACGCAGTGATTTTATGTTGCCTGTTACATGTATATGCAGGGAGATGCATCCCTATCAAATATAATGGTTTATTCCTGAGCACGTGATTAATATGTTCCTAGTACGCATGTGTACATTCCTTTCTTTTGATTCCTTCCTTTTGTTCTCTGCTTCTGACGAAGCAACACCTATGTTTATAGCCAGAATGTGATTTTATTATTTTTGTTAAGAAATAAATATCTTATATATTAGAATTATAATGCGGTTTATTTTGACAATGTCAGAGTTCCAGGAAAAGATTCATTTCACCTCTGATAAGAGTAATTCTTATCCCAACAAACCATGACCTGGATGACTGAGAATTTCCATAGACTCATATAGTACAGTAAAAACCAATTTGCAAAGACTGCTGAATTTTGAAAACTTTTTGAAAAACTGTAGAAATATGTCTAGATTAATGAGTGTGTATACTTAATCTCCCTGATACACCCTACACGGAAACTTTAGCAGAAGACGTCTTGGGCTTGGTTCTACCACCGGAGGAATAAAACATACACAGATGTATCTATAGCGCTCATGGAAATCTGGAAGTGGTCACCTCCAAGAATGCATGTATTTGAAGCTCAAAATATGATTAATAATTTGAACATGGGAATTTTTGCTCACATTCCAATCCAGAGATGTTACATCTTTGTTACTTGGTACGTCTTGCCCTCCTTCTCGTATACAATGCCGAAGCACCAGCTGCGTAGATCCGCTGGTACTGTTTTCACTAAGATTCCATATTCTTGCTGTTGAATCTCCAGATCTGCAAAATAAACAGCTTCTTTAAAACAAAATACAGTTCTTTTCCGTCAAGCTCACCAAAGACTTAAAAGAGAAGAGGAATATGAAGTGTTCTTGAAAAGCATCAAGAAAAGATGAACTACCATACATATTCAGTTATAAGTAGACCTCGACTTAACAACTAGTCGCTTAGTAATCGTTTGAAGTTCCAATGGATCTCCCTGTGGGTTACTTATGACCCGGATTTGAAGTTCTGATGATTGGGGAGCCCCTCTGGTCACATGACCACACTCCAAGCGCTAGGCGATTGGACTGCGTTTATGGATATTCATAGCATCCCAGTCACTTGACTGTGTTTTATAATGAAAATTGGCAGTTAATTATGGTTTTCACCAAAATTGGCCCATAGCAAACCTTTGGTTCACCTAACAACCAAAGCAAATAAGCTCATAAAATCGGGTCAGTTATGTGACCAGCGAGCTTTCGACCATCACAACTTTCAACCATAATTGAAAGCTCCGTTATGGTCGTAACTCGAGGCCTGCCTGTATAATCATCCGCTATGTAGAGATGATTCCATAACAAGATTCAAACTCCTTGGACTTTAGACAGATAACCTGATTGCTCCTATTCAACCAACTAAACCAGAAGAGCATTTTCTTACATTCCCCTTTTCATACAAGTGTCTATGTGCTACTAACCAGACTCAAAAGTCTCTGTTTCCTACATTTCCAATTCAACAAGTTAGGAAGATATGGAAATGAAGAAGTTTTCCTTAGGATTAAAGCTGGAAAAGAGAGGTTACATTTTCAACTTCTTTAGGAAAGCATACCCTGAGGCCAAAAGATCACTGACAGGGTTCCAGGCGCAGATGAAAACTTCAGATTCGTGACCCCGCAGCACCACTGCTTTGTTAGGAGGGATTTCAACATCACCATCCACTTCCATCATATCTGTATGATTATCTATCCAAAAGAAACCATAAGGAAAGGGGAGGTATGTTGCCATTAAATTATTGTTGTTTTTGTTATTGTTATTATTCATTCATGCCCTACGTCTAGCTTGTGGGATACCTAAGGACATCATCACTTTTATTACAGGTAGTCCTCAACTTAAGACAGCTCATTTAGTGACTGTTCAAAGTTGCAATGGCACTGAAAAATGTGAATTAGGATGGTTTTTCACACTTACAACCCTTGTGGCATCTCTATGGCTTTGTGATCCAAATCCAGATGCTTGGCAACGGATTCATTTTTATGACGGTTGCAGTGCCCCAGGGTCATGGGATCCCCTTTTGTGACCTTCTGACAAGCAAAATCAATGGGGAAACCACTTAACTACCGTGTTACTAATTTTAACAGCTGCAGTGATTCACTTAACAACTGTGGCAAGAAAAGTTGTAAAACGGGGCAAAATTCATTTAACGTATGTCTCACTTACCCTGTTCTCCCCAAATAAGACATCTCCTGATAATAAGCCCAATCGGGCTTTTGAGTGCATGGCAATAAGGCCAAGCGCTTATTTCAAGGTTCAAAAAAATATAAGACAGGGTCTTATTTTCGGGGAAACACGATAGTAGCAGAAATTTGGGCTCAATTGTGGTCATAAGTTGAGGATCACCTGTATTTGGTTCACTCTTTTTACTCTCGTAGATATGCTGTAAATGTGCTATCTCACACCTCTACTAGAATTCTTCTTAGTAAGGGTCCATACCCTTTTTTAAAATTAACTGAATATTAAAAAGTTAATAAGACTTCATATTCTTGTCATTGATTGTGCGTACATTTTAGTCCTAAAGTAAAAGTGTCCTTTGATAATTTTGGACTACAGTTCCCATCAACTCAAATCCATGGAGCTTGAGTCAGGAATAATAGGACACATAAAATAGCCTTAATATTCAGGAGGTAGGTAGGGTCATATGTTGGTCTTTAAGGAGGGAGGTGATGATTTAAATTCCCCATTTGACCAGATTAGAATGATCTTAGCTTAATAATTGTTCTATAGAATATTCTATTTGGGGGGGGGGGAGAGAGAAGGAGGCTAAGATGACAAATGGATTAAAAAAAAGTACACAAAATGCTTTCATCATTGCCTTATCTTTAAAAATGGATAAATCACACATGAAGATGTAATTCAGTAATAAAGGGAATAAAAGGTCTGTCTTAAAATAAAGCCAAAACAGTTTTGAAATCTATATAGGGTATATTCCTTTGTACATGTGTGGTTCTTCCACCCCCCCTCCATGATAAAAATTACATATGCTCCAAGAGGAGAATATTAACTGGTAGATTAATAATAGATTAATAATAGAAACCTATAGATTAATAGGTTTCAAAAAAAATCTGTTTTATTTAAAGTTTCTTGGCTCTCAAAAACAGTTCTTTGTTAGTTTTATAACATTCATCTAACTTGAGTTGAATACTGCGACTACGAAGCCAATCAGTGGCTATGACTCAGTAATATATTTGTTTGGCAAGAAAAGACTTATTAAGCACATATTTCTCAGTAAACAAGACCAGATGATTTACCAAAAGCAGCTAGCATCAAAATCTTTTTTTAAAAAAATTAAATTACATTAAAATGCTAAAAGGTTATGTTTGGATTACAAGAGCAGAAGTTGAAAACGATCACGTAGTTCATTTTCCATGAAATGAGAGCCACGTTAAGCATAGCCTTTGATCTCTGGCAAACTAATTTAAGAGGATCCGTCTACTCCTGGGTAGAACAGTAGTCCTAGGAGACCAGAGGACTTTGTGTGCTCACGTACGTTTAATACATGTGCTTGGGTGTGTGAAAGAGACTGGATTAGCTATTCCAGCACAACTGGCAAGTGAATGGAGCAGCTGGATATATTCACTTCTAGGAAGACAGAGAGCCTCTAGCATTTGCCTGTTTTGCCAGCAGGGGGAGCTCGTTCACCACAATCTCCTTAGATCAGTGTTTCTCAACCTTGGCAGTTTGAAGATGTGTGGACTTCAACTCCCAGAATTCTGGCTGTGGAATTCTGGGAGTTGAAGTCCACACATCTTCAAACTGCCAAGGTTGAGAAACACTGCCTTAGATCAATGTTTCTTAAGGTTGGCCACTTTAAGAGATATGGACTTCATCTCCCAGAATTCCCCAGCCAGCTGATGCTAAAGTTGAGAAATACTGCTTTAGATCAGGGGTGTCAAACTGGCGGCCCGCGGGCCAGATGCGTCATACGTAGGCCAAGCCCTCAGCTGCACGAAGGGGAAAAACATCGCGAAACCTCACGTGACGCGGCAAGTTTGACACCCGTGCCTTAGATCAACATTTTGGATTTCCAGCAGAAGCAGGCCACAGGGGGGTTGTAAATGCAAACAAGAAAAGGCAGACAATGGTGGCTTAAAAGAAATATGTATGTTGTAAAACCAATCCCAAATAATAGCTACGTAAGGTGGGGTGTTTCTCCTCTGCTTTTGGCTTTTCTTTACTTATCTTCTCATCCATCTGTCTGACTTGAAGGTTGAAGTGCTTAAAATAGCCACACAGATTGCATTTAAAAAAATATATTTTTTTAAAAAAAATTTAAAAAAAAGTTGTGAGGGGGTTTTGTATGCAGAAGGTGGAATAACTGAGTTTTTTAAATACACAAACACATACCCAGGTTGCCTACCAATCCATTCGCAATCCATTAATTGCATGTCCACTCACTTGCTATAGTGTGGGCTCCGTTCTCCTCTCCGTTTGCAGTATTTTCACCATTTTTCGTAGATCCTTGCTGATTTGTTGAAGCCGCTGCGGCTGCGGCCGCGGCTGCCTGTTGCTGAGCAAGTTTGTCTCTGTACGCCTGCTGCCTTGTTTGCACCACATCGGGCATCACGGCGTCTATCAGCGAGAGAGACTCTATCGGCCGGCCATCAAACAAAGTACCATCCTAAAAACACAGGGGTAGAAGGCAAGAGACAAGCGGAAAAGGAGAAGGGAAAAAAATATTTCATTAGCGACAGGTAAAAAAGTCAGGAACGGAAGTTAAAAAAACAGGACACAGATCCCGAATGTGCTAAGGCGCATCGATTATCCAGAGCATTGATTATTTACCCTGTTTACTGAAAATCATACAAGTTAGGCATTAAGGTTGATTTAGAGTTCTCCAACTCTTGTCACAGTTTTTCTGATGAGACCGGTCTATCGGGGCAACCTGGTCTACCTAAATATGGCACGGAGCATACTGCGTCCGCTTTCTCCTTTCAGCCCCAATCCAGGAGCCTTCGTAGGCAGTCGCTTTGCACGACAACCAGAAATAGCTGTACTAGTCTCCCTTTATTTCTTTGTCGGTAAATTTAAATTTAACACAAAATAGTTTGTCGCGGAAGCAACTGCCTGCGAAGGCTTCTGGAGTGGGGCTGAAAGGCGAAAGCAGAAGCAGTATGCTCCGTCCCATATTTGGGTAGACCAGGTTGCCCTGATAGACCGGTCTCATCGGAAAAACACTTAATCTCCCCCCTGGTACAGGCGACAAAGCGAGGGGAGCCCATGACCTAGAGATTAATACATCTGTGTAATATGCAAGCGGGCCTGGGTTCGAATCCCAGAAGGGTATGGCTAGCTGATGAGAGCTAAACAGCTTGAAATATCTATACTAGTCTCCCTTTATTTCTTTGTCGGTAAATTTAAATTTGTCACAGAATACCTATGCTACGAAGGGGTTGATGGATAAACATACATTGCAGATGGCTGATGCAAATACTTCCCAAATCCCAACTATGTCTTCTGCGGAAGAACATGTTTTTCATGCTGATTGGTCATCTGACTTCCTGTTCTGTTCTTTGCTATTTGAACGCCCCCTAGCCAGAATGTTAAAATTCGTAGAAGTATGAATGCAACAGACACGTATGTTCCCTCACACACAGTGCCAATGAAGTCTGCTCGGCCCTTAATGCAGCTGTAATTCTCTTTCCAAGAAGCAAAGTGGTTATAGCCAGCTAATTGAAAATCTTAGTAAGAAGGTACCAAATGTTGAACTAGGCCATTTAGTCTGGTTGTTTACACTGAACAACAGTGACTATTGATGGTTTTAGTGAGAAGTCTCACATCTTCCATATGGAAAGCAGGTGTATTAGTCACTGAATTTCACCTCAATACTCTGATATTCTAATATGAAGTTATGTGGCCTATAGTAATACAGGTAGTTCTGACTTCATAGTCACAACCAAGCCCAGTTTTAGTCATAAATAGGTGCAGTTGTAAGCTGATCAGACTTGATTTTATGACCATTTTTATGGCGGTTGTTATCACCACGGTCATTAAGCAAATCATATGGGTGTAAATCTGAATGCGCCATATCTGATAAGTAGTGAGGGATTCCAGAAAACGGCAAAAAACGCACAAAATGTGCTCATGCGACTGTGGGATGCTGCAGCCGTTTGTTAATACGACCCAGTTGCCAAGTGTCCAAAATCTGATCACGTGGCCATTTTGGAATAACTTTATTTTCAAGTCTGTCCTAATGTAAGTGACCAGTCATTAAGTCAAAGACTATCTTCACTCTGCTATTCCTTTTAGCAAAAATGCTGTAGATAAAAGTTCAAGTTGAGTTATTTGTTATTTTATTTTTGTTTATTCGGCAACTATCGCTTTTTATCTGCCTATTTTGCAAGGAATACAGGCCAGGAGTTAAGTAAGTTTAAATAAGCACCTTCTTATTCTTTCTCCTATGCTGCTGGCTGACAAGAGCAGCTCGGCCTATAAAATAATGATTTACTTTAAACTGAATCATTTCCATAACCCAACCAAAGAGGCCTTTGGGGATTGGCAGCCAATAAGAGCACTGGAGTGTGAGGGTCAAGTTCTGACTATTCAAGGTGCCCTCACAAGTATATGCCCTACAATAATGGGTTCATCTTGGTACTATTTCCAGACTGGTGGAAGACTTCAAATTGACTATTTCTCAGTGGCCTTCAAGCACTGGATTTATTTCTGGGTCCTGCCAGTAATTAAAAACAGAGATTTCCTGTTGTACTGGATACAAATGTTGAAGAGTTCATCCATTTTTAAAGACGAGGCAGTGATGAAACCTCTGCTTGTCACTTCTTAGACACTGGGGAAAAGTCAATATCAATCAATAAGCTACCGTCCGTACCTCTAGGATAAAGGTTTTCAACATGGCATTTGCAATACACCACTAGATGGCATCCGTTCACTTATTTAGAAAATCAAGTGTTTTTTAAAAAGCTGATAACAGTAATAATAAGCAAACACAGTACCAATATTGATAGGTGACTTGGGTGTAATCCCCAAAACATCTGGAGTACCACTTAAACATCATTAGCACTGACAGAATCACTACCAAATGCAAAAAGTGGGTTTACTTGGAAGAGTTTATATTCTGTGATGATCTCTAACACCAACAACTATTTTATTTATGCTGTACAGTTATACACACGTGTGTGTGTGTGTGTGTGTGTGTGTGTGTGTGTGTGTGTGTGTGTGTGTGTGTGTGTGTGTGAGGGGTGCGTTCCAACCTCGCTGCCAGTTCGCTTCCTCCCGCATCGCGTGGCCGCGCATGCACGCTTCATGCGCGCAGTGCCGAAAAATAATAAAGTCCCCCCCCAAAAAGCCAAAAACAACATGGTGATGCATGCTTCTGTGGAAACTTGGCTTCTGCGCATGCTCAGAAGAAAGAATTTTTTTAAAAAAATGCAAAAAAAATTTTTTTTTAAAGATGGCGGCGCCCATGAAACCGGCACTGATTGAACCGGTTCTGTGACATCATCGTGACGTCACCAGTGGGTAGGTACCGGTTCGGGCAAACCGGTCCGAATCAGGAGTGTGTGTATGTGTATGTATCATTTGCCTAATCAAGGTCCTTGGGAAGGATTCGATAGGTTGATAAAAATGCCAAATCCAGTTTAATCTGACTCAACTATGTTACTAACTATAATAATAGTAACAGCAATAGGATTTCTAAATACAAACTGATAAAAGTGTTGACACATAATGCAACAGATTTAACCTTGGTTGAAAAGAAGAAGGTGTGGATATTTGATAGGGCAAGACCAGGAGATCATAGACTAGAAGACAAAGAATTGGAGAACTATATCAAGATCTAAAATCAAAGTATCAAGATCTAAAATCAAAGTTGAAAGATTTTGGCATAAATTGTATGTGATGGTCCCAGTGATTATTGGCACCTGAGTAACATCTCAAAAACTATTGGATAGCACTTTAAAAAAAATCTGTTAATTAGGAAAAACCATAATGCTTCGATCTGCTATCCTATGCCGGCACATTATGATATTCTAGATCAGTGTTTCTCAACCTTGGCAGTTTGAAGATGTGTGGACTTCAAATCCCAGAATTCCACAGCCAGCAACGCTGGCTGGGGAATTCTGGGAGTTGAAGTCCACACATCTTCAAACTGCCAAGGTTGAGAAACACTGATCTAGATTCTTGGGACAAACTCTATAATTATGAAGACCAACACTAAGCTAACAAATTGGCACCTGTGCTTTCACATTGTTGTGAACAGATTACAACAATCCCATTTTACTGTCCAATTTACCAATTCCATGTTTGATGATAGAAATCAAAGAGGACAATAACATCATCAAGCCCCTCAAAATTGTGATGTTGAAAAATTGTTGCCATTCACTACCAATTTTGCTGGGAATTAACTATGAAAGAGGTGGCAATCTTTAACTTATGATAGTATTTTAAAACCCAAAATTCTACAAAACCCAAGCAAACTAATGAATCTTACCAAAATTAAACAATGATGTCACAGTTCAGCCCTATGGCAATAACAGGAATAGTATTCGAAGTACTACTATTACTATTACTATTACTATTACTATTACTATTACTATTACTATTACTACTACTACTACTACTACTACTACTACTACTACTACTACTACTACTAATAATAATAATAATAATAATAATAATAATAATAATAATAATAATAATAATAATAATAATAAATAATGATAATAAAGAGCTGAGGTGGCACAGTGGTTAAATGCAGCACTGCAGTCTACTGCTAGTTCAGCAGTTCAGCTGTTCAAATCTCACCAGGCTCAAGGTTGACTCAGCCTTCCATCCTTCTGAGGTGGGTAAAATGAGGACCCAGATTGTTGGGGGCAATATGCTGAACTTTGTAAACCGCTTAGAGAGGGCTGTAAAGCACTATGAAGCGGTATATAAGTCTAAGTGCTATTGCTATTGCTAATAATGATGATGGCAGTGTATCCTCAGATTTCTAAAAATTGTTTTTTACTGGGTAAAAATATATATTTCCCCTTTTCATGAGGGAGACAAACTATTAAAGTGTACTTCATCTTCATAAGTACTGTAAAATCTCTGAACTTTTAGAGCCTTAATATTTGATAAGTATATAACTAACACTATTAAGCAGGGAACGAGGCATTTGGTAAGTGTACACCAGAGTGTAAGCCATGTAAGTAAAAACATTGCAAAGAATAATTGACCTGATCTGAACCCAAAAAAATATGTTTGAAATGCTTCAGTCTTATTTAACAAGGAAAACATAAGGAAGAGGGTGTCTAATACAAGAACACCAGTGCACAAACAAGGCAGAATAAGGAAAGCTAAGGATAGCTTAGATCAGTGGTTCTCAACCTGTGGGTCGCGACCCCTTTGGGGGGGGGGGGTCGAACGACTCTTTCACAGGGGTCACCTAAGACCATCGGAAAACATATTTCCGATGGTCTTAGGAACCGAGACACCGCTCCTCTATCCATCTCCAGGCGGGTCTACCCACATGCAAATATACCGCAAAAAAAAAATCTGTACCATGGGAACTTCTGAGCATGCGCAGAAGCCAAATTTCTGGCACTGCGCATGCGTCGCCATCTTGTTTTCGGCTTTGTTTTGCAATTTTTTTAAAAAAAAATTGGCACTGCGCATGCGCGCCCACGAGGCATGGCCACGCAGCGCAGGAGGAAGCGAACCGGCAGCGAGGTAAGTTAGAACCCACCCCTGAGTTTCCTAATAATTTTATTATTTTATGGTTGGGGGTCACCACAACATGAGGAACTGTATTAAAGGGTCGCGGCATTAGTAAGGTTGAGAACCACTGGCTTAGATAGTCTAGAACAGCGGTGGCGAACCTTTTTCTCTCGGCGTGCCAAAAATAGGCGCGCGCACACCCACCAGCGCTCCCGCGTGCCACTACCCAAAATGCAATGCGCACCCCCCCTGCGCATGCGCACCCACACCTACATGCACGCGCCTGCACCACGCACGCGCCCGCACCGCGCATGCGCACATCTACTGCGCACGTGTAACCGCCCCCTCCTCCTCCTGCTCCAAGCCTCGCACTCCGGGCACAAGCCGGAACGTGAGGCTGACAGCAGAAGGAGGAGGGAGCGGTTACGCGAGCCGCCCAGCCTGCGAAACCGCCCCCTTCTCCTGCTCCAAGCCTCGCACTCCGGGCACCAGCCGGAACACGATGCTGGCAGGAGAAGGAGAAGGGGGCGGTTTCGCAGGCTGGGCGGCTCGCGTAACCGCCCCCTTCTCCTTCTCCTGCCAGCATCGCGTTCCGGCTGGTGCCCGGAGTGCGAGGCTTGGAGCAGGAGAAGGGAGCGGTTACGCGAGCCGCCCAGCCTGCGAAACCGCCCCCTTCTCCTGCTCCAAGCCTCGCACTCCGGGCACCAGCCGGAACGCGATGCTGGCAGGAGAAGGAGGAGGGGGCGGTTTCGCAGGCTGGGCGGCTCGCGTAACCGCCCCCTTCTCCTTCTCCTGCCAGCATCGCGTTCCGGCTGGTGCCCGGAGTGCGAGGCTTGGAACAGGAGAAGGGGGCGGTTTCGCAGGCTGGGCGGCTCGCGTAACCGCTCCCTCCTCCTTCTCCTGCCAGCATCGCGTTCCGGCTGGTGCCCGGAGTGCGAGGCTTGGAGCAGGAGAAGGGAGCGGTTACGCGAGCCGCCCAGCCTGCGAAACCGCCCCTCCTCCTTCTGCTTCGGGTAGCTCTAGCAGCTCTGCGCATGCGCGCCAGAAACCCGGAAGTAGAATGTGCCGGACCCGTGGCGTGCCAGCCGAAATGGCTCCGCGTGCCACCTGTGGCACGCGTGCCATAGGTTCGCCACCACGGGTCTAGAATATTGGAAGAAAAACATCCCAATGGTCCTGTAGATGAGAAAATGTCTTACCTCATTAATACTGACTTCCGCCTCCACATACTGCAGGCCTTTTTGAATTATTGAAATCAAAGCAGCTGGGGGCACCAGAGCACCGTTGATGTTGGACTGGCTGATATGGCTCTCGATACCGAAGGTAAATGCTGAATGAGAAAACCCTAAAGGCAAGGGAGAAATTACAGAGATGTTTTCATTTGCAGAAAGAGCACGCTGTCAAGTCACAAGCGACAACAATTTCCCCTGGAGAACCGTATGGAAGATGATTTGAGTGGTCAAAGACACCATCACTTTATCTATCCCTAAAGCGTTATTCTACTCCTATGCTCAGTTTCTGGATTAGCAATGGGAAAGGGATAATATTGGGTGCTATTTTAAGAAATACATTCATGGAATTCAGTGAATTCAAACTTTTATTTAAATCTTTCTATCTCCTTTTCTGATTTCCTTTTGACAGAAACCAGCAGGGGACTCCTGTAATCCCAAAACAGAATTAGTCCCAAATAACCTTGTAATAATAACCCAGTAAGGCTATTGGCATTCTTCTTAAATGTTCAATCCGAGTTACAGGATGCCCAAAGAATTCTGATTGCTCCTATATCCTCTCAAATCATGTTTACCAAACACATACCGTATTTTTCGGAGTATAAGACGCACCGGAGTATAAGACGCACCTTAGTTTTGAGAGGTTGTTTTAGCCTTGCAAGGGTCGGTTTTAAAGCCTGCTTTTTCAGGCTTGCAGAGCTCGGTTTGAGAGGTTGATTTAGCCTTGCAAAGGTCCGTTTCAGAGGCTGGGCTGGGCTACATTCTGTGTATAAGACGCACCCAGATTTTCACCCTCTTTTAGGGGAAAAAAGGTGCGTCTTATACTCCGAAAAATACGGTATTTTGCTATCTTTCTTTAGAAACACCAAGTTAGATCAATCTCCAGGTAATGGATACCTTGATTCAATATTACACTTCCATTTAAATTTTGCATTAGCTATTTCTTTTTATGTATCAAATTACATATCTCAGACACCAGGAAAACAAACTCATATGGTTTACAAAAATGCCCAAGAAAGAACAGGAAAATGTCAATCAAGACTATATCAAGTATTGTCAAGCAATTAAAAACAATAGAAACCAGAATGCAGTCTGAGAAGCAAAAAGCTACTTGATTGATCATGTATCATCAAGTCAGTGTGAACCGACATGGAGTTTTTTCCATAATGTTGAAAAGAATAACACATAAATGTAAGTTTAAAGTTCTGCTTTAAAATGGAACAATAAGGAGGCATATTTAACATTAGTTAATATTAACCAATCCACCGTTTTAAATAGGTGTAAATTAGATCACAGCCAAGGGAATTTAAGATATAATCATTCAATGCTCAGCAGTCTCCATGGATTACTGGATTGTTATTGAAATTTTTAGTCAAACCTTCTATATAAATTCATGTCCAGTAGTTTGGAAATGGACCATGAGGTTCCTCATAATACACCAGAAACGTGCTACTGATATGAAAAGAAACAAGCTTCTAAATGTCAACAGCCCATCATGCATCAAAAGATCCCAGGAAAAAAAAATCTCAACACTTTTCAAGAAGTTGTGTGTGCAGTTGTTTTGGTGCCTTCAAATCAGTGTTGTCTCCTGACAAAACTGGCTGGACCAAAACCTGCAAGATTCTTGGTAAGATTACCACTGTTTCCTTCCTAAGGTTGAGAGAGAATGACTGGCTCAAGGTCACCCACCTGGCATCGTGCCTTAGGAAAGACTTGGAACTCACAGTTCACAAGTTTCTAGCCTGATGTCCTAACCATTATATTACTATGATTGATGTTCGTCCATCGTGTTCGAAGAGGACCTTGACATCTAACAGGTTGTGGGCTGTACACGATGTGTCCGCAGGTGGCTGGTAAGGCCTATACAGATACGAAATGTTCTGCCACATGTTGGGCAGACATGTGCGGGCACCACTGTCGCAGCAATTGCAGCTCTAATTTAATCATTACTATGATTAAATCTAGAGGGAAGAGTTAGTTCAATAAATGTCTATGGAGATTCTCAATCATCCACGTCATGGTTGTGCACCAAAGGTGCTTTTTCAAGAGGCAACTGGACTTTCTGGTTTTTCTTTGAAGATGTTTAACTTCTCATCCAAGAAGCTTCTTGGATGAGAAGCGAAATGTCTTCAAAGAAAAGCCAGAAAGTCCAGTTGCCTCTTGAAAAAGCACCTTTGGGGGATAGTTTAACACTTGATACTAAAATGAAAATTATATTGGGGCAGGCACAAGGTGGGGGGAGAAACATTTTCCACTTGATTGCCACAACTTAGAAAATTTCTTCTGCGCCTCCACATATTGTTGTGTTTTGAATGGTGAGCTACTGAAGCATAGCCTTATAAAATCTTAATTTTCAGGCAGCTTTATTCAAATACTGAACACCCTTTAGAGTTTGTAAGCACCACAGCTACTGAAATCCAGACCAATATACAATCCCAACATCTGCATTTTGCAATAGATGATGCTTCCAAGTCACCATCCCAGACATTTCCACAAACAGCTTGGATAGTTTGATTGAGAAAGAGATGAGTGGTCTCTTCTGCACAATCACCATTTAACTCCCTCACTAGAGAAGGAAAAAGTAATCCAACTGCTTCTATTTAGTTAGCTGCTGTACTTAAAAGAAAGCTCGCAGATGTGTTGGCGATATAGGCATGGAGAAAGAGGTTACAGCAGAAAAAGTAAGCCTTTTAAATAAAACTGTCATTCCTCATAAAAACAAATCTCTTCCTATTTCACAAAAATGGCTACTTATTATACATGGGCCTATCACGATTATAACTTCAATGAAGCTATCAGATCTCTCTCACATTTGAGATCTATTCCCTCTGCCGAGATAATTATGGAAAGGAGTCCACATGCCCACCAAATCCTATCGAAACAGAATTAATTCATATTTGTGTCAGGTGCTGAAGCTGATAAACCAGTATCACCTATGTAAACAGAGCTTTCATTACAGGTTGTCCTCGACTTATGATCACAATTGATCCCAAAATTTCCACTGCTAAGCAAGAAAGTTCTTAAGCGGCTTTTGCCTCATTTTATGACCTTTTTGCTGCAGTTGTTCAGTGAATCACTGCAGTTATTAAGTTAGTAACATAGATGTCTGTAGCAGTGGTGAAATGCTCCCAGTTCAGGCAGGCCAGTCGGTCGTCGTAGAGCCGATAGAGATCGCAGCGCAAGCCTTCCCCCACCTGCTTCCCCCGCCTGCCTGGACACCGCCATTTGGGTTCTTTTACCCTCTGTGCATGCATAGAACGCTTTGTGCATGCACAGAGGGTAAAAGAACCCAAATGGCGGCATCCAGGCGGGCAGGGGAAGCGGGTGGGGGAAGGCTCGCGCTGCGATCACTATCGTCTCTATCGTCTCTATGACGACCAACCGGCCCGCCCGAACCGGGAGCATTTCACCCCTGGTCTGTAGAGATTCTCAGCCATCCAGGTCATGGCTGCCCCAAAGGTGCTTTTTCAGAAGGCAACTGGATTTTCTTTCTTACTTTCCTTCCATTCCCCACTATCCTGTCAGAGCTGAAGAAGCTTCTGGGATGAGAAGCGAAACGTCTTCAAAAGAAAAAAAACCAAGAAAGTCCAGTTGCCTCCTGAATTAGTAACATAGATGTTAAGTGAATCTGGCATCCCCCTTGACTTTGCTTGTCAAAAGGTGATGAAATGACCCTGGGACACTACAACCCTCATAAATATATGCCAGTTACTGAGCATCTGAATTTTGATCACATGGCCACAGGGATGTTGCGATGGTTGCAAGTGTGAAGAACAATCGTAATTCACTTTGTTCAGTGCCATTTTAACTTTGGTCACTGCAAGTCAAGGACTAACTGTAGCTCCACACCTTATTAAATCACAAGCTAAATTTATTTATTTATTTATTTATTTATTTATTTATTTATTTATTTATTTATTTATTATTTATTTATTATTTATTTATTTATCCTCTCAGCGGCTTTCGATACCATCGACCATGGTATCCTTCTGCATCGGCTCGGCAAGTTGGGAGTGGGAGGCACCGTTTTACGGTGGTTCTCCTCTTATCTCGCCGATCGGAT
The DNA here is from genome assembly GCA_023053685.1 of Diadophis punctatus similis. NCBI lineage: Eukaryota > Metazoa > Chordata > Lepidosauria > Squamata > Dipsadidae > Diadophis > Diadophis punctatus. The sequence continues at coordinate 69,256,249 of JALIGW010000005.1, forward strand.
GCAGTCGGTGTTGGCAGGTGGGCAGAGATCGTCCCCTAGGCCCCTATTATGTGGGGTGCCCCAGGGGTCGGTTCTCTCGCCCATCCTGTTTAACATCTACATGAAACCGTTGGGTGAGATCATCCGCAGACATGGGGTGTGTTTCCATCAGTACGCTGACGACACCCAGCTTTACATCACCACCCCGTCTGACTTCAGGGAGGCAGTGGATGTAATGTGCCGATGCCTGGACGACGTTAGGATCTGGATGGGGAGGAACAGGCTCAGACTAAACCCCGATAAGACTGAGTGGCTGTGGATATTGCCTCCTAAGGTTCATGACAACTACCCCTCCTTGGTCTTTGAGGGTGCGAAACTGACCCCCTCAGACCAGGTCCGCAACTTGGGGGTCCTCCTAGATCCACAGCTAAAATTGGACCACCATTTTTCTGCTGTGGCTAGGGGGGCCTTTGCACAGGTTCGCCTGGTGCACCAGTTGCGGCCATATTTGGAGAAGGAGGCTCTACTCACGGTCACTCATGCCCTTGTCACCTCGCGTTTGGACTACTGCAATGCGCTCTACATGGGGCTACCCTTGAAGAGTATCCGGAGACTTCAGCTGGTGCAAAATGCGGCTGCGCGTGCTGTGGTGGGTGTGCCAAGGTACACCCACGTGACACCGATACTCCGCCAGCTGCATTGGCTGCCCATCGGTCTCCGGGTCCAATTCAAGGTGTTGATCACCATCTTTAAAGCCCTTCATGGCTTAGGACCAGGATATCTTCGGGACCGCATTCTGCCTCATACTTCCCTCCGACCGGTTAGGGCCCACAGAGTTGGCCTCCTCCAGGTCCCGTCGGCCAAGCAATGTCGGCTGCCGGGCCCTAGGGGGAGAGCCTTCTCTGTGGCTGGCCCCGTGCTCTGGAACCTACTACCCCCAGAGACCCGGACTATCCCCACTCTGCTGGCTTTCCAAAAAGCCATTAAGACATGGCTTTTCCTGCAGGTGGGGGGGACAGCTTAATTCCACCTGAGCCTACCCCCCAAGTATGTATGTGTCGAATGGATGTTGCTGTTTTAAATAACTGTTTTAAATTTTTGTACTTGTTTTTAAATTTTATGTAATTTTTTTGTTTATTCTTGTATTTCTCCTTGCTGTAAGCCGCTCTGAGTCCCTTGGGAGTTGGGCGGCATATAAGAATAACAAAATAAATAAATTAAATCACAAGCTAAATCTCACCACAGACACAAATGAATAACAAGCAAGCTATAAGATGGGGTTTATGCAGTGGTGAAATCCAATTTTTTTTACTACCGGTTCTGTGGGCGTGGCTTGGTGGGCGTAGCAGGGGAAGGATATTGCAAAATCTCCATTCCCACCCTACTCCAGGGGAAGGATACTGCAAAATCCCCATTCCCACCCCACTCCTGGGGGAAGGATACTGCAAAATCCCCATTCTCACCCCACTCTGGGGCCAGCCAGAGGTGGTATCTGCCGGTTCTCCGAACTACTCAAAATTTCCACTACTGGTTCTCCAGAACCTGTCAGAACCTGTTGGATTTCACCCCTGGGTTTATGCTTAGAATGTCTTCATTTTTAGAATGTGAGAAAGCAAGCATAAAAGATGAATCAGTGCTGGCTTTTCTGTATAAGGGAGTTATTTGAAAATATTGTTCCCATCTGCCTTATCAATGTACTGCTGATTTTATTTTTTAATTGTAGAATTTGCTGATAGTTTATTTTCAAGTCGCTTAACTGAAGGCAGTAGTAAAAGCACTCACTGTTCTTGGTATTTATATTTAATCCCCAATTTTGGAAACAACCTATTTCTTTTGTAAACACTGGCTAAATATACCAATCCTAAAACAAGGGGTGAGGCATGAGATGTATTTGCTAATTATTTTTTTTCTGTCTTCATTTCTTTTTAAAATTGTATTGGACAAGGGGAGAATATGCCTATACAAGGAAGGATTAACCACGATAAAACATTTTAATTGTGTGTGCAAGCCATCACTAGGCATGCATTATTTCTGCACGGCCTTTCAAAAACAGCATAATTAACATTTTGCAAAGCAGGAAAATTAGGATTAATGGATCTAAATGCATTATTTGCTTTGCCCTGAAAAAGTTAAATCCATCATGAGGAAGAGATTCGACTTAAGCCATTCATACGTAATTAGAACTTTCCAAATGTCCCCTACTGGGACCTTGTAAAAAAAATAATAATTGTACAAAACGAGATACTAGAATGTTGCACATATAGCAGAAAATAGAAGGCAGTTTATTTTACAAATATGCTAACTGCGTGATAAGAAGCTGATTTTGAGTAAAAGGGCCACATATATTAGATGATGATGGAGATTAAGAGGTGAAATTGCTTTTGGTGGTAGTGGGGAAATGAAGGTAGTTATCAACTTAAAACCATTTGTTGTAGTTACTGAAGTTACAATGGCATTGAAAAAAAGTGACTTATGACCATTTTTCACACTTACAACCAATGCATCGCCCCATGGTCATGTGATCAAAATTCGAACGCTTGGCAACAGGTATGCATTAATGATGGCTGCAGTTTCCCAGGGCGAAGTTATCACCACTTCCCATCTCGGTTCTGACAAACAAAGCCAGATTCATTTAACAACTGTGTTGCTAACTTAAAAACTGCAGGGATTCACTTAACAACTGTGGCAAGAAAGGTCATAAAATGGAGCAAAATTCACCTCTCTTGCTTAGCAAAAAAATGTTGGGCTCTACTATTGTGGTCATAAATCAATCAAGGATTACCTGTATAACCCTATTGATTCTTTCAAGTTTTGAATGCCAGGTTTTGTGGTGGGGTAGAAATTGAAGGGGGGAAGCTGAGTGAGAGATAATCCTCTATCACAAGTTCATGACTTGCAATTATGCCACACATTTTCTCATTTACCTTTAAATGAGAAGGGGGACATAAATCTGTACTTGAAAGAAGCACAACCTCGAAATGGAAAGGTTGAGAATATAGCCACTTGTCAGGGGTGGGCTTCAAAAATTTTAGCAAGGGGTTCTCTGACTGGTTGCTGGGTGGGCGTTGCCATGGTGGGTGTGGCCCAGTTGGCCTCCTGCACCATGGCGGGGGCGGGTCATGTTTGCCTTCCCTGGGCTCTGGAGGCTATTTTCGAGCCTCCAGGAGGGTGAAAACAGCCTCCCTAGGCTCCGGATGCCTTCCCGAACTTCCGGTAGGCCCGTTTTTCGCCCTCCCCAAGCCTCCACGTGCACCCTGCACTTACCTGCATCCAAAACGAGCCGCGTGGAGCAGGGGTGGGTTCTAACTTACTTTGTTGCCTGTTCGCTTCCTCCCCCGCTGCTTAGTGCGCATGCGCAGTCCCAAAAAATAACCCCCCCAAAAACACCCAAAAACAAGATGGCGACGCATGCGCCGTGCCAGAAACTCAGCTTCTGCGCATGCTCAGAAGAAAAAAATCCAAAAAAAATTCCCCCCAAAAAACTTTTATAATTTTTTTTAAAAAAAGATGGTGGCGCCCACGGACCGGCACCGACCGAACCGGTTCCATGACGTCATCGTGACGTCACCAGCGGGTCGCTACCTGTTCGGGCGAACCAGTCCGAACCCACCTCTGGCGTGGAGACTCCTGGGACGGGTGGGGTGGGCGGGGCCAGCCAGGAGTGGGATTTGGGGGTTCTACGAACTGCACAGAATCTTAGCTAGAGATTCTCCCGAATCCCCAGCAGCCCAGCCCTGCCACTTGTTAAGTGCCAAAGCACCCAGAAGTCGATGCTTATTTAGGAAGGATTCCATTCCATTTAGGATCTATAACAGCATTGAATGGAGAAGTTCTGTTTCTCGAAGCTGAAGAATTTGAGGTTTCAGGCTTATGGTGTTTTCTTTTTAAATCTGGATTTTAAAAAAAGTATTTTTAAAATATTTAAAAATAGTAGTATTTATAAAAAATATGATATCATGTTGGTTTTATGTACTATTTTAAAGTTAAAACCGCCACAAACTTAGGATCTGTTGTAAGACCTTCAGGATATTCAAATTCTATATACACCAGCAAAATGGACATAGATGTAGTCCTCAAATGATGATCAATCACTTATAGTGACCGTTTTAAGTTATGATGGACCCCCCTGAGGCCTCTGCACAGAGGACAGACAGATACAGAGCATGTGCAAGTGTTACTAAAGAATCTTGCAGATAGCAAGGATCACACACATGCCATCACTGGTATTAATGTGTCTGTTCAGCTCTTTTTTGGATGCTACTCTTCCTCATAGAAGGAGTAACCATTAACTGGAATGATAGTTGATTTATCACATAGCAGTCTCTCCTGCCCACTGATCCAGAAATGTAGTTCTTTGAATAATCATTTCTTTGTATTCCCCAAGAACATAAGATCCCTTTAAAATTATCCAATTACGTCAAGGTTTTTTAAAAAAATATTTTCAGAAAACCCAAAGTGATTTCTACTTTGGCATGATACCTTGCATTTAGGAAAGAATCGACCCATTCATCTTCTTGCCTGAAATAAGAGAAACATGCTAGATAAAAGCAAATAGCCGGAAAGATATGGAGAACCAAAAGATTTCCAATCCATCAATGGAGCTGGTAGGTGATCTGCCACAATCTACCTGAAGTGTATTCTCATAAGAACCACAGGGTGCAGGTAAGACACATTATTGTAACTACATAGATTCTTACTTGTAACAAAAAGCAGGTACTATGAAGAGCAAAAATCTGATCTATATACAGGTCGGCCCCAGCATTAAATCCCATATTTTCTTTTCCCATCCTTTTTGAAATGGACTGCCTATTGTCAGCTTCTCTTGCTACCCTGGTTACTGGTCAATGTTTTCAAAACAATTATCTATGGTCCAGGCTCCTTATTTCCCACCTAAATAGCTCCAGCTGACACAAGGTGAAAGATTAGAAACTCTTTGAGACAGATGCTGGATCTGCAAAAGGTAAATCCTATAAATTAATACCAGGGGCGGGTTCCTAATTTTTTTTACTACCACTCTGTGGGCATGGCTTATTTTGTGGGTGTGGCTTGCCAGCCATGTGACTGGGTGGGCGTGGCTTGCCGGTCATATATTAGTTATTTCAGAGAGATGTTACTACTATTTTTGCTATTTTATATCTTACATGAAAAGCTTTGCATACAAAGTGTGTGTTACACCATGGCAACACAGCAACCTTTATATGCAGAAAATGCTTTAGTTAAAAGACAAGCAAGTCTCATACAGCATTTTTGGTTTCAGTCATGGATTCCTTAGATGAAAATATTGAGGACTGTTAAAAGAAGTCCTCAATGTTTTCGTCTAAAGAATAACAGTATAAAACTATAAAATTAACAGTATAAAAGGTTAAGCTTTCGGAAAATGCCCACTTTGGGAAGCTTTAGGCAAAAGCGAAGGAAAAGTGTCAAATGTGAGCTTCTTATTATTTTCAAGCGGTGGACTCACTGTGCGGTAGGAAGGCAGCGCATGTGCAGTGCTGGAAGCTCGGCTTCTGGACATGCGCAGAATAATTTTTTTTTTAAATGGCGGCACCCAGGCACCAGCAACCGACCGCACCGGTACTGTGACGTCACCAGTGGGCCGCTACCGGTGCTATAGAATGGACCGCACCGGTAGGAACCCACCACTGATTAATACCCCCCTCCCAAAAAAGGAACCAGACTTCTAGTCCATTTCCAAGCATGTTTGAAGCAGTGGTGTTCGATCTAGAAGTCTTTAATAAATTCTAACCCAAAGTATTAGGGTTAATCATTATTACAAAGAAGTGTGTTGGGCGGAGGCATAAAATAAAGAATTCTTGTATATTTAACAGCAAAATGACAGGATTCTTTCTTTTTTAAAAAAAAGCAAAATAAAAAAGATTCTGTGTCTGTATCAGACTTCCCCAATTTCTCCGGCTTTGCAGAGAAAAGGGGGCGGGGCGGGAAGAGGAGACGGTTCCATGCGAGTGGCGGGCAACTATGTGCACGCACAGTTCCATTTGCGTAGCAGTGGGCACCCACCCACTGCTCGCGCAAGTGGAGCAATGTGCGCACACGCTTGGCTGCTGCTCACATGTTGGGATGTGCATGCTCACCTGGGCTTCAGGCGGCCCAGTTCTGAACAGCTTACAGGCCGGTAGAGGACCGTGGAGCGAGAGTTGGAGACCCCTGGCCTATATCTATGGGTGACATTCTGGAACAAAAAACAGAAAAATTTAGCACTATTCAGCTTAGAATCCAAGGATGTCACAACTTCATTGAAGTTTAACATTTGCTTGAAGGTATTTCCCCAGATCTCAACTCTGTTTAGAACAAGGAGAATATATTTGCAGTCTGAACTTTTTCTGAGATTAGCACTCTGAATTTTATCTACAGACACATTAAACTATCATGGGCTCTCCTGTTTTGGATGCCAGATAAAAGCAATTTTCATCAATACTTGTTTTACCATAAATTTTATCTGGTCATATTATTGTTACGGTGTTATTATGGATTAAATGTCATCAATACGGAGTTTCCTTGAAAATATTTTTGACCCCCGAAATATGGCCTTGGCCTTATTATCGGGGGGGGGGGGGCTGGTGTTATTATTTTCGTGATGCAGCCATGAAGCGTGATTGGCGTGGCCGGTTCTTGCCCGCAGCATTGCGAGGATCAGGTCAGAGCCTCTGCCGCCTGAGATTAGCAGGCCAGATTCGGTGAGCTGGACGCACCGCTGCCGCTTCGGAGAAGAAGAGAGAGAGCAGGCGCTGTGAGAGAGCCGATTTCTCACGTTCTTCTCCTCCCGGGTGACGGCAGCACGTTCAGCTCCCCAAATCTGGCCTGCCGATCTCCGGATGCACAGTTGCCACTCAGGAGAAGAAGAAAGAGGAGGTGCTGAGAGGCTTGGGAGAAGAAGAGAGGTGGCGCTTTCCCCCTCGCCGGCCGAGATCGGCAGGCTAGATTCGGGGAGCTGATTTCCAGCTCCTGCCATGCCCGGCGAGCAGGGGAGAAGAGACGGCAAGGGGAACCCCACCTCGCTCCATGCGTCTTGTTTCTCTGCTGCCCCACCCCTCCCCACCTGGTACTCCTCTCGCCAGCCGAGATCGGCATGCCAGATTATGGGGGGCTGAATGCGCTGCCGCCGCCCGGGAAAAGAACAACATGAGAAATGGGCTCTCTCGCAGCACCTCCTCTCTCTCTTCTTCTCCCAAGTGGCAGCGGTGCATCCGGCTCACCGAATCTGGCCTGCCAATCTCTGGACACACGGCTGCCACTCGGGAGAAGAAGAGAGAGAAGAGGCGCCGCGAGAGAGCCCATTACTCACGTTATTCTCCCGGGTGGTGGCAGCTCGTTCAGAAGTTTTTCTTTTCATTAGAGTTTCCTTGCAAAGACCGGCCGTGAGAGTAGTGGCGGAGAGAAACCAGACACTGGTAAGATGCGTATCTTGCGGCCCGCCCCGCCCCATCCCACCTCACCTGCCACCCCCAAATTGTGCCAGAACATCTTACCAGCGTCTGGCAGCTTTATCACTTTTCTTTCTCGGCCGGTCTTTGCAGGGAAACTCCTTGCAATGTAAAGAAAAACTTCTCGCGAGTGCGAGAAGTTGTTAATTGTTCGCACTCGAGAGAAGTTTTTCTTTACATTGCAAGGAGTTTCCGAAAGAGAAGCGGCGAGCTGCCAGACTTTGGTAAGATGTTTGGGCACAATTTGGGGGTGGCAGATGTGGCAGGGGATGTGTGTACGTAGTTGGGGAAGGGGGCTTATTTTGGGGGAGGGGAAAGAGCTGAGGTGGTGCAGTGGTTAAATGCTGTGACTGCAGGCTGACTGCTAGTTCAGCAGTTCAGTTGTTCAAATCTCACTAGGCTCAAGGTTGACTCAGCCTTCCATCCTTCCGAGGTGGGTAAAATGAGGACCCAGATTGTTGGGGGCAATATGCTGAACTCTGTAAACCGCTTAGAGAGGGCTGTAAAGCACTATGAAGCGGTATATAAGTAAAGTGCTATTGCTATTGCTATTATTTCAACGCATGCCCTGAAAAGCCCTGCTGGGCTTAATATCAGAACATGTATTATTTTCGGGGAAACGGTATTACTCATTCTTTCTTCAGATAATGTCCCTGGAACATAAAATATAACCTAAGTAAGAAATAAAATGAAAAAAATAAATGACACTGACGGTCCATGCATGATCACAGGCCAGACTCTTAAGAATTGATACTTTGCCAGCTCAGAGGTGTTTTTCTTCCCTACATCTGAAAATTTTCTGTGGCCAGAACATACATGATAACTCCATCTGCTAAATCTTGGCCTCATACTGCAGTTCGAGTTTTCTGAATTATCTAGAAATTTAATCCCAAAAGCTATTTTTAATATCTGCTTTTCCCATCTTGGCATAAAATCATTTTTGTGTTCGGCTTTCAGAACAATGGTCTCTCAGCAGTGGTGTCTTCAGCAAATGACAATGACACAGTAATGATGCATTTAACTATCACCATGCCAATCCTGCTATTACATTCCAGTTCCTCAACAGCTGACGCAAAGTTTTAAGTTATGTCATTTGTGTAATAATGAACCATACATGTTTCATCTCTCATCTCCTCTTGTGACACCCACATCTTTCAGTTATCTATTCCAGAGGGCAGAATCACTAATGCTCTCCCAACTAATCACAAGTTGCAGAACTTAATATAGCTGAAGTGTTTGCTTTGGCGGTCTGCTGCTCCTGGGAACAAATCAGCTAGGAAACTGAAAATTTAAACACGATATGAGGTCATTTATTTATGCTAGTTATCCTGCTCAGGCAGAAGGAGGGTGGGAAGCACAAAGGGAGGGGAGCAGAAATAACACAGTAATAGTAACCGAAAGAGACCAAGAAAGGAATTGGTGGAAATGAATATAGTAGATCAAAGTCCTTCACATCTTATGCCAATTCTTGTCTAGTTAAAAAAGCATCACCCTCAAAAAATGATGACAGTGACAGCGTGCTCAGGGGAATCCCGAGTTTCTCAGAAATATACACTAAAAATATTTAGAGAACGGAAAATGAAAAGAGCAACGATCTTTTGGAATACTGAGTATCTTGTTAAAAAAATGGAAGGGAGATGAGAGAGAAAGGCTGAAGGAAACAAAAAGAGAGTTTTGAAAGTACCCAAGCCAAATTTAAATACCATCTTAGAAGCCAGGCATACCCTCAAATTGGCAAAACGTTTTCAGTCCTATATACCAGGGGAAGGCAATTAATTTTCCCAAGGGGCCACATGAGATACTGGGATTGTTATGGAGGGCTACATTCCCCCCCCCCCCAAACACATAGTGGACCAGATAGGGACAGTGAAAAGGCTGGAGATGGCCTGCACCCAGAAAATGCCAGGTCTGCAATTTAGAGATGCGTGTTTCTCCTGTATTATTTCAGTTCACATTAATCCTTAGTATTCAGCTTTTCACAATACAAAAATTTGATCTCTGTGGATTTTCATCGAATTTATTGGAGACGAGAATCCTTCCCCATTAAGCCAGGGACAATTTAGGCACGAGATCCTTTTGTTGGGACTGTGTACCAGAAAGAGTTAGTGGAATCCTCGGGTATCCTTGTCCCTGATTAAAAGGAAATATTAAATTGCTGTTTCCTGCATTAAAGATAACCTACTTATTTCAACTCCCACAATGGGTTATCTCACAGCCATTTTCCTAAAGCAACTTTCCTGTCTACTTGAACAATGAATTCATACTGCATCCAAATATGAAAACAAAAGGGATTCAGAGCTCTTTACTCCTGTTTTCTTGACCTTTAGGTTGCATCAAGTTTGTTTAAATAAATATAAGGATGAAAAATAATGGCATTAGAGATAAGGGAGAGAGAGGGAGGGAGGGAGGGAGGGAGGGAGGGAGGGAGAGAGAGAGAGAGGGAGGGAGAGAGAGAGAGAGAGAGAGAGAGAGAGAGAGAGAGAGAGAGAGAGAGAGAGAGAGAGAGAGAGAGAGAGGGAGAGGGAGAGGGAGAGGGAGAGAGAGAGAGAGAGAGAGAGTTTTAGATATTTAAATAAGCAAATATACGTTGATGAATTTCCAACAGGCAAAAGATTTCCTTATCACACTGACAAAAATTAAAAGAAATGCAAATCAGACTGCCTCCGACTAACATCCTTTCCCCCCAATTACATATAAAATATATTTCAAACATTGCAGAAAAAGTTTTTCAGATCCTTCCGGCTGAATGTATACTCAAGCATGGTATCCAAGAATTAAATAAACTGATGTCTATAACAGTGTTTTTTCAACCTTAGCAACTTTAAATTGTCTGGACTTCAAGTCCCAGAATTCCCCATCCAGCATGCTGTCAAGATTGAGAAACACTGGCCTATAAACTTGATGAATACTGGTTTGGGCAGAGATAATTTTACCCTTTCTTGCATTTTCTACATAGAATGGGGAATATAAGGTCAGCTAGCACAATCATACAGCCGGGCATGGTTAACAAGGAGGCATGCTAGGAATTATAGCTAAGCAACATCTGCATAGCCATACGTTTCCCATGTTGCTATATCATGTCAAATAAAAAGTTTCTGTTTCATCTGTAAATTGAACGTATTACTTTCAACTAAAATAAAATAAAACAAAACATAAATCAACCTTTAGCCAGATGACCAAGAAATACCATTGGCTTAATAGCCCTTACAGAACAGAGGAACAAAGGAGCAAGCACAACATCATATCTTGATCAACCGGTAGCGTTGATGACCAAGAAGATATTCAATCAAGGAACAATTAGGAAATGTGGTTTCAATTAGGATTGCCATTCCTAATGATGTAGTGGTGAAGCATGTCACGTATCTGCATCACTTAGCACAGGGATGTCAAACTCAAGGCCCGTGGACTGGTGCTTAGATCTGGCCCGCAGGGCCACCCTGGAAACAATAAAGGACCAGCCCACAGTCTGCTAGCAAAAATGGAGCTCGGGAGGGTTGCGTGTGGCCCTCCTGAGCTCCGTTTTCGACACTCCGGAGCTCTGTTTTTGCTGGCAGAGCACTTGGGCCACCACAGGCGACATGAGTGATGTCGAGCTGGCCACGCCCCCTGGCCACCCCCCCACCCCCCGAGGTCAAACACAACCCTGATGCGGCCCTCAATAAAATTGAGTCTGACACCCCTGATTTAGCAACAAACAAACACAGCTTCTGTTGTAACCCCAAGATGCATGGGTTATTAGATTGGAAGTAGTGGGGATCCCAAACAAAAAAATGTGGGGGATGCATGTGAGCCTGAGGGACGGATGCCGCAGCACTGCATGAGTGCAGGAATGCCAGAGGGACTTGCTGCTGGTTTTCCCATTGACTTTGCTTATGGGAAACTGGCAAGGAAAGTTGCAAATGGCGACCAGAAGACTGCAGGACACTGCAACCATCATAAATGCTTGCCAAGCACCTGAATTGCAATCACGTGTCTGCGGGGGTGCTATGATAGCTGGAACTTTGAGGGCCAGTTTTAAGAACCATTCATTCAACACTATCGTAACTTCAAATAATCGCTGAACAAGTCACTGGTAAATGAGGACTATCTATAAACGGAACATAATCAGGAATTACATTTGATGAATTAGAATTCTGTAGCATCACTGCCTTAGTTTGATGATTTGTTTTAAAAAGAGGATCAATGCAGCGGTCAGCCAACCATACACCAAAAATCAGTCAGTTTATTTAAACAGTCTACAGATCATAAAAACACATATTATTTTTAAATCTAAGAATACATAATTTTCTTAATTATAACCCTCCATGTCCTTACACGAGTTACCGTATTTTTCGGAGTATAAGATGACTTCCAGAAAGCCACATCAATTTTAAAGATCTGTAAAAGTATAATCTAAAATGTCCTGTAAGTATTAGTATTAAAATAAGGCAGCTGAATTAAACCCTGACTTAGTCATGTTTGGAGTAGATCTATTTAAATAATTGGGAGGAGTTAGTGTGATTACATTTAAGAAAACTTTCAGGGATTAATATACTGCCATAATGTACATTTCTCCAATTCTTTGCTATTTCTATGGGTCAAGCACACATGTACAGAAATACACAGCAAACAGTGTATATCATCTGTGCTGTTTGCTGTTTGGCAAATTGCTGGGAGGCAGAGGCCTTTTTTCCTTGTTTTCCTCCCCCAAAACTAAGGTGCGTCTTATACTCCGAAAAATACGGTAACATAAATTTGCTTCCTTAACCTAGTAACACCAAATAGAAGCTTTGCTAAAGTCACTTTAGGAATATGATCAGAGATTTTTAACATAAAATTGATTTGAAATCCAGAAAAAATGTTGAAAATATGATTTACTGATTTGCATTGTGCAGATGTTTCATGGAAGTATACAAATCTAAACCTGGCTAAAATGGTGTTGCTGTTACTGTTGTTTTCCTGTATCACTCTTCTTCTCAGAGAAGGAAAAACAGCTTACAAGAAAACAGTAGTAACAGTTACAATTGGGAGGATGCCACTGAGAAGGCTTTCTTCCTGTAAATCATACCTATCAATGAGATATAAATGGTGGGCCCTAACTCTTCCCACCCAATCTTTATTATTAAATTTATATCCCATCTTTTATAAGAGGCGCTCAGTGCAACATATATGCTTATCCTCCTACATATCCCCATAACAATTAGGGGTATAGTGGGGAGGGTGTGAGTGTCATCCATGCGATTCTGTGGCTGAAGTTCTTCTAGAAATAGCTTACGTTGTTGTAAGCTATCCAGAGTTGTTTGTTTTATGTGGTGGGAGGCCATATAAATTAAATCAAACAAACAACAAACAAATTAATCTTTCTGCTTTCCTAAACTAGTTCAACAATTTAACTGCTATAACTCCTTGGTTATATTCCTATAACACTTTGGCTATATTCTCTATTCCAGGTGCCATTTTTGGATTGCTTGCTTGGACAGACGTCACATAAATTAATCTAACTAGGAGGCTATTAGGGAGTTTCTCGCCCTTTCTCGCCCTCCCCAGACTCCGGAGGCTTTCCTGGAGCCTCTAGGAGGGAGAAAACGGCCTCCCCCGGCCCTCCAGAGGCCGGAAATAGCCCATTTCCAGACTTCCGGGAGGCCCGTTTTCGCCCTCCCAGAGCCTCCGCCCGAGCCCCGTACATACCTGGCATCCGAAACTCCTGGGAGAGGAGGGGCGGCATGGGCAGGGCCAGGCAAAAATTAGCTGGCCAGCACGCGCATGCGCAGTGGAGGTGACCTAGGGCAATGGCTCGCGTGCCCGCAGAGATGGCTCCGCATGCCACCTGTGGCACGCGTGCCATAGGTTCATCATCACGGTTCTAGGGTATCCTGGTTCAGATAGAGCTGTAGTTGGTGCATGAGCCATAGGATACAAGCATTCCTTGTCCCTATGGCCCGATTTTGGCAGAAATGTTACCTCTTCCAGGAGAGGATAATTCCCAGGCCTGAGCAGCAACTAACTTTATGGAACTCCATTTCTTTGGATTCCATTTCCTCCGGACAACTGCCAAATATCTGCATAGCTATTTTTGACTCTGGTGGAAACCAGTGCTAGGTTAAGTGACCAGCCAACTGGTCACTCTGTACTCCAGGTATCCAATGACAGCCCCCAGCAATTGAGGCAACATAAAACCCTACATGACCCCAGAACACAACTGCTCTTGGGTTACAAATTTACAAGTAATAATTGAAACACTGCACTGCCTTTCCAATTTTCACCTCTTAAAGCCATTCCACCAATATATATGAAGAAAGGCTATGGGAAAATCACTGTGAATCAACACAATAGTACTTTTTTTCTCTTTAATCCTGCCAGAAAGGCTAAGATGAATTTCAATTTTTTTTAAAGTTTAATCTTAATTCTCAGTTTCAAAATGAATTCTTCAGATAAATATTACTCACCGGACTCTTGCAAATATCTATATACGAGGAAGTTAACCTCATCACTGCTTATACTCATCTTTATGCCCGCTTAAACCATGAGGTCACGATGAAGGATATAACCCTAAAAAATATAAAAAAATAATACAGCATGTTAGGAATATGCGGTAACTGGATTTCTGTCCAAAAACCTGATTCATTGCTCATAATGTAGTTGTGTCTAAAAATGGACAATTTTCAAGTCTAGTAAGAGAATAGTTAGGAGGCATCTAGGTGATGAACATTGACCAAACCAAACCAAACCAAACCAAACCAAACCAAACCAAACCAAACCAAACCAAACCAAACCAAACCAAACCAAAGCAACCATTTACTACTTTATCTAGCCTGCCTGTGTTTTCTTCAGTGAACGATTACAAGCATTTGAATACTCATTAATAATAGATGAATTTCTCATCAGTAATCTACCAAAAAAGTTTCATATTACATATATGAGGGATCATCATATCCATAAATGTCCATGGGCATCTGGAATCTCCCTAGCCCTTCCAAAATGTTGTTGTTAATGATAATGATGACAATAACGATTTGAGCAAACTCTCTTGAGATTTATGACAAGACTTCAGGGGTAAGATTGCTGAAATCCGGCAAACATCTTACAGGATTCGGGATAGCTTTAAAAAAGAAAAATATGTCAGTGTCCCTGCTATCATGAATGGATAGCAACGGAAATTTGCTGCCCACAAACATACAGCTATACATAAAATTGCTGAAATGGGGCATTATAAAAACACATTTAGAAGATGTTTCTAATCAATCTATGGAGGAGTGGATAAATAGGTCAAAATATGAAAACTGCTGGAGTGGAAATAATTCAGTCTCACACCTGTACTGCAAATGCTGCATTAGTTTTCTGTGAGCTTCCAGGTACAATTCAAGAAGCTGGTTTTCACTTATAAAGCCCTAGATGGATTAGCTTCCAAAATATCTTCAAGATCATGTTTTCCAGTTGGGACTGGCCTGACCTATGCATTTATCATGGATGAAATATTCACAATTCCCTGCACACCTAAGACTGTGAGCTGCTACTATACTATTATCCTTGATAGTATTTATACAACACTGTGTGACAGCCTCCCAGAGAGGCAAGGCTCTACCATAGCTGTGGGTTGCTCTGAGTTCTAAGAACCGGTAGCGCCGCCGGCGGGAGGCTCTGCCCACCTGCCCGCGATGCTTCTGCGCATGCGCAGAAGCATCACACACACATGAACTGATAGTAAAGGGTTTTAGAACCCACTACTGCTCCACCAGTCCTGCCATCTTCTCTGGCTAAAGCAGAACACTTTCAAAACACCTTCCAATTCCAATTTGCTGCCATGTAGATGAAGCTTTAGCTACAACTATCATTATTAAGATCCTACAAAATATTACTGTTCGATTTCACTGGATTTCTAGTTTGATTTCTACTGTAAATTGCTGTGGACTGGTTCAATTCAGTGGCATACAAGTATAAAAATACTGAGGTCTGTAGGAAGAAGGGTTTGAGTGTGTAAGTGGAAAAGTTAGAATACAAGTGTGGGAGAGAGAAAAACAAGCAAAGAGAACATGTCTGGTTTCCTAACAGCTGTTTTATACTGTATGTGGACACACATATACATACAATATATGTGTGCATACTTGGGAAATCCTAGCAATGATTTGACCAGCTTGGTGGCAGTTTCTAGCCCATTTTGCTTGAACTTGAAATGCTAAACAGGATCTGGTTCATGCATGGATGGGAAACCGCAAACAAATTACAATATTTGGGACTAGTATAAGAAATAGAAATAAAAATCACAGATGAAGGCAATGACAAAGCATTTATGCTCTACTGCCAAAAATGCTACGTGGCTGTGTAATAAAGTCTCTAGAACTCAAATTCAGTTCAAGGAGATTTTTATCTTTCAACCATGTTTAGATGTGTATTCCAATTTTTCCAGCTATGGCAAATAACTCCTCGCTCAACCAATATTATTCCAGTTGCAAGAATATAAGCACCACAGTGGCCCCAAAAGTGGGAAAGGGAAAGGAATCAGAAAAACCAAGAAATATAACTCAAAGCACTGAAGGAGATGTTCTATAGTTGATGTACGGGAATAGTTATTTATTCATCAAAGATTAAATTCGCAGTGACAGTCTGGGGATTTGGATGAAACCAACGTTTTTAAATAAACAGCAGTCTGAAGGAAATAAAACTCAACTAGTAAGTAATTTTAAAAAAAAAAAATCCTGCAAAATGGTTGTTAAAATAAGCCATAGGATTTTTTTTGTGTCTTTTAGTATACTAGGGGGGTTTTATTTACTAAAACTGTTTTTTTTAAAGGTTAAGAGCCCCGCTAATCACCCAGCCTCAAAATGTTTTCCAAAGGTTGATCAAAGTGTTTTCTTTCAAGAGAAAAAGGGAATGAGAGAAATAAAATCCTATTATGAATATACATGATAAGAGGCTTCCATCAGAATGGACATGAGAGGGCAGTATGACATAAGTATTCGAAACAGCCAACAGCGAATGACAAATCAAAGGAAGCTTGTGAACTAAATGGGGATTATTTTTTCCTGTAAAAGTATCACAGACTAACCTGATTAGAAAGGCCTAATCTACAGGTACTGATTATTTCAAGAGACATCCAAAATAAGCATGCCTGCCTTTGTCCACTGTGATCCTTTCATCTTTTGCATGCCTGAAGCAGCAAAGCACAGCAGAAATTCTTGCTTTACCACAAGGTATATCGCCTGGACTCCAGCCTTAATTAAAATCTTATCCAAATGTTGCCTCAATTTTGGCCAAGAAAGGAGAATCGGGATTCTTCACAAAGAACAAAAAGCCCAGAAATATAAAATGTGTTGTTTCAAGAATAGAAACCCCCACGTGGCACCCTGGACAGCAAGAAACCCAGAAACACCTCTCTTGATGCCAGCTTTTTTTAAAAAAAGACTGGTTTAATTTTAAATCAAACTTTAAAAAGAAGCTGGCATGCCATAACATAAGTCGTTAGCTTCCAAAATTGGTGTCAGTTTCAGTGTCTTAAATTCCACAGATTCCATAGGTTAGCTTTTTTTCCCCTCAGCCTGAAGGGGATCAAAGCTCTGAAAAAAAGTGAACATGACTAGAGTGAAAAAGGGACAAAATAATACATGTAATTTAAGTAATAAAATATAGTTTATATAATTGTCCATAATTTCCCCCTTCTTAAAAAAAATGGTGGAATTCAAAGAAGGCAACAGCCTATGGCTCTCAGATTATGCATTGCTGTTGTAAACATTCTTAGAAATAAAAGTGGTGATCACTGTAGTGCAGTGCTTTGTTTATAAGGACACTTGTTTGTCTAGAAAATAGTGTTAAAGGCATACTTGATTGTTAGGATGCATCCAGGGAAAGTAGAAAGGGTGGCAAAAAATAGTTTGCCATCAATCACTAATGTTTTGTGGTTGGCAGCCATTTTGTGAATGGGCAAAGCCAGCGTGGCAGCCATTTTGAGGATGGGCATAGCCATTCTTACACCAGTCACTTTAATTTTTTTTAAGTGCCTACAATTTACAGTGTCAAGCTGTCAAATGTTACCCCAGCCCAACAGTTTGGGATCAATGCCTCAGGGACTTTTCAGAGACAGGTGTTTTCTTAAGAGAGACAACCTTTCCCTTTCCACTCTGGATTTTATACCTCTAATTTTCACCAGAAAACATCCTGCAGCCTTACACTCATTGCAGAATTAATCTGTAGCCTCCAGCCAGACAGGGATTGTCTATGTCTAATTTTGGGTCATGTCAAAATCTGATTAATTTGTTGAATAGCAGGCTTATAACCCATAGATACATTAAATCACAACCATTCAGAAATCTGATCAGGTGGGAATATGTCAAAACACAAACAATCAAATCCTTACTAAAAAGGCATGTTTAATTCTTACATTATTCTATAAAAGTAGATCTTGGACACACACACTCTCTTCTGAAATCCCATGTTGCAATGAAGGAATTCTATTCTTAAAAAGGAGAAACAGCTGCTACACTTATCATAACTGCCTTAGTAAGATCCACTTCTAGATTTCAGTCATTTCTTGCAAAACTAAGAAAGTCAAAGCCATGCAATCCAATCCTCTGCTTTCTATGGTGTTTACTTAATACTAAAAATTTCCCAAGAGAATTTTTTAAGGAACCGTCAAAGAATAGACAAGAATGAGACTGTGTGGTCTGGTTGATGAGAAAAGAGAAAATGGTGCAATTAGGAAATGCACCTCCCAAATGCCTTTATATTTGAATTAGAGTTGGTCTTTCCTTGCTTCTCCTCAATGGGGCTTTGATTTACATGGGCTGCCTACTTGCTCTTCATTGCTGTTGGATTATAAATAAGCCCCTGTGTTTATCCAGCCAGGGCCTAACCTTTGCCAAAAATGCTTTTCTCTTCTCCCTCCCTGTTTTTGTTGGTATGAATCAGGTTCTACTGTACTCAGATTGCAGTAAGAGTCAAAGGGAGACCAGTGTTGGATAAACAATGTACAAGTCTCGTTACTAATGAATATGCAGCAGTACAGAATGAGTTCAAATTCCATGCCTCTTATGTGGAGGCTATCAAACCACACATATTGGAATGATCATACTTGGAACACAATTGTTCATGGTCCATATACACCCACCCACACACACTCTTAGTTTTTGGCTGTTCCTTTTAAAAAAAAATCATCTGTAGCCACCATGAAAAAAATGTTTGAAGCTGGGAGAGACAGTGCCCAGCCAGATTTATACAGGAATTTTCTTGTAACTGAAGTGGCCACTGAAACATGACCTCCCCAATCCAAATTTAAACATCCTGGCTGCCCAAGGATGAGGGCATGACACACAGCAGCAATGCTGGCTGATCATGTCACAGTTTCACATCAACAGTTACTTCAGATTTCCAATGTTGATGCCAAGTTTCAAATCTTGGATGGATTTTATGGCCGCATTATAAATACCTAATACATAACAGGGGAATGAAGCAGAAACGCTGACCTAACCTTTTACCGTATCTTATGGGCTATGCCTCAAATGTTGATATTAACTTTACCGATGTGAAAGTTACAGCTGTGAAGTAATTTGTACATGTCGCACAACACATTCACAAAGTTTAGGAAAACAATCTCTTTCAACATCCAGCCAAAAAACAGTATTTGCAACAATGTCCTTCAATTCTTTTCCTGCAGACCCAGACAACAAGAACACAAAGAAGTCAAAGTAGGCAAGGACAATTTGAGCACGCTAAATTGAGACTGGCAATAAAACCTATTTTAAGTGATACTTCTTTAATATATTCCCCCGTTCATTCTGATGCCCAAGAAGATAACGTGCATCTGGCAGATTAGAAAAAGCACAATTTTGATAGCATATTTATATAAATATAAATAAATCAAAACAGTAGCATGAAAAAATATTAAGAATCCATGTCAGGGGAACAATACAGAAGTTATGCTGACTCCGACAGAGGTCACTCAAAGTCAAGTTCAAGGTCACAAATGATCCTGCTCAAAGAGGGTTGAGGTTGAAGTCCATGGAGGTAGAGAGATAATGGTCAAGATGCTACTGCTTTAACAATGGGACCTGGAGCATGCTAACTCCATCTGATCTCAACAAATAAGGAGACAATAAGAGAAATCAGAGAAAAAGTATTCCTGCAGGGATGTATGAAGGATTTTACGGTTGACAACTGGCACCTGGAAATGTATGTTAAGGCTCTCCTCTGCATCACTGGAACTTACAAAGGGCAGTTTTGTAGAAGGCAATACAGTTTAGGCCATAACTACTTGTTTTGTCTAATTCTAGACTAGTTATAGATTTGAGAGCAAGTCATGGGTACGTTCAGAAAAAAAAAAGTTAAGTCTGATCCTCAAACTCACTAACTTTATAAGGTGCTCCCTACCACCTTCAGCTTCCCAACTTCCAAACAAACCATTAGACTGTAGTTACTCAACTTTTTTATTGGTGAGTGCCCAAAGTCATTCTTGGAAATAGAGATCATATGCCAGAACATGATGTTATGCTTTGCAGACAGTCTGGTTCTGCCTTTCATTCTTGAAAGTAAAGCATCTTAGAATGGTACGTTGTCCTACCTGAACGTCCATTCTCGTAGGTGTGGAACTATCATCCAGCGTGGGTTACATCACGTCTCTCAACCAATAGGACTGAGTCTTTTGTTAAGGTAATTCTGCCTCTGTGTGCAAGACCCGCTTTTGACGAAGGCGAATCACCGACTCACGTGGTCACCGCTGAACTCTCTTGGATCTGATGAAAAAAAACAACTGGTACCCCGTCCCACCCTATCCCCAACCTAACCGTAACAACGGTAATAAAACTATAACAAGAACTTATCACCCCGGGACCCCTAACTGAACGGGAGGGTCTGGATGATAGCTCCACACCTACGAGAATGGACGTTCAGGTAGGACAACGTACCATTCTCCATAGTGGGTGGAGCTATCATCCAGCGTGGGACATACCAAAGCCTGGTGTCCCGAGGGAGGGAGATTAATGGTGTTCCCGGGGTTCAGATGGCAGAACCCTCTGTAGGACCCTGCGGCCAAAGGCCGCGTCTGAGGAGGCAAATGAATCTATTTTGTAATGCCTAACGAAAGAAGAGGGAGTTGCCCACGAGGCTGCCCTGCAGATCTCCTCCATGGGGGCCTGAGCGGCCCAGGCCGCGGAGGTGGCCGCGCTCCTAGTGGAGTGGGCTGTGATCCCGGATGGACAGGGTTTGGCCGACAGTTCGTATGCCTTAGCAATGGCTGCTCGGATCCACCGCCCCACCGTAGCTGACGAGGCCTTGTGCCCCATGGACGATGGAAGGAAGGAAACGAATAGGGCCTCCGATCTGCGCCATTCCTTGGTGCGTTTCAGGTAAATACGGAGAGCCCGGCGAACGTCCAGTGAATGCCACTGTCGTTCCAAGGGTAGGGTGGGACGGGGGTAGAAACTGGGTAGAACGAGTTCCTGGGCTCTGTGGAACCAGGAATTCACTTTAGGAAGGAAGGTTGGATCTAACCTAAGGACCACCTTGTCCGGGAAAAAAACACACAAGTCGGATCGAGCTGACAGGGCCGCTATCTCTGAGATCCGACGAGCTGAAGTTATGGCCACCAGGAAGGCCACCTTCTGTGTTAGATAGCGAAGGGAGGTGGTCCTGAGAGGCTCGTAAGGAGCGCCCGTCAGGGAGTTAAGGACCAGGGACAGGTCCCAAGTAGGGAAGAGATGGACTACTGGGGGTCTACGTGAGGAAGCTCCCCTTAGGAAAAGCTTGAGTAATGGGTGATGAGAGAGAGAAGGCAGGCTGCCACAAGACAGAACTGAAGAAAGTGCTGCCACCTGCCGCCGGAGCGTGTTGGCTGACAAACCCTTGTCGAAGCCATCTCTGAGGAATCCTAGGACATGCCCTACTGAGTTGGAAGTGGGTGAGCATCCCGCTGTCTGGCACCAGGCACAAAAGGTGCGCCAGGTGGCTGAATAGATGCGTTCCGTTGAAGGGCGCCTGGAGTCTAGGATGAGTTCGATGGCCCCGGAAGGAATGTGTCGGTTGACTAGGGTGCTCCGCTCAACCGCCACACGGTCAGTTGAAGCCAGCGCAGTTCTGGATGGTTTATCTCCCCCTGGCTGAGCATGGATCTGGTCACAGGAAGGTGCCAGGGGGGGCAAACTGATAAGGTCAGAATGTCCGCAAACCAAGTCCGGCGAGGCCAGTGAGGAGCCAGTAGAAGAACTTCCGCCTTCTCTGCTATGATCTTGCGTAGTACCCGGGGAATCAGAGCCAGTGGAGGAAAGGCGTAAAGTAGTCCCGGAGGCCACCGGCACCGTAGGGCATCTGTTCCCTCCGCTTCCGGGCATTGGAACCTGGTGAAGAATCTAGGCAGTTGCGTGTTCTCCCTGGTGGCGAACAGGTCCACTAGAGGGGTTTTGAACCGCCGAGACATCTGGAGGAATAGGTCGGGATGGAGCCTCCATTCCGTCTGGTCTATCAAGGAGCGGCTCAGCCAGTCCGCCTGCGTGTTGGCCTCCCCGGAGATGTGTTCCGCCACGATGGAGAGCAGATGACTCTCTGCCCAGGAGCCCAGAGCCCAGGCCTCGTCCATGAGGGCGCGGGAATGTGTGCCCCCCTGCCTGTTGACATGCGCCTTGGCCGTGGTGTTGTCCGTTAGGACCAGTATGTGACGGCCCTGGACTAGGGCTTTGAAGCTCAGTAAGGCTAGCCTGATGGCTCGCAGTTCTAGTAGGTTGATGGGAAGTGAAACCTCCTGGGGGGACCAGAGGCCCTGGGCGACTGCTGTTTCCAGGTGAGCTCCCCATCCCTTCAGGCTGGCATCGGTGGTAAGTATGAGCCTGGAAGGTTCGAGGAAGAGGCATCCTTGGAGCAACGAAGGAGATTTCCACCAGCGGAGCGACTGGCAGACCGACTGCGGCACCAGGATTTTCGCTGGGGAGGAGCTCCGTCCGGTCTTCTGAAAAGGTAAGAGGAGCCATTGCAAGTCCCTGGAATGCAGGCGAGTCCAGGGGACTATGTTGATGGCTGAGATCATCTTCCCCAGGAGAGTGGAGAGCTGGCGAAGGGGAACCCTACGACATCGCAAGACCATGGAGACTAGTTCAAGGATACTATCCACGCGGTCCTGGGATAGGAAGACCCTACACTGTTGGGAGTCGATGATGGCGCCCAGGTGAATGAGAGAGGTACTCGGGGACAGGCGGCTCTTCTCCAGGTTGATGGAGAATCCGAGGTGTCGAAAGGTGGAAAGGGTTACCTCGACATCGCGGACCGCCTGCTCAAGGGAGGAGGCCAGGATAAGGATGTCGTCTAAGTAGCAGTATACACGGACTGGAATGGTTCTGAGGTGAGCCGCTAGGGCCGCCACTACCTTGGTGAATACCCGGGGAGCGGAGGATAAGCCGAAGGGAAGGGCTCTGTATTGGTAGTGAACTCGCCCGTAACAGAACCTGAGGAATTGTTGATGCTCAGGTAGTATGGGTATGTGGAGGTAGGCCTCCGTGAGGTCAATGGAGGCTAGGAGGTCGTCCCTCCGAACGCACGCCAGGATGGACTGGAGTGAGTGCATCTTGAACCGTCGGTATCGAATGTGACGGTTCAGTCTTTTAAGGTCTAGAATGGCTCTCCACCCTCCCGAGTTCTTGGGGACTACAAATAGAATGGAGTAGAACCCCTGCCCAATTTGGTCCTTCGGTACCTGTTCGATGGCTCGAATTTCCCGGAGGTGCGAGATGGCATTGCTCATGAGAATTCGTTTAGAAGGTCTGTTGGAAACTGGGCTACGGATAAAGAAACTCGGGGGGGTGGAGAGAAACTCCAAGGAGAGGCCGAATTTTAGCGTCTCCTTGACCCAAGAATCGGAGGTAATCTCCTCCCACCGGTCGGCAAAGTGTAGAAGGCGGCCGCCGATGGGGAGATCGTCCGACGGCTCACTTAGTGCGTCTGTAGGGACGACCCCCTCCCCCTCTAAAGGGCCGTCTGGCTTGCCTCCCCCTGAAGGCCCTGTCCTGAGGAAATCGTTGGCGATTCCCGAACTGATTCCCGTACTGACCTTGTGGTCGCTGAGGGTAGGAGGGGGGTGGGTCAGGTTGTCTGAAAGGACGCCTGGGATAGGGGGCTGGTCTTGAAGCTCCTCTGCGTTGGTTAGAAGGGAGGATTTTCCTTTTGTCCTTAGTTTCTACGAGGATGGGATCCAACGAAGCGCCGAACAGTTGGGCGCCGTCGAAGGTCGAGGTGGCAAGGCGCCATTTAAGCTTGATGTCCGCTTGCCAAGACCGAAGCCAGTGTAATCTTCTTACCACCACCGAGGCCCCCATTGCTCTCGATGCAAATCGGGCCGATTGAAGAGTGGCGTCTGCCGAGTAGCGTGCTGCCGCCAGAAGTTTGTTAATGTCCCGGTGTGCCCGTGTTTCGGACTGAGGCAAGCGTTCCTGAAGATCCCGAAGCCATACCAGTGATGTGCGGGAGAAGAAAGAGGCCGACGTGGAGGCCCGTACCGCCCAAGCCGCTGCCAGATAGGTGCGATGGAGTGCCAGTTCCGCCTTCTTGTCCTCCGGTCGAAGGAGGTCCGCGGAATCTGCGGGCAAGGTCGGTACTGCGAAGTGCGCCAGAACTGGGGCGTCCACGGGTGGAACCTGAAGGGCTGGAACAATATCTGAACCAATGTTAAAGTAGCGTCTATCCAGAGCCGATGGAGCGGGGCCCGTGACAGGGGTGGTCCATTGTGAGCGTACGGCCTGTACAAAGTACGGGGGGCAAGGAACGACTTGGGCCTCCGGAGCACTTTCCGAAAATAAGGGATCAATTTGGGAATCATCTGCCGGATTAGTTGTTTCAGTGGGCCCCCATTTGGAGGCGTTACGCGCCTTGAATAAGAGTGACTTAAATAAACTGGGGTGAAACAGTCCGGTGGTAGGAGGGGGGTCAGGGGCCAATCCCTCGTCCTCGGACAGTTCCAGGTCTGGCCCTGTCCCTTCCCCGGAGACTTCCTCTTGAGAGGTGGTCTGTGGTTGGTTCCCCTGGGTCCCCGCATACCAATAGTAGTGATCATCATTAGGTTGGGATGCTGCAGCAGTGGGAACGGGCCTGCCCCCTTGGTATGCTTGGGTAGGTAGCTGCATGAGTTGCAGACATTCTGATACCCTGTCTCTAACCTCTGCCTGAATTATAGCTTGGACCGTGGGGTCCTGAAGGTAGGCTGGGGTATCTGGTCGAAGGCCAGCTGCAGTAGGGGTGAAAGTGGCTGATGGCCTAGATGCCGCCCTAGTAGAGGCTACCTCCCTCGTCTGAGAAACAGCTCCCTGTTCCCAGATGTCTGCATCTGCGAGAGGTAGATCCCTGGCGTCTAGGGATGAGGAATCCCCAAAATCCTCTGATCTGGGGGGCTCAGGGTGGATAACCAGGTCAGAAGGGCCTGGATTATTCCTAGCAGCTTTGTTGCAAATCTTTTTTAAAGCCCTGTCTCTGCGAGATTCATCTCTAGTAGGGGCTTTGGCCTTTGATTTCAGCTCCCTGCTTTTGCCCTTCCTGGATTCCTGGTCTTCCCTGCCCTGGGAGGGTAAGGTCAGCTCTGGAGGTGAATCAGCCTCCTCAATTTCCCCTTGTTTCTTATTTGCAGCTGCCATGTTAATGGAAGAGCTTCCGGTACCTGAGGAGTGAGAAGGAAGAACGGTAAGCTCCTCCCTTTTTGGCGGGAATTTTAACCGCCGGGAAAATGGCGGCCGCGGTGGTGTTTGGCCTTTAACAGCCGATCCACTTCTTCCATCATTGGCCTTAAGGTGCTGCCTCCGGAGGAGAATCCTTTTAATCTGGCCGATCTTGCTTTTAAAATGATTGAAAACGCGGCTTCTGTGGCTGCTGCCGCTTGCGCCGGCCATTAGGCCATTAGGACACCTACCTAATGGCAAGGGTGAATACAGAAACTTGGGGAAGAATAATTCAATACTGTCATATTTGCTGGGAAATATGAATAGAATAGTGCAATGGAGAAGGTGGGGGTGGAAGGGGGGGAAGGGGGAATACTTACGATTTGCTGCAAGGAAAGAAATTCGTTATTCTTCCCTCTATAGTGGATGAGGCTATCAGGAGATGGGTGACCACACGTCCTCTTTGGTGTCCAGACTGAGTCAAAAAGCGGGTCTTGCACACAGAGGCAGAATTACCTTAACAAAAGACTCAGTCCTATTGGTTGAGAGACGTGATGTAACCCACGCTGGATGATAGCTCCACCCACTATGGAGAATAGTGGTGTCTACAGACTTCATAATCTGTAACACCCACAGTCTCAAAACTAAAGTGGAAGGCTGTAGCAGAATGGGTAATTGCACTAAATTCCATCTTTAAAGTCAAAATTAATAACAATAGAGTTCTATTGGCCTCTATCTCCTTACTTTGTTAGTAAAAATGCAAAAATATGTAAGCTGTGGGGAAAACATTTCCCCACACCAGAAAAAAAAGCAATTTAATGCAATAAGCCTATTTTCCCCCTTTACTAACTTAAATTCACTTTGCTATTTTAGAAACACACCATGAAATACCTGTAACTTGAATCTGCTACACAATTATCATGTTTGGTGTGTGTGTGTGTTGTCCATTCACAAACTGTGTTGTGAATTAAAAGCAGAAGAATTCTAAAAAAGCCAGGAAGTCTCAATGTTCTCAGTTTGGTAAATAAAGGAACCAGCCAGCAATGAAATCAATCAATCAATCACATCCAGTGAGGCCCAGTCATAAGCGATGCATCAATCTCTAGATTTTAAAAAAATCAGCAACAGACAACCCATGTCAGTCCATCAAGGTATACCAGTCTAGGTGCCAGAGTTATAAATGCTAATATGCCTTAATTGTTTATTTATTTATTATTTATTATTTATTATTTATTATTTATTATTTATTATTTATTATTTATTATTTATTATTTATTATTTATTATTTATTATTATTTATTTATTATTATTTATTATTTATTATTTATTATTTATTATTTATTATTTATTATTATTATATTAATTAATTAATTAATTAATTTAATTGATTTGTATGCCGCCCAACTCCCGGAGGACTCTGGGCGGCTATCAGCCTATGAAATACAAAATCTAAAAAACAGTTAAAAACAATTAAAAATCATTAAAAACACATGCATACTACTTTCATGGGCCGGAGATTATCCCTGATATTCCCAAGCTCAACGGTCCCATGCCTGATGGAAGAGCCAGGTCTTAATTGCCTTACGGAAGATCAGTAGGGTGGAGGCGGTCCGGATCTCCGGGGGTAGCTGGTTCCAGAGGGCCGGAGCTGCCCCAGAGAAGGCTCTCCCCTGTGGACCCGCCAGCCGACATTGTCTGGCTGATGGGACCTGGAGAAGACCGACTCTGTGGGATCTCACTGGTCGAAGGAAGCTGTGCGGTAGGAGGCGGTCTCGAAGATAACCTGGTCATGAGCCATGTAGGGCTTTAAAGGTAATAACCAACACCTTGAATTGTGCCCGGAGACCAATGCGAAGCCAGTGCAGCTCGCGGAGAATAGGTGTAATATGGGTGTACCTAGGTACACCCATGATAGCTCGCGCAACTGCGTTCTGGACTAATTGTAGTCTCCGAACACACTTCAAAGGGTAGCCCCATGTAGAGCGTGTTGCAGTAATCTAACCGTGAGGTGACAAGGGCATGATTGACTGTAAGGAGAGCATCCCGATCCAAGTAGGGCCATAATTGGTGCACAAGACGGACTTGTGTAAAGGTCCCCCTGGCCACAGCTGTCAGTTGTTTTAATTTCAGCTGTGGATCTAGGAGGACACCCAAATTACGGACCCACTCTGAGGGGGACAATTATAAGGTTATAGTAACAGAATCGGGCAAATCTGAAAGTGTCCCCCCTCCCCTTTATCATCATGACAACTAGAGAGTTGTATCTCAGATGTTTACTCATTTTTTGCATTTCTGTCCGGTCTCAGATTGTTATCTGACAGTTGACTTAATTGCAGATCTTCCCTGTTCCTCAAGGTTAATCCAACTGCCCATTACAACCAACAAGCAGATCGGGACTCAATTCACCATACTTCTTTAATGAAAATGACAGTGTTCCCAGTACAACTCATCCAAAGGACTGCTGCTATGGGGGGAAATGGGAGAAGAGACAGTATATTGAGCTATTTAATGAAAGAGGAAATGGTGATTGATTGCTGCCATCTGTGCACATCTGTGACACTCAACACAGACCCTATTATGAATGAAAACATTTTGGAAATATAAAGAATAGCAATAGTTCAGCATCTTTTTTACTGTATTATTTTATAAATAAAGCATTTCACTAGTGTTTTGTAAATGTTTCACTCTTCGATACTCAGAAAAGCAAAACAAGATCTGGTTTTTTAAAAAAAAATTTTAAAAAATATTCAGGCCATCACATCTTTACCTATTATTTTCAGCATTCTGCCTCCAGGGTAGCCATTGCACTATTCTATTCATATTTCCCAGCAAATATGACAGTATTGAATTATTCTTCCCCAAGTTTCTGTATTCACCCTTGCCATTAGGTAGGTGTCACAGCTGCAATTTAACCAAAGAGAGGATCAAAGCTTCATCCTGATTTATCCATGAAATATTATACATTATGCCAAGTTTCATATAGTTTATGCAAAACGATAATTTCCAATGAGCCTCCCCTAAGATTCAATAAACTGCCCTAGCATAACTCAAAGGAGAAATGAAGCTGGATGAATTCATTCATTTAAAAGTCATTACAGAAGCAAATTCGTATAATGAATAGGTAGCTCATACATTCTAAATGCATTATGTCTTTTATCAAGCAGTATTTATTAGATATTAATTTGAATTAGCTCTGATATTTCTCTAGTGTGCAAACCTTCTTTTGAGTACTTAAATATTGCCCCCTGCAGAAAGTTACTGATCTACCTCTATAACCCGTCAAATTTCTAGACTTTTGTGGGTGTAATCATATTAATTTTAGGAGCAGGTTTTTTTTTTCAAGTTGACCAGCAAAAACATCTCTACAATTTCATGATACCTAAATTTGCTTTTTCCTTAAAAATAGTTTTCACAAATTACAGATATTAGGGGTTCTCTGAAACATTTTTTCTCAATTATAGTTTACTTGAACTAATCTTTTAAAATTCAGCATTCTTACTCAAGACTCTTGTTTAAGAGTTGCTGTTGACTTTGATGGCCTTACAAATCTAAATTATAAATAAGTAAAATTTAACCATTTCAATATTTTTGAATAGGTGCCCACACTATGTAAAGTGTTGCATAAGGCAACCCACTACCTGAAACCCACTTTCCTTAGATAAGAAGCAAGAAAGTCATTTTTCTTCCTATTAAGGGCTGTACTCCTGCGGAGTTAACTTTGCGGCAAGCTACATCCCTGTGGTACGTAGAACCAGAATCAAAAGTAGATATGTCCCTCCTCTAATGGTCTGCTGAAACTCCAAATTGATTTCATGCAGAAGTATTTTTGAAATTTGGTTGCCAGTTGTGCGTATCTGCTCTAGATATATTTTACTCCAATTACAAAAGAAGCTTTTTTACATGTTACCGAAATTAGCTTAATTTTGCAAGCTGCTTCAGTATAGTATTGAATGAGATGAGACTTACTAATTGGTTAAAAAAGATAGGGATCACCATGGACTAAATATTTTATTCTTGACTAATCAATCTAAATCACATTATTAAATAGGAATTTCCCTTCAAATCCTAAGAAGGCATCAGGCTAGGAAGCAAGTAAAATAGTAGCCTTCAAACTTTCTTGATTCATAAGATGAATCAGCTCGCACACGCACATGCGTGCGTGCGTATACTCACGCACACACACACACACACACACACACACACACACACACACACACACACACACACACAATATTAAAAGGTTCCCTACAGGATATCTGAAAGAAAAAGGATACCTGGAAGTGAAATGTGTAATATTCTGAAATCTACATGCAGAATAAAAATCTGGAGCAGAGAACAAAACAAATATTGGAAACCTTTTTAGTATGGGTAGTCCTTGACTTACGACTATAACTGGGCAAAACATTCTGTTGCTAAGCAAGACAGTTAAGTGAGTTTCTCCCCATTTTACGACATTTCTTGTCACAGTATTGCCTTTCTTGACGTATCGCAACTTTTCCCCCTTTCGCTAAAACGGGCGTGGGCGTGGCCAGTGTGTGATGTATCTGGCCCGTGGGCCAGGAGTTTGACAGCCCTGGTCTAAACTATTTTTCCTGCTTCAGCTCTGAATACTGCCTACCTCTGAAAATCACTGCATAGATAAAATATGGCATTAATTACTGACAGCTTGAGCTACTTTAAAGGTTTGAGAAATTCTCTGATGAACTAGGTTATTCAAGGCTATTATCTTCCTTGGTATGAGTCTGCCTGGCCCCCAAAGCAAGCTATCCCATTGGCCTACTCCTGTGTCATGTCCTTGACAGAGAATGCTGTGTAATCTTTGAATTTGGGCTATCTTTGTGTATTCTCATGTAGCTCCTATCTCCTATTTTCCCTGCAAAATCCTCACATTCCTTTTACCTTTTCCACCAATATGATACCTGATGATGGGCAAATGTTTGCCTGCTTAGACCCTTTAAGCTTTAGTGACCTAATTTAAGGCAGCCAAATCTCTCTCTCTCTCTCTGTAAAAGTGAACCAAAAAAGCAAATGAGGTGACACAGCCAGTTTGGAATTTTCTAAGGAAAGAAAATTACAGGGTTTTGTTTATTGTTTTAAAGAGCTGGGGAGAGATTAGTGTAACGGAAAACAAATGCTAAAATGATAGCTACATTTTCAGAGGCTGCTAGACTAAGCATAATGCTCAAAATAGTTACAAGCATACAGTAGATCGGCCGTCCTAAATGTGCTTTTTCTTTGAAGATGTTTCGCTTCTCATCCAAGACGCTTCTTGGATGAGAGCTGAAGAAGCTTCTTGGATGAGAAGCTAAACATCTTCAAAGAAAACCCAGAGTCTAGTTGCCTCTTGAAAAAGCAACTTAGGGACAACCATGACCTGGATGACTGACAAACTCCACAGACAGTAGGTCGGCCATTTCTAGTAGGACAGGACTAAATACAGACATGGAGTATTTCTCAAATACATATTTTAAATATCAGCAATCCCCAAACTTTAGGCCTTGGTGGCCTGGGGGGGAGGGAGTAGAGGTAGAGGGGATTGTTGTGTGAAAGGCAGGCGCTTGCATGAGTGTGCAGACCTCCATTTGCTCAAGCGGCAGCTGTTTGTGCCCGCTACTCGCACAAATGGAGCTTTGCGTGCTCGCACAAGTGCCTGCAGCTTGCAAAAGCATCGACTGCTCACACAGATTGGTTCCTAGTGGGCTGCAGCCAGTTTGTGGCTGCAGCCCGGGGGTTGGGGACTCATGTCATGTATTATAAGACAGTGATGGCAAACTTGTGGCATGCATGCCGGAAGTGGAACCGAGAGCCATCTCTCCGGGCACGGCAGCCGTCACCATTGCTCTTCCAGGTTCCGGTGCGCACATGCGCGTCAGCCAGCTGGTCTTCATACCTGTGGGAGTGCCGGAAACTGGAAGACCAGCTCCCTGGTGCGCATGAGTGCGCCGGGAAGCTGAGCTTCCGGTTTCTGCTGGTCTTCAAGCACACATGCATGCAAAAAATCGGAAGACCAGGTGATCGGCGCGCATGCGGATGCCGGAAACTTGGCTTTCTGGCGCGCACATTTATGCCAGGGAGTTGCTCTTCTGGTTTCCGGCACTCCCCCCGCATATGCTCCTGTTTCGGCACTCGGCAGTATTGTAAGGTAATGTTTCATCATTATTTTCAAGTTGGGAGGATCATAGGCAACAGGGGCAAATCTCTGCCCTATCAAAACAGTACACTGAACTTCCTTCACATCAGAAACATCAAATAATTTTTTCCTTTCTGATAGGTCAGAATTTCACTCACGAGTAAGATTCTGAGCAGTAGACAGAAAAAAATGAAATACTCTTCCTGGCACCACCTTGGAAGATAATTTGGAAGCTTTCT
Source organism: Diadophis punctatus similis (assembly GCA_023053685.1). Taxonomy (NCBI): domain Eukaryota; kingdom Metazoa; phylum Chordata; class Lepidosauria; order Squamata; family Dipsadidae; genus Diadophis; species Diadophis punctatus. The sequence continues at coordinate 69,287,630 of JALIGW010000005.1, forward strand.
AGAAATAGTCTATCAAAACTAGCCCTCAACTCACACCTTCTACAGCACTAAAGTCAGTTTTGCTACTAATAGTGCTTTTATAAATAAAAGTCCAAACTTTGGATCTGGAAGGAATATGTGCAATTTTAATATCATGAACAAAATAGGGGAAAGATGCTTATTTATTAAATTGTTGTTTGGATGGATGGATGGATGGATGGATGGATGGATGGATGGATGGATGGAAGGAAGGAAGGAAGGAAGGAAGGAAGGAAGGAAGGAAGGAAGGAAGGAAGGAAGGAAGGAAGGAAGGAAGGAAGGAAGTTACTTCTTGTAGCTAAAAACATATGGAAAGACTGGAGGTGAATCGCAAGTATAGTCAATAACTGCACCACAATTTCCAAAATAGGAAATGATATATCAAGAGCAGAGAAGGAAGAAATTGTATGTCCTGCCCTAAACAAATAATAGCAGCAAATTATTTCTTTCAAAAAAAATTTAAGCAGCTTTTGCCCAGCCCTATGTAGGAAAGTAGTCAACACTAATTGCTCTCAGAAAATTATACAGGATTAGCTGGGTTAATACAGTTGAGAGTCCATCATAGGAAAGCCAAATTAAAGCAAAAACAAATAACGGTCTGGAAGAAGGCAAATAACAAGTCATTTCTATATTGTTCCAAGAAAAACTACATGGAAATGACCAAAATACCACCAAAATTGATGTCTGTTTAAGCAGTTATAAGCATACAACATGAGCTCTTTGCTATTAAATGACAATGCAGAACAGTCTCATTTTGAGACTTTTCAAGTTTAAAACAGGTTGTTCCATCTATTTTAACCCAAAACATCCGTTTTGAGTTTAGAACATTTCCAGAATAGTTGGAACTATCCACGTCAAATAAAAGTATTATTTCAACCTTGAAACATTTCAAATCCAGAATATTTTGCAACCCCCTATGGTTAATCCAAGGATATATAGCATCACTTTCTCCCTGAAGTATAATTTTTGACAACCCAATATGGATGGCAGTCTTAGGAGGAATAATGTAACTAGCTCTTCTATAAGCTCATTATGATCAAAAAGCACAATTGCCAGAGGAAGAAATTCCTCCACGCTAGATCTTTACTTATATAATGAGACCTGTAAACTCTGGCAGAAATTGAAACTTGCACTGCTGGTACTGTTACAATATGAATGTAAACAAATATTCAACAGAAATGTCAGTAGCAGCAGTTAAAATAAGGACTATGTTACTGTCACAGCTGCCCAAATTTGGGCTCCTAGGAAAGAAAGACCCTTGATTCCATTTGTGTGAAAGGTATACTTTTTACTAAAACCAAGTGGTCATAGTACAGCAAAGCCAGAACTAAGAGTCTGTGTGTAAGGTTTCCCTAGTTAACTTTCTCTTTCCCGTTCCTCACCCCTGTTATCTCCCTATTGTCCAGTTACATTAGAAGGAATTGTTTCCGTAACAGTCCCTGCAGTTGCATGTCAGGTGAGCAGTTGCATGTCAGTCTCAGGACTGTGGTGTTCAGACGATGAACCAATGTCACAGGAAGGCACAATGAGTGGTTTCTGTTTTCCCCTCCCAGCAGCACCCTCCCTGAAATTAATTATAAGCCCAAACAGATAGTAAAAAATGCTACCAGTTCGGGCGAACCGGTATATCCGATGATCAGCTCTGCTACGATCAGCTGTGCCGCACAATCTAGATTAGCTAGAAAGCAGGATTTCCTTCTTTCTAGCTAATCTAAATCGTGAGGCACAGCTGATTCCCCCCCCTCGCTGTTCTATTTACCTTTGCAGACTCTGACGGCTTCAAAATGCTTTTTCAGCGCTGCACAGTAGTGCCTGTGGTGAGCATGCGTGCACAAAGCGTGCACAAAGCGAACCGGTAGCAGACTTCAGAGGATTTTACCCCTGATTATAAGCAATGCAAATGATGCTAGAAAATTTTTTAAAAAAATACCTGGGGTCAAAATGTCTGCTAACGTTCAAGCTCAATTCCAAGAGACTTCCAGATTCTTAAGTAAACACTTTTTACATAATTTGTGGCCCAATTTCCACCAACAACCTCCTCTGCAAAGCCAGAAGGGACTGGAACTTAGTATAAAATACACATTTTTCCATGTAGCTGAGGTTGCTCTCAAAATTAACTGTTATCAGTAGTCCTTGTTTAATGACACTGATGAGGCCAGCAACTCTCTGGTTAATGATGCAGTCATAAGTTGAAAAATCACTTACCAGACAGCTTGGGGATGACAGCTTTGGTTGCTGCTAAATGAAGAGTATGTGGGCTGTTATGTGACAATCTCATATGACTGTAACTTCTGACTTCCTGCTGGTTTCCCCAATGACTTTGCTTGTGGAAAGCCAGCAAGGAAGACTGCAAATCATGATCATGTGATCGCAGAGATGCTGTGACAGCTGTAAGTACAAGTTTCAGTTGTAACTACTTTTTCAGTACTATCATAAGTCTTCACAGTCACTGAAGGAGTGGTTGTTAAACTAGGATCACGTGTATTTATACAATTTATAGGTTGTGAGACAGTCAACAACTCTGAGTAGCTTACAATTAAAAGTATTAACAAAAGCATGTGTACAATTTTTTGAGACACTGTTTTCTCCTGCTGTTCCTGGATTTATTTTTCTGTAATAAATTGTCTCACCCAGGTTAAATGGCCGAGGTATCTCCCCTTCTAATGGAGTAAATCACAGTCTCCTGTGGCTTATTTTGGGTATCACATGCTAGTTTGATGCAGGCCTTAATTAACCTTGAGATCACGGCCTGGCTGTCCAATGAGTACTATGTGACTATTCAAAACGCTGAATCCCCATTCTGTTTTGTTCAGAAATATCTTGATGACTCATCTAATGCCCAATTTGTGCCAGTCCTTCCCTAATCTGGGACAGAAAGAAGAAAGGAATTCTTCAAGTCTCTAATATAACATCCAATTCTCCTTAATCAGAAAGTTTTGTTCTACATGCACAATGATAGTACCCAGGTGAACAATGCAGAATTCCTTGGAGGAATGTTTCTGATCCCTGCTTGGCAGAAGTTAGAGCTACTAGAAACAGCATTTTCCTAAACAGATGTTTCAGGTTTCTAAATGCTATTTACTCAATCCTTATCTTTCACCAGGAAGTGTCTTAGTAATTTAATTCTATACTGTACATAAATAACATAGAAAACACAGTAAATACAATTCTCATTCAAGTTTCTTTAATGGTTAAAAGCTACCATGCTAAAAATATCCTTTTAATGACTTTATATTAACATATTTATTTAAATGGCTTATTGAAGCCAGAGGTTAATAAGATACTGCTCTATATTAATCAGCAGATTCCCATAAGCCTATAGTTACTCTTAAAAGTTATAAAAAGATCTGCTTTATATGCAACTATCTTGTCGAGCAGTACTCCTACAGAATATTAAGCACAATTTTTAAGTATAAATTTCTTGTCGCAACATTATTAAGCTAAGGTAAAGATCCCTTGAGTTGAACTTGACCCATGGTGACAGAATCCATGCAATTTTCTTGGCAATATTAAGGAAAGAGTTTGCCATTCACTGCTTCAAGCATGTATTTTCAACTCCTCATTCTAGACAATAGCTCTGTGAGAAATAATCGGAAGAGCCAGCAATTCTCAGGACAGGCATCAGTTATGTCAACTGCCAGGAAATGCTTAGCTTCAGTGAACCACACAACCACTGGAACATGAGAAGCAGCAGCAATACATTTAAAATATTGTGGATATAACGGGGTAAACTGTAGCATCATATTGATGTGGATGAGAAATTGTCCAATATGACGGTTTTAATTTTTAATCAAGACTCTTATCTAGTTATGCTGTGCCAAAGATACTATAGGTAACGCCAAACCTAGCAGTCAAATTAATTTGTGTGAAGTCAGGAGATTGAAATTTACTGCCAAGCCCTGTTCAGAATAAAATGTTAAACCCTGGAATTTCTAAGTGGTCTCCTGGTAATAACCAGGATGGTCTCACATTGCTTTTAATACCAGCCAACAAAAACACATCTGGTTTTATTTTCAAAAAATTATGAAAGCACCTAAAATATTACTTTTTCAGTTCACCCGTTGACTCAGGTTTCATTTAATTAGCAATATCTTCAGTTACAATTATATTTTGCCACATTTGAGTGTGCAGGTTTGTGATATAGTGAATCATATGATCACTGGGAACTCTTGCAAAAAAAAAATCACCACCAAACAGCAACAGAACATTAAACAAAAGTTATTGTACATTCTCCTCCCTCTGTCGCATGTTTTGAGTTATCTAACCAAAGTGTCAACAATGGTTTTCTTTTTTTAAATCCAACTTGAGAGCCTTTTTTGGCTCTAATACTCAACACATTCCAAATTCATTGCCTCAACCACTCTCCAATTTGAGATAATGTTAACTTAAGACACTAAGTAAAAACAAAACAAAAAACCTTAATTTTAGCTTTCTCCAACTTTTCAATAACATTTTTAGTAGACAAAAATGCAAGACCATCACAAAGGCAGAGAGATAATAACTTTCACAAAGGTTCTTAGATCCATCTCTTGGGTTCCTCAGAGAAATAGATGTCAAAATATTTGTCAGTGATAAAGTGATTGGATATCAAATATCTATAATTTAAGATAAAGAACATCTATGGTTTTGTCTTTCTAGTAAAACATATTTCAATAAGATCAATCCACATGAAAAATGTTAAAAGGTAAGATGACAATTCCTCTAAGCCAGGGCTGTCAAACTCCCGGCCCGCGGGCCGAATGGGTCATGCATTGGCCACGCCTACACCCGGTTTAGTGAAGGGGAAAAAGTCCCGATACGTCACGTGATGCCGCCGTGATGACGTGAATTTGACACCCCTGCTCTAAGCACATATATCAGTGTTCAAGTGATAATCAGTTTTACAATACTTATCTTTCTCCATAACCTCAATGGGTTTTTTAAATATTTATTCATATTAATATCAATGTGGGAACAACAAACATATTTACATCCTGACAAACCATTTCCTTTGCAACCAATTTTTTTTTAAAATCCAAACAAATAATCTAATTTTTATAGGTTTTCATAGCTACCTGATTATGGAAAGTATATCACTTATTCCAATTTAATTCAGTAACATCATAATTCACTAAGACATTTACTATATAAAAACGTTTTGGTATTTCGTGATTATCAATAAGCCATGGATCCAAATTACAATTCGTATTCAGCCACAACTGCTCCTTTGCTTTAGCATGTCCTTTGATTGCCTATTAAGACAGGCCATTGGTTTGGTTCCCATTTTAAATTAAATAGAAGATAAAGGACATCCTTGACAAGTTGCATAAGTCATTTTAATAAGTGAGGAAATAAGTGAGGCTCTGCTCAGTTACTCATGCCCATGTGGCCTCTTGTTTGGATTACTGCAATATGCTCTAACCGGGGCTTGGAAGCTTTAGCTGGTGCAAAAGGCAACTGCATGAACACTAAATGTTGTTGGATATTTGACACATGTAACAACACTACTGCAATGAGCTGCACTGATTGTATGTGTGTATCTGGATGCAATTCAGGGTACTGGTCTCCATTAAAGCCCTTCATGACTTGGGACCAGGTTACCTACTGTATACCTCCTCCTTCTCCCAGTGGTTCCTACTCATCCAATTCAGTCCAGTAAGTTAGATATGCTACAAGTCCCGTCAGCAAAGCAATGTCAGCTGTCCAATGACTAGAAGAAATGTCTTCTCTGCCAGAACCTCTACCCCTGTGATGGCAAACCTGTGGCACGCGGAGCCATCTCTGCGGGCACGCGAGCCGTTGCCCTAGTTCAGCTCCAGCGCGCATGCCAGCCAGCTGATTTTTGGCTGGCCCCGCCCATGCCTCCCCTCCCCTGAGTGTCCACACGGCCCATTTTGGATGCCAGGTAAGTACAGGGCTCGCGCAGAGCCTGGGGAGGGCGAAAAATGGTCCTACTTGGAAGTCCGGAAACAGGCCGTTTTCGGCCTCTGGGGACTTCAGGTAGGCCTGCTTGGCCCAAAATGGGGCGCGGCGGGGGGGTCGTGCACCCTTGCATGGGGGCAGGGAAGCGCAGGGGGTCACGTGTGCATGCACACGGGGAATTGCATTATGGGTGTGGGCATACCCACGCACGCTTTCGGCACCTGAGGGAAAAAAGGTTAGCCATCACTGCTCTAACCAATGGAACATTCTCCCTTAAGGATGACACAAACTGTTGTTGGACTTGAAGACCTACTTTTGTGTCTAGGCCTGGAGTCCTAACTGTGTGAAGGGCTCCATATCCTGGCTGTATTGACGTCTATGATGGGATTATTTTTCTTGGCTGTCATGTATCTAATTTTGTACCACACTGCAACTATTTTTAATTCTTTTATAATTGTTAACATCCAGGGTCACTTGTTTGATGACTATAGAAAATAAAAAAATAAAAAAATAATATCCCATCTGAAGGGTCACAATGTTCTATTTTGATTTAATTATTCCCTTATTTGACCAAAAATTGTTCCAAATATTTATTAAGTTGAACAGTAATTAAAAAAAAAACTTTTTATCAAGTATCTGGATAAATACAAATCTGCAATGCATAGGAAAGAAGAGAGATCTGCTAAAATGTAAAAAAAGAGTGGGACAAATAATAAATGCCTTTGCATTTGTCATATATCATAAGAACAAGCATAGTAGGTCAAATAAAGTAATATATCAAGTTTACTCAAATTTAGTAAAATTGTGGTTTCTGCCTCTGATGTTTTATTAGTTTAACTTCAGTTGCTACATTTTGTAGAATATGATTGAAAAAGCTTTGCTAATTTTATAAAATCACATATAAAAATAAGCATTACTGATATATTAGATCACTGTCATACACTTTGGGTTGAGCATCTTTAATAGTAGAAATAATATTATTTGTTGCTGTTGTTTCGAGAAGACAGTAACTTACCAGGTTTTTCCCATCATTCCAAACAATTTTGCTCTACATAATTGAATAAATATTCTGTCTAAAATACAAATGGTGAGATCACATTTGAATTTAGTAGCCCAAACACTTTATATAATTTCTGTATGCGCTGTTTTGCATGTGTCCTCAAACCTTTCTTCATCTTATTTTTCAAATGTTTATATTTTGACTCATCTTTTTCCGTGAAGCATATGCAAGATATGAGCACAATTACATGCCTTGAAGGCATCCCAAACACTATGAAGTTTCCAAGTCTATTTAAAAATAATATTTAAAATCTAGCTTCATCTATTTATAAAAGTGAATTCTTTACTGGTGTATTAAAATATCATCTAGGGGGAAAAAACCTTTTAAAATAACAAGTTATTAGTATTGCAACGGTCAGGTAAAAAGTACATCCAATGTAGCTTTTTATCTATGTGGATATAATTAATTTTTTTTGTTCATTCATCAATATATAAAGATAAAGGTGATAAAACTTTGCAGTCATTTATTCAAAAGAAAAAAAATCTGATATACCATTTCCTTCTGTGGAAAATATAAGTACACCTATTATTCACCTACCCAAAACAACCTCAAGTAGGAATTTCTTATAACTGTCTGCCAATTTCTGAAATCAACCAGGAGGGAATTTTTATTTTCCCCTGCTAATATGTGATGTATGAGGGGTTTCTAGCATGCCCAACCCATTTCAAATCATTCTACAGCATTTGTGGCCATATAGGCTGCATTATGGCTATGAGTTTGGTTGAAATCCCTGGACTCCCAAACATTCAACTCACCAGTCAACTGAAAAAAAAACCACACCACAATTCCTTAAGTGTACTCATGAGGAACAACTCTGCGGAGTGCAAGTGGGTAATCTCATTATCTCTCCTTTATCCCAAAAAAATCTGCACCAGCCAGCATTTTCTGTCTAGTTGCCAAACACTATCACAAAGCCATCCCCCACCGTCCTTCAGGGACATCTAGCCTGCCATAAATCTTCATTTGGAAGCCATGCAGGTGTTGAGCTTCTCCTCAAAAAAGGAAGCCAATTGAAGGCCATCAATACACTAAGCAAAATCATGGATTTTTAAAATATTACCTTAATACTGGTGAGTTTCTGTATGGCATGATAATGGAAACCCTCATAATTTCAATTTCCAATTTATAGTCCAGTTACAATAAAAAAAACTTATTTCCATAAACAGTGTTTCCTGGTTGTAAGGATTTTTTTAAAAAAATAACAAAAGTTATTTAAAATAAAGTTTTAAAATAAAAACTAGCCTTAGAAAATTCATGGAAGTTCTTTTGGGTGACTTTGTCGTCATATTTATGTGCAATCCATACATCAGTACAGTCATAGTTCTCACCTTGGCATGTTGAGTATTGTATACACTTTGGATCAGTCACTCTTATTTAGTCCAACACACCTCACTGGATTGTTGTTGGAAAAAGAGGCAGAATGTTGGGGTGAGAATGATATCTCATAGAGGCGATGTAGGATCTTTACTTGGAATTCAGACAGTTAGAAATAAAACCGAGATTAAAAGTCTAATAGAAAATATTTATTTCAGTACAAAAACAATAAATCCTGAATAAACTACATTGTGCTGAGTAACATGACCGTTCAGGTCAACAGCTAAGGCAGAAGAAAATAATGGTGACTTAGGAATGCACACATGCGTACAACTCATATCACATATTCTGCCTGTATTGGAATGTAACATATTAGATAGGGGTGCATCACCCTGCATAGACATACAACTGACAATATTCACTACATGACACAGAAGAAGTAATATGATGTATGTTGGCTGCCTTGATTTACTTATGAAGTAACAAAAGATTTTCCTGGGCTCCAAGATCACCACAGATGGGGACTATAGCCAAGAAATTAAAAGATGCTTGCTCCTGGGGAGGAAAGCTATGGCAAATCTAGACAGCACACTAAAAAGCAGAGACATCACCCTGCCAACAAAAGTGCGTATAGTCAAGGCTATGGTTTTCCCAGTTGCAATGTATGGCTGTGAAAGTTGGACCATAAGGAAGGCTGAGCACTAAAGAATTGAGGCCTTTGAACTATGGTGCTGGAGAAGACTCCTGCGAGTCCCTTGGACTGCAAGGCGATCAAACCGGTCAGTCCTAAAGGAGATCAACCCTGACTGCTCTTTAGAAGGCCAGATCCTGAAGATGAAACTCAAATACTTTGGCCACCTAATGAAAAGGAAGGACTCATTGGAGAAGAGCCTAATGCTGGGAAAGATTGAGGAGAAGAAAGAAGAAAGGGACAATAGAGAATGAGGTAGCTGGATGGAGTCACTGAAGCAGTCCGTGTGAGCTTAAATGAACTCTGGGGGATGGTAGAGGACAGGAAGACCTGGAGGAACATTGTCCATGGGGTTGTGATGGGTCGGACATGACTTCACAACTAACAACAACAACAAAAGATGGATAAAAATTCTAATATATGAATGAATGAATAAATAAACAAACAGATTCCAACTGTAAGAAATTATATTTACTATGAACAAGATATTTATTTTATCTTGATAGACCTGATATACAACACTCCGTAGGTTTTCACCAAGAATTTCTTAAGTCTCCTATACTGGAGTAGAATTTATGTAAGCAGAACATATGGAACAAGCAATCAGCTATCCTAAGAAATAGTAATCAATTTTTTCACCCACTGAACATAATTTCAACATCATTCACTATATCTAAACTTTTTTTCCATTACTCTGCTAGCCCACAAGATACACAAAAATTAAGATGTAAACCAGTGTTCAAGATTTATCGAAAACAAATAACCAATGTATGAATCACATGTGTTGCTTTTTTCTTTGCTAAGTAAGCGTGTATACCAGGGGTGGCCAAACCGTGGCGCATGCGCCAAACGTGGCGCATTGGATGATTGCAAGTGGCGCATTGCAATCATCCAACGGACAGAAAAGGTGAAGCTTTTCTGCCCAGCAAGCGGGACGGCAGCGCGCGCGGAAGGAATGCCGGAGGACGGCGCCGAGCGCACGGGGCTCTCCAGGCAGCGGCAGGTGACAGCGGGTGCCGGCCGAGTCCTCTCACGGGCAGCCGCGCTGACCCTACCTCTGCCGAGGAGGAGGGGGAAAGGGAAGCGCTCCCACAGAGCGTCCCGACTGCAAGTTATCGTCGCCCGTCCTGCCCAAGCGGCCGTGCGATGCGACCCCGGAACCGGATGTGCGCAAGGGCAGGAAGAAAAAGAAAGAAAAGGTCGGGCAGGCTTTCGCCAGCGACTGGAACGGAGACCCCTGCGGAAGACGGAGCAGCAGGGGTGGGGGCGAAAGAAACGCGGCTCCCTATTTTTGTGTGCGCACGTGTGTGTGCGTGCGTGCGTGTGTGTGTGTGTGTGTGTGTGTCAAAGCCTGCCGTGTTCCTCTGTTGAGGCCGCCCGTGTCCTCGAGGCGCTTTGTGTGTTGAAACCGCAGCCTTGCACCAGTGCCGTGTTGCAGCTGCAGCTGGGAACGTGCCCTGCGTCCTTCGGCATCTCCTTGTGGTCTTGCTATTCTCCCACCTAAATAAACCAATCAATCAATGATGACCACCAAAAAAAGAAAGAAAGAAAAGGTGACTCTGTTTTAGCGAACGAAAGTGATTCGGACCGCGGCGCAGAGGTGCCCGGCGAGCGGGGCGAGAGGCGCGAGGATGGCAATGGCACCATTGCCATCCCCGCGCTTCTCGCCCCGCTCGCCGGGCGCCTCTGCGCCGCAGTCCGAATCACTTTCGTTCGCTAAAACAGAGTCACCTTTTCTTTCTTTTTCTCTCTCTTCCTGCCCTTGCGCACATCCGGCTCCGGGGTCACGTCGCGCGGCCGCTTGGGCAGGACGGGCGACGATAACTTGCAGTCGGGACGCTCTGTGGGAGCGCTTCCCTTTCCCCCTCCTCCTCAGCGGAGGCAGGGTCGTCGCGGCTGCCCGTGAGAGGACTCGGCAGGCGCCCGCTGTCACCTGCCGCTGCCTGGAGAGCCCCGTGCGCTCGCCGCCGTCCTCCGGCATTCCTTCCGCGCACGCTGCCGTCGCGTCCGAGAGCCGCCGAGCGGAGTGCGCTTGATGGGCTAAATCGCCACCTTTCTCCTCCTCCTCCTCCTCCCCCGGCTGGGCTGACGGCTGCCCGTCTTCCAGGAGCCTCGGTAGGTTGGCCGCTGGATCTTCTTCAGCCAGCCCCTCTCCACAACCAGGAAGGAAGGAAGGAAGGAAGGAAGGAAGGAAGGAAGGAAGGAAGGAAGGAAGGAAGGAAGGAAGGAGAAGAAAGAAAGAAGTTAGGAAGGAAGGAAGACGGAAGGAAGGAAGGAAGAAGAAGAAGAAGAAAGAAGACAGACAGACAGAGAGAGAGAGAGAGAAGTTAGGAAGGCAGGAAGACAGAAAGAAAAAGATGTTAGGAAAGAAGAAAGACGAAAGAAGGAAGGAAGGAAGGAAGGAAGGAAGGAAGAAAGAAAGAAAGAAAGAAAGAAAGAAAGAAAGAAAGAAAGAAAGAAAGAAAGAAAGAAAGAAAGAAAGAAAGAAAGAAAGAAAGAAAGAAAGAAAGAAAGAAAGAAAGAAAGAAAGAAAGAAAGAAAGAAAGAAAGAAAGAAAGAAAGAAAGAAAGAAAGAAAGAAAGAAAGAAAGAAAGAAAGAAAGAAAGAAAGAAAGAAAGAAAGAAAGAAAGAAAGAAAGAAAGAAAGAAAGAAAGAAAGAAAGAAAGAAAGAAAGAAAGAAAGAAAGAAAGAAAGAAAGAAAGAAAGAAAGAAAGAAAGAAAGAAAGAAAGAAAGAAAGAAAGAAAGAAACTTATTGGTACAAAATTAAAAGAAAGATAAAAAAAATTTAAGCAGATGGGGTGGAGGAAATATATATATAAAAACGAAGTAGTTGAGAAACTAAAAGGGAATGGATGATGATATTGGAATATTATGGAAATGTTTTTTTTAATTTAAAATTATCTTATTAAGAGTAAAAAAAAATTTCAGTTTTTTTAATATACAGATTAATATTGTTTAACAAATTAAAAGATTTGATATTTTAGATATAACAAAGTTAATTAAGATGAGAAGTATGAATGATAAATATAAGTATTAGAGCTCAAAAGATGTATTATGATTGTGTATTTTTTTCATTTCAATTTATTTTTTCACATATGAAATTTGTTCAAATGAAAAATCTTAAAGGGGAAAAATGTATTATTTTAAGAGTTGAATATGCAATTGAATAAATTTAGAAAGAATTTTGATGATTAGTAAATGAAACGATATATTATGATTGTGTATAAGTAATATAACTCGTTAGAAATTCTACGATTATTTTTTTTCTTCTCTCTTTTGTTCTTTTTATAAAGATTTATAATGTTGAATCTTTTGGAATAATGTGGATAAAACAATGACAATAAGAGAAATATGGAATAAATATCACTAGAATTTAAGGGAAATTACTTAAATATTAAATAATGAACAGGAAATATTATGAATGTTAATTACTTTAAAATTTATTAAGCTGAGAGTTGATAAGTTAATTGATTTGGATTTTTTCCTTTCCTTTTTATATTTTCATTTTTCTTTACTACTTGTTCAATATTTATAGAGTGGATAAAATTAGACAGAATTTTGATGATTAATATGAGAAATTAAAAGAATAATTGGGCATTTAGTTTTTTGATAGAACAAAGGATAAAAAACAGAAGCGATTAATAAAGAGATTAAAAAATTAAAGGAAGCAATTTGGCTTAAAATTAAGAAGCAGGAGACAGTAACTATCTTGGAAAGTTAAGCGAATAGTGATCAATTTGGATGGAAATTTGGAATTAACTGGTGCGTATCCCAGATGACAAAACTAGAAATTAGATTTTTTTTCTTTTTTGGGGGAGGTAAGATGGAAATAGCAGCATGTACCTAGAAGAGAGTATAACATAAAAAAATAATAATATAACTATAATGATGTTTTTTTAAAAAAAGAGATATGATTAGTTTAAAATTGAGATTAGCATCAGTCTGTCAAATATAAAATGAGTTTAGTATAAAAGCACTCAAGGAAAGGCAAAGAAAGTGAAAGAGGAAGTAGAAGGGGAGGAAGAGAAGGTGTAGAGAGGGTTGAGGAGGAGGGAAGGAGTTAGAAAGTAGGAGGAGAAGTTGGAGATAGAAAGAGGGGAGTGTAATGGAATAAAGTAGAACAGACTGATGACTGATGAGGCAAGTGTTGAATAAGATACTGACTTTTGTGATGGAGAAAATAAAAAATTTTGAGAAAGAAAGAAAGAAAGAAAGAAAGAAAGAAAGAAAGAAAGAAAGAAAGAAAGAAAGAAAGAAAGAAAGAAAGAAAGAAAGAAAGAAAGAAAGAAAGAAAGAAAGAAAGTTGTATGGCCGCCCTGAGTCCTACGGGAGTGGGGCGGCATACAAAAACGACCAAAAAAATAAATAAATAATAAATGGCGGATCGGAACTCGTCTGTGAAAAAATTTGGCGGATGGTATGCTTAAGGTTGGCCACCACTGGTGTATACCAACTTGATGTTACCACAATCTTAAGATATTTTCAAAATTATTTAAAGTTTATTGCTATTGTATGTATGTATTGTTTTAATGTTGTTATACAATCTTTATTATTTATTGAGGTCAACCAGGAACAGTGGGACATAAATATATTAAAACCACAAGCTGTTTATAATTGAATAATGATTTTATATCATTTGGAAAGAACTTGAAGCAATGCAACCCGCATGCCTTTTTCATTAGATACTTTATTTGCAAAGATTTAAAAATAAAATCTGGCAAAAGGCAATAGCAAACCACATCTGCATGTAGTCAACAAGAGTCCAACTCTCTTCAAAGGAATTTTGTTTGTTTTTAATTCCTAGAAGATACCAGGGAAAGGCTAGTTAGGAAGATGTCATCATAAGGAAAAGGAAGTAGAAAGTAAAAATGAGAACATTGTTTTTGTTCTTGTTGTTATCATACGTTTACATTCCATTTAGTTATTTGCTCCTAAAATAAGTAACATTATCACCCATTCCATTGGCAGGCTACAGTGATACTAATGAAGGCCGAAACATGCTTCCTAGTTCCAAAGTTAGTCTGATGATTCCGTATGTAAACACTTTCCAATTATTTAAATTATGACCCCATTTCAATGTAAGAAAGTTAACTCTTTAAAAAATATATTAAAACAGCACTTTTAAGGGCAACCATCAAAAGCCTTCAACCCAAAAGTGTGGGTCAGGCTTCACAATAGCACTTAGACTTACCGCATTTTTCGGAGTATAAGACAGACCTTTTTACCCCCAAAAAGAGGGTGAAAACTTGGGTGCTTCTTATACACCGAATGCAGCCCCATCCACCCATCCACCCCCACCCTTTGGCCTCTGTCTTCCAGCAATTTACCTGCTTGCAGGAAAGAGGGAAGAGCCTGTAAAGCCAAGCAAGTCAGTAGGAGTTTCCCAATCGACAGCTGATTAGGTTTGCCACCTGGGAAAATGAAAGTGAAACTAACTACAAAGGCAATGTATATCATCTGTGCTATTTGCTGTTTGGCAAATTGCTTGGAGGCAGAGGCCTTTTTCCCTTGTTTTCCTCCCCCAAAATTAAGGTGTGTCTTATACTTCGGTGCGTCTTATACTCCGAAAAATACGGTATATACCGTTTCATAGTGCTTTACAGCCCTTTCTCTAAAAAGTTTAGAGTCAGCATACTGCTTCCAACAATCTGGGTCCTCATTTTACCGACCTCAGAAGGATGGAAGGCTGAGTCAACACAAACAACGTATTAGGTGGAAAAAGTCTGAAGTTTTGTCAATTCTGGTAGGTGTCAACACAATTGATTCTCCTCCTCACTCACAGCCAAAGAAACAAAACAAAACTAGCCAATTGCATGAATATTAAATTTCACTTAAAAAGTTCATTACGGGCAATCCTCGTTTAGCGACCACAATTGGAATCAACTCTGTTGCTTAGCAAAGTGGTTGCTAAATGAGAAATCATGGCACTGGGACTGTGTTTTCCTTTCTTCACTCTTCAATTTTGAAATGCTCACTCTGCTGGCATTGGGATAATCGTAAAATTTAGATTACAAGAGTAATCAGTTTCACATCTTCCACTGTTATTTGCCCCCAACCACTTCCTCACTCTTTGGAATGCTCAGCCCCATTGGAGAGAAAGGGATTAAGAGAATAAGCAGGCACACATGCCAGACTTTGCATAATGCACTCAAGGCTGCCAGCACCAGCACACTGCTTTCAGTATGAATTCCTCATGGTGTCTGTTTAATCTATTGTAATGCCTTTTTCTCTACTCTGCAAGGGGAAGTGAGTAAAACAACAGATCAGACACAGAACAATATTAATTACTACAATGAAGATCACATAACTGAAAGATCTTACAAAGGTCCTTAATGTAAGCACAAGTTTAACTTTGAATGGTGACTAAATGAGGCAGTCAGTAAGTGAAGACTACCTGTACAGTAATTTTGAAGGAAGTGTCTTTCATGGAAATACGAGAGTGAGTCAAAACGTAATGCCATTTTCTTTAGGACAGGTATAATTACCAACATAGGAACATGTAGCATACATCAAAATGAAGCTGGTTTTCTGTGGATCATATCCCTACTTCTCAACATAGTCACCGTTTCTCTCAATAGCAATGTTCCACCTTCGAATGAGAGCACGTATCCCTGCCTCGTAAAATTTTGTTGACTGTTCTTTGAGCCACTTCTTCACTGCAGTTTTCACTTCCTCATCACTGGAATAATGTTTGCCTCTCAAACCCTCTTTCATGGGGCTGAAGAGGTGATAGTCTGAAGGCACTAAATCTGATGAGTATGGAGGATTATTATTCCAGTGACGAGGAAGTGAAAACTGCAGTGAAGAAGTGGCTCAAAGAACAGTCAACAAAATTTTACGAGGCAGGGATACATGCTCTCATTCGAAGGTGGAACATTGCTATTGAGAGAAACGGTGACTATGTTGAGAAGTAGGGATGTGATCCACAGAGGACCAGCTTCATTTTGAGGTATGCTACATGTTCCTGTGTTGGTAATTATACCTGTCCTAAAGAAAATGGCATTACGTTTTGACTCACTCTCGTATATTCAGAAATCTACCAAATCTACACAGCTTATGTGTAATTTAGCAAATGAAGTCCCACCTCAACCTGAAATACAGTTGGCTTGTGGGACTCACATTTGTTTCAAAAAAGCTAGATCACTGGATTACAATAACGCCATCTTATATTTTACAGACTTGTCAAGATTTCTACTAGTATAATTATTTTATGAAAAAATAGGCATCCTGGCAGGAAGGATGCCAAAGAGGCAACTGTTCAGAGAGAAAATAAAACAGGCAGTATCTGGATGTCTCCATTTACAATGATGCATGGTGTGTGCATGCATGCGAGTACTATCTGTGCTACATGCAAATAAAATCAATGTGCTTCTTGGTATTAAGCTTGATTTTTGCCTATAACCACTTATCCCAAGGGGTGGAGGGGGAGACACTATGGATTTTATTAGCTAAGGCAGTTTGGGAATTAGAATCCATTTTTCAGAATTTCTCTGCCGAGTGCATGAAAGCTGACAAATGTTTCCCGAGGCAGGTGTTTTGCTGAATACTAACTAATCTCTGAAAGAAAGAAGGAAGGATGAAATGCAACAGCCTTCCGAGAAAACACCATAATGGAAGCAAACACAGAGGTGACACATCAATTTGCTGCCACTGACACAATGTTCCCCGCTTGGAAAATTAATATATAATAAAAACCAGGAGTTATTTCCAGATTAAGTTATAAATAAGTGGCAAGCATTTTTGCTTATTCGTTAAACACTGAGATTAAGTGACCTAGAAACTGCTGGGGTACAGAATAGCTAAACAGGCCCATACAGACCAATATCTCTACTATTCCCTTCTATTGGATGAGATGTAATTGAAGGGCCATTTTAGATTTTGTGTTAATGAAGATGGATAAAAACATTCAATAATGAAGTATCTGCTTTACGCTCTTTCCAATTCAACTTTTAAGTCCTTCTGCTCACTGCTCTTCTCTCCCCACTGTGCAGCCCATGATTCAGATATGGCCAACAACATCATTGCCAATAACAAATGGCAAAAAACTCTGTTTTTATCAGCTGTATTGGGGCAGGAGAATTGGCACACCCAGTCCTAGATATTAAGGATACGTTTTTCCTTCAAACCAATCTTTCTCAACTGGGGTTTCATGATAAATGGTGGTGGGGAAATTAACATTTTTAAAACTTCACGTGCTACACAATGCTAGTTGTAGATGTATTTTAAATTCAGGGTTCCCTGAGACCTGAAAATTATTTCAAGTGTTCCTCTAAGGTAGAAGAGTGCTTTTTCCTCATTTCTGCCTATATACAGTAGGTAGTCCTCACTTAACGGCCACAACTGGTCTGGAATTTTGGTTATAAGTTGTTGCAGTCATTAAGCTGGTCACCATATAGCCTGATTCAATTTTACAACCATTTTTATGATGTGAATCACCACAGTTGTTAAGTGAATTATGTGATCATTAAGCAAATCACATGATGGTTAAGCAAATGTACTATCCTGAATAGGTGGGGTTTTTTTTTTTACCATAAACTGCAAATCACAGTCATAAAACCCTGGGACACTGCAACTGATTGTAAATGTGATCCAGTTACCAAGTACCCAAAATGTGATCACATCACAGGGGGAGGGACACATAACTTTGAAGATGAGTCATAACATATATATATATATTTAGTTCATTGTAATTTTGAATGGTTTCTAAATGTCTGGTCTACCTCTACCAGTTTAGGAAGCAGTAGTGGAAGAGCTGGTGGTTAGAATGAATGTAAACATTTCCTTTTTATATGTTCCTTCAATGGCCAAATTTGATGCCACTTATCTCCAGAGTTGCAAACTTGATCTTTTCATGAGCTTAAGAGCAAAATAGATTTGCAATCTTGGTTTGGAACAGCTTACTCCTTATATCATTCTGTCATTCATTCATCCATTCATTCATATGTCATTCAATTCTAAATCCAAGGTTTGTGAAAAATGAGAAATTTTGCTGACCTGTTTTTTGTGCCATTTTAATAGTATATATCAGTGATGGCGAACCTATGGCACGCGTGCCACAGGTGGCACGCGGAGCCATATCTGCTGGCACACGAGCCATTGCCTAGCTCAGCTCCAGCGCGCATGTGTGCGCCAGCCAGCTGATATTTGGCTCGTACGGAGGCTCTGTGAGGGCGTTTTCGATTTCTGGAGGGACTCCGGGGGGACGGGGGAGGGCATTTTTGCCCTCCCCAGGCTCCAGGGAAGCCTCTGGAGCCTGGGGAGGGCGAAAAATGGGCCTACCGGGCCCACCAGAAGTTGAGAAACAGGCCATTTCCAGCCTTCAGAGAGCCTCTGGGGGTGTGGGGGAAGCCATTTTCACCCTCCCCAGGCATTGAATTATGGGTATGGGCACTTGCGCATGTGCGATAGCATGCGCGCACGCACTTTCGGCACCTGAGGGGAAAAAAGGTTCGCCATCACTGGTATATATCATTTCTGTGAACTCAGAAATATGACATGCAAATACTCTGGTTTATGTATGGACTGGATGCCATATTCCCTAGCATTCATGTCTTGTCAATGAAGAAAGCAGTTCTAAAATTATCATTAGAAGAAATTTGTCATGTAGCCTTTTTTTAAAAAAACCTGTGAAGAATATCACCAACATTAATCTTTGAATTATTGTTATGAGGAAATTAATTCATGGAACGAAAGATAGAAAACATATAAACAATTGCCTAAAGATTTAGATCTGGAAGGAACCTTAAGCAATTTTGGAATGCAAGGTCCTTTATAGCAGAGAGGCTCACAAACTTTCTTGGTTCATAGTGCCCTTAGTCATGGCATTTCTAGAAACAAAGTGGGCTACTCTGAGCTAGTATTTTGCACAGTGTCCAACAGATGTCAAGTGTTTTGTGTTTCCCTCAAATATTTAGAATAGAATAGAATAGAATAGAATAGAATAGAATAGAATAGAATAGAATAGAATAGAATAGAATAGAATTCTTCATTAGTGTGATTGGACACACAAGGAATTTGTCTTTGGTGCATATGCTCTCAGTGTACATAAAAGAAAAGATACATTTGTCAAGAATCATGAGGTAAAAAACACTTAATGATTATCATAGGGTACAAATAAGCAATCAGGAAACAATCAATATTAATATAAATCGTAAGGATACAAGCAACAAGTTACAGTCATACAGTCATAAGTGGGAGGAGATGGTTGATAGGAACGATGAAAAGACTAATAGTAATAGTAATGCAGCCTTAGTGAATAGTTAGACAGTAGTGAGGGAATTATTTGTTTAGCAGAGTGATGGCGTTCGGGAAATATAGTATTTTATGGCATCCCTGAGAGTTTTCTGTGACAACAGACACTTTGGGAACTGCAGCATCTCTGACAATCCTCCCTCTGTGGATGGATGCACTTTGTGGGCAGCTTGTAGAATCAGGAAATTACTCCCGATATCTAGCTTGTGCTTACTTTTTTGTACTTTTAACTCAGTGGTTCCAATCCTGTCCTCTAAAACAGGGGTGTCAAACTGGATTTCTTCGAGGGCAGATCAGCATTATAGTTCTCCGCAGCGAGCCAGCGGGGAGGGGGGGGAGATGTGATGGGACATCTCCTGTAGCACCCTGCTGGCCAAAACGATGCATGGGGGCCGCGTGAAGGCCCCTGTGCCCTGTTTTTGGCCTGGACGGCCTCCTGCAGCACGCTGCTTGCCAAAATGGGGTGGGGGGGGCCTCAGGCGGCCTCCCCATGTCCCATTTTGGATGCCAGAGACACCACGGGCCAATTCTTTGCTATTTTCAGGCCGGCCCCGCGGGCCAGATTTAAGCACCCTTTGGGTCGGGTCCAGCTCGCAGGCCTGGAGTTTGACACTCCTGCTCTAAAATAACACAGGTATACCCATTCCCTCTACTATGTCACAACCCTGAAAATACTTCAAATATTATCTCTCCTCTATAGAGAGAGCATACAGTATATAGATGACTGTTCCTCAAAGTACCAAGCTACTAATTAAAATAAAACTCACAAAAAGAAAAATGTCACTAGAATAAGGTTTAATTTAATCTGACAGGCAACCTTCGCCCATATGCTTTCAGACTGTTTAGAAATTGTTAACAGGAGCAAAGAATTAAAATTCATAACTTCGATGTTGTTAGCTTAAAATGTCAAAGGGGGAAAAATAAAAGCAGAGAATTAGCATTAATACTCCGCAGGATTATGCAGAAACTGAGAAGTTGTATAAAAGTCAGGTATGTCAAACTCATATACTTTCAGCACGTTTGAAAATTAATTACTCATCAACAATGTAAGAAAGATTGGAACAACTCAACTTCCCAAAATGAATTAAATCGTTATTTTTACCAAAACTGAAAATGAGGTTTTCACTTTTTCATTACTGGCAAGAATTCTATGCCTTTAGTATTTGGATGAAGATAAAAAATTAACAGGATCATGCTGTTCCTGGCATGAAGATGCCAGTTTTTACAAGACTTATTTGCTTATTGTGAAATTTCACAAAGTGCTTTTCAGCCAAGAAGATCATAACAGTGATTTATATTTTAAAATTATTGAAAACTCAAAAAAAGAACAAGAGGCAATAGAGCAGATAAAATCTCAATAATTAAAAACAGGAAAATAATAAGAAATTAATTGATCGTATCATACCCCCTTCCAGACAGACTTCCAACTAGGAAATACATTATTTCTGACTTTGGCAGCCTTGGGTAATGAGACAACAACAAAACCAATAAAGGTAGTTTTTATGTAGAAAAAATGGATAATTCAACAGGATTCACAAATTTTTAAGCATCACTGTAAGAACTAGCTTGAAAACAGGATGGGGGGAGGAGAAAGCCATCAGTGTTCTGATCAGAAAATGTTTAAATAAATATGTTTACAGTGTTTTACATCCTTGTATGATTGTTTTGTTTAGTGGCCATCCAAGCAGAGTGAAAAAACCGCTGAAGGAACAGCTACTGATTTTACTTCGATTCCAGTTTAGTGTGGCTTTTGTTTTATTGGGATTCATTTGTTTTGCAGTGTTTTGAGCTTTTTACAACTTTGAGTCATTTGCAAATCTGGTATAAAATGCAGTAAACAATAAATACATTTTACAAATGAGCATGGTGCCATAATTTTTATTTCTACTTCTATTTATCATGGACGTGGCATACTTTTAATAGTCACAGGTGTAATATGTAAAGGAATTAAAAACAACCCTATAACAATGATTAGAGTAAGTCAATAATTCTAAAAATTATGAATGCAGCGACAAAAACTATTAACTGACTCAAGTCTTTCCCACACTTAATATTGTTCAGAAGCGCTGGACTTCAGTTCCCATTACCTTTCGCTAAATTGGCTTGGCACTTGAACTGAACTCGAGCATTTGAAGAAAATGAACTAGAATGAAACAAATCCTCTATTAAATCCAAAGGGAATAAACTATCATCATCTGAAGTTGGGGAAAAAATGCCAAGTAAGCACTAGTTCTATATCTAGGTTGATATCCTACAGAGATGCAGTCTATCTAGGTTAATGCCCTCTAAAGAGCTACAGGGCTTGAATTCGCCGCTCTTTCTATTAGAAACATGCATTACAGAAATATCTGGATATTACCATCTGCCTCAATTCTGGCACAGAATTGACAGACTAAGCTTAAAAGAGCAGAGTCCTGTTTTTTCACAATACTTTCTTTAATTCTGCAAGATGACATGAGTGCCCTGAATTATTTCTCTGTTTGGGAAAAACAGGAAGTCATCAATACTGCATTTCATGTACTCAATACCAATCAAAGGGTCTGCAAACATTTTTCACTGGATCAGCATATTGAAGAAGAACACTGCGATGTACAATGCCTACCAGTAAGTTTGTCTGGAACAGTGATGACATGACTGTATTATGATCATCTCTTGTCACGATGTGAATATATTGCCAGTTAAGCCTCTGTGCTATATTTCTTAGTTTTCTACTATATTTCTAGATCTACTATATTTTCTAATCAAGCAGACATGTGACATGTATTACTGCGCATGTGTGCATTCCAGGAGTTTGTCTCCTCCTTCCTTCTTCTCCTGCAAGCCTCGCCCGAGGCAGACGTGAATTCTTGACTGGGACAATGTAGCTTATTAAGGTTTATGTTTTGTTACTTTTATACTGAAATAAATATTTTGTTAATTAGAATTAAATCTCGGTTTTATTTTCTAAGTAAGAATGACATCAAGGGAACAAGATCTATATTGCCTCGATAGGAGTAAATTCCTATCCCGTCATCTCTATATCCAAAAAGAGGAATTAGAAACTGGTGGAAAGTGGTGTTTGTGACATGGATGTCCCTTGAGTAGAGGTGGCATTACAAAAACAAAACAAAAAAAAGAACATCATTTGCCTTATAGGTTGCGGTGGTGAGACCCCTCCTTAAGAAGCCCTCTCTGGACTCAGCGGACTTGAAGAACTTTCGTCCGGTCTCCAACTTGCCTTTTTTAGGTAAAGTTGTTGAGAAGGTGGTGGTTCTTCAGCTTCTTCGGCTATTGAAGGAAACTGATTATCTGGATTCCGTTCAATCGGGTTTCAGGCACGGCTACAGCACGGAAACTGCTTTGGTCGCCCTAATGGATGATCTCTGGCAAGCCCAGGATGGTGGTTATTCTTCCATCCTGGTGCTACTTGACCTCTCAGCGGCTTTCGATACCATAGACCATGGTATCCTTCTGCACCAACTCAGTGGGCTGGGAGTGGGAGGCACGTTTTGCGGTGGTTCTCCTCCTATCTCGCCAATAGGTCGCAGTCGGTGTTGACAGGAGGGCAGAGGTCGTCTCCTAGACCCCTCACTTGTGGGGTCCCTCAGGGTTCGGTCCTCTTGCCCATCCTGTTTAACCGTTGGGGGAGATCATTCGTTGACATGGGGTGAGATTTCAACAGTACGCCGCACTCCTTGTCGAATGGGCGGTGACACGCCTCAGCTGCGGTAAGGCTTGTAACTTGTAGGCCTTGGCAATACAAGCCCTGATTCACCACCCCACAGTGGGAGAAGAGACCTTAAACCCCAACGTGGATGGTTGAAAAGAAACGAGGAGTGACTCAGACAGATGGAATGACGAGGTTCGAGAGATGTAGATCTTGAGGGCCCTATGAACGTCCAGCGTATGCCAAGTCCATTCCAGCCGATGAACTGGGCGAGGACAGAAATTGTGGAACCAAGTGTTAATCTTAAGTACGAAAGTAGGGTCCAAACGTAACACAACCCGGTCAGAGTGAAACACACAAAGGTCTGATCTGATAGAAAGAGCTGCCAACTCTGATATCCTGCGAGCAGACGTAACCGCCACTAGGAATGCCACCTTATAGGACAGAAAGCGTAGACTGGCCTCACAAAGGGGTTCGAAGGGACTTTGTGACAGAGCGTTGAGAACCTTGATCAACTCCCATGAGGGGTAACGATGGATGACGGGAGGGCGCAAGTTGGATTGCCCCCCCCCAAAAAAAATTGATGAATCACAGGGTGTTAAGACAACGGATCCTTAGCTCCACAAGTCAAGATGGAAGACAGGGCCACAACCTGTCTATGAAGAGTGTTAGGAGCAAGACCCTTGTCCAGACCATCCTGCAAAAAGACCAGGACCTCATAGACCAATGCTTCTAAGGGTCGGAGCCTCTGCACTGTACACGATGAGCAGAATGCTTATGTAGAGTCATAAATCCTGTTGTTGGAGTCCCTGCGGGAAGCTTGGATTGTCTGGATTACTTAATCTAGAAAGCTGTCCCCCCTCAACAGTTGCCGCTCAACCGCCAACGGTTAGATGGAGCCACTGGGGATCCAGATGGACCAATGTCCCCTGACTGAGGTGGGTCCTGCGGGGTGGAATCTGCCACGGGTTGGTCACGGGCAGATTGACTAGATCTGTGAACCAGGGTCGCCTGAGCCAGTGCGTGGCAGGAGGATGATCTCCGCCTTCTCCTCCAGGGGCTTCCGAATGACCCTCGGTATGAGGAGGAAACGCGTACAGTAGGCCCGGGGGGAAAGGGTTGCGCAAAGCGTCCACTCCCTCTGCATTTGGTGACAGAAACTGGGGGAAAAGCGAGGGCATTGAGCATTGTCCCTGGTGGCAAATCGATCGACTGAGGGAAGACCAAACCTGTCCGAGATATCCGTGAAGAGCGAAGGATGGAGGCGCCACTCTGCTTGGTCCACCATGGCTCAGCTGAGCCAGTCCACTTGAGTGTTCGCCATTCCCGAGATGTGTGCCGCTCGGATGGAGAGGAGATTGGCCTCTGCCCAGAGGTCCAGTTGAAATGCTTGTCATGAGAGCATTGGAGTGAGTGCCCCCCAGGCGACTGACGTGAGCTTTTGCCGCTACATTGTCTGCGAGGACCAAAATGTGTTGGCCTCTGACCACGTGCCGGAACTCTATCAGGGCCAGATGGATCACTCGAAGTTCCACCCAATTTATATTGTGCGCCAAGTCCGCTGGAGACCACTGTCCCTGAGCCATTTGGGAGAGGAGATGCACACACCCCAGATGGAGAGGCTGGCATCTGTTGTGAGAACAAGGCGGCGAGGCTCCTGGAAGACACTGCCACTGGCGATGGCCTCCGAAGTCCACCACCGTAGCGATTGAAGGATCTCCGACGGAATGGAGACCTGCCGCAGAGAGGTACTGGTGCCATCTCTCTGGAATGGGAGCAGGAACCACTGGAGGCTCCTGGAGTGAAGGTGAGCCCAAGGCACGATGGGGATTCAGGAAATTATCTTCCCCAATAGCTGTGACAGAAGTTGAAGGGTCACTCTGCGCTCACGCCTGACTCCTGCTGCCATCTCTCACAGGCTGGATTGAGGCTCTAGGGAGAGGTAAACCTTGGACTCGATCGTGTCTAGAATAGCTCCGAGATGTTGGATGCATGTGGTGGGAACCAGATGACTTTTGGTCCTGTTTATAGAGAACCCGTGGTCCTGATGATGTGTATGGTGGTCTCCAGGTCTCAAGTGGCTTGACACTCTGACGCTGACTGAATCAGGATGTCGCCAGGTAAAACTGTATGCGGATGGGCAGAGTGTGTAGGTAACCTGTAAGGACCGCCATCAGCTTGGTGGATACCCGAGGAGCTAAGGAGAGGCCAAAAGGCAGGGCTTGATACTGATAGTGATTGGCGGCGTAATAAAAATGAAGGTACTTCCTATGGGCGGGATGAATGGGGACGTGGAGATAGGCTTCCATCAGATCTACTGATGTAAAGAAATCGTCCCTCCTGATGGTTTCCAAAATAGATTGGAGGGAATGCATCTTAAACTGTAAACGATGTGACGGTTGAGGGTCTTAAGATCCAATATAGCCCTCCATCCTGTTCCGAACGAGGAACAGCAGGGAATAGAATCCCCGACGTCGCTACTCCTCCAGAACAGGTTGGATAGCACAAATCTCGAGCAGATGATTTATGGCCGAATTCATGAGAAATCATTTCGCTTTGTTTTTGGAAACCAGGCACGGAAAAAATACACTTGGAGGGGAAGAATGAAATTCCAGGGAGAGGCCTGCTCTAACCGTCTCCCTGACCCAAACGTCCGAGGTGGTGTCCTCCCATTGGTCGCCGAAAATTGACAGGCGACCCCCAATGGGAGGAGCGGACATGGATCCCTCCTTACCGTCTGTAGGGGTGACCCCTCCCCCTGAAAGGATTTTCTGGGAGGGTACCTGGCTGCTTGTCCTGCTTGTCCTGAGGCTGATTCTGTGGGAAAGGAAAGGCTAACTGCCGTAGAAACGGCTCTCGGCAGCATCAGGCAAGCCTTTCACGCTGGCACCAGATCAAATAGAGAGAAAAAACTAGGAAAAATAGAAGCCAATGCCAGGGGCACAGTATTCAGATATGGGAGCTATTAAGACCACGTCTACGTCTGAGGACAGACTGAGTCTAAAAAGCGGAAGTCACAGGAAGAGGAGGCGTGTCATCTACTTTGCAGACTCAGTCCCGATTGGATAATAGATGGAGTTAACCCATTCATGGATGCTGTCTCCACTAGCATGGAGATTAACGTTTCTAAGAGCTTTCCCTTGTCTTGTAAGAACATTTTGAATTTTTTTTAAGAATTGTAGCAGCTATTATCCCAACATAACAGTAAAATATAAAAAGACAAGAAAAAAAGGAATAATATAACAACAACAACAACAACAACAACACGACCATCCATGACCCATTGGATCATCATTTCAGAGATATTTCCTAACCTAAACAAAGAAACAGAAGAACTATAGATAGGCAAAAAATAGTGGAATTAGGAGCTTTCTACTAGCTTCCCATTGACTTTCCTTGTCAAAAGCTAATAGGAAACATTGGAAATGAAGATTATGGCTGACTGTGGCATATTGACAACACTGAAGCAGCCACAACTTTGCCAAATGTCAATCTCATGGGAGTCATGGATCTTTCGTTTTGGATGCATTTTGTAAGTTAGCCCATTTGAGGTACATTGGTTCAAAAATTGTTGCTCTGTGCATCATGTTTTCACCCAACTGAAGGTTACAAACAAAACAGACATTAAGAGTTTTAGCAGTGTATAGATAATAAACGTTATCTATAAGAAACAATACATCACATAGTAATTAGTTGATGGATGATAACTATGTCCCCACTTACATGCCATGAGTCTTATGACTTACTGTACTCTCCCCACAGAATCAGCTATCTCGTGAGTAGGCCAGAAGTAAGATAAGAAGGTGAAGCCTCACCCTGCATTTAATATTACATTACCATTGAGCATGAAAGTGTGGGCAGGGAGTGATAGCATTACCTAGCTCTGCATGGGAAACCACCAGTAACATCTATATACAATGCCTTGAATTCCACGGTAGAAAGTATTAATACCATCCATAAACATACGAAAGGTTTTACTTTTATCATACATGGTCCTAAATATTCTGGGATTAGAACCATACCCCTCTTCATAGAAAATTTCCAAGATCAATGGTCCTGCGCTGTGATAAAATACCATCTTTAAGTTATTTGCTGGGTGACCTACCCTGTTGTCATCTGCACTCTGGCCTTCTCTCCTTCTAAAATTTGTGACATGCCTATTGCTACATCTTTTAGACAGCAATTGACCTCTGACCAGGCCTTTCCTGCATGAATTTTGGACAACTGGTCCTTTAAAAGAAATCCAATATTTTGATCCTTTATATTTTAGCCACACGGCACTGCATTTGTGTAGGATAAAATACATACTGTTAGCACGCTGATATATTTATAGAAAACAGCAGCTATGATGGCCATGACATTTTCTATCAGTGAATGTCACCAGTTTTTGAATTAGTAATCGTTGAAGAGAAAAAAAAATGTTGGTTTTAATATTTTCATTTAAGGATTTCCAGATATCAAGAGTGTTTTATACATTCAATAGGAACAAAATGAAACATGTGCTTGCGCAGAAAATCTTGAGTGCATCAACAGAATGCAGGCCAGAGCACTGATTACTAAAAGCTTCTTAAGAATAATCAGTGAGTAAAAATTGCCTCCAGGCAACCAGACAGAGAAAGTGTTACAAATGCTTCCTTTTAAGGTCATTATGTGATTGACACATAAAACACTTTATGACGAGTAACATTTACTGTCTTACCTATAACACGGGATTATCAACCATAGGAAAGGAATAAAAGGTTGGGCTGATTCAGTACTGTCTTCATAAACGTTCTGCAGCGTCTCGGTTTTCAAAAATGTACAACTCCCAAACAGTTTGATCAAGGATAAAGGAGACTGAACCTGGAGCCCTTTTCATTCAAAACTTTACCATTAAGCTACAAACCAGCAGGCATTGTTAAAGCATAGTTTTACAAAATCTACATTTACACTTTAATTCATCTCCATGGAACGTTTTATAGAGACCAATCCAAAACATAAAGGAAAACTAAATTGAGGGTCTTTGTAAACATTTTTGGAACATGCAGGTCGTTTAGAGTACAGCAACAATCTAGCAAACATCTAGTCATAGAACAGGGGTCCCCAACCTTTCGGACCTCATGGACCACTAAATTCATAATTTTAAATACCGCGGACCACTAATATGATCTGCCTAATGACCGGCTTGGTGGGCGTGGCTAGGTGGTCATGTGACTGGGTGGGCATGGCCAACTCAATGTCACTCACGTCGAGGGGCGCCTCGCCAGACTCTACTTGTCCCTCCCCTCCCAGCCACTCCTCACCTGCCCGCCCGGGCTCCTTAGGGCCCCAACAGGAAGCAGTTGTTGGAGCTAAGCAGCCACCACGAGAAAGAGTTGGCAAAACAGCTGGCTCAGTTCATATTGGATCTGACCGAGAAGGAGGCTCAGAAGAAGCACCTCATTGAGGACTATGAGCATAGGCTTTCCAAGCAGAGGGAAGACCTGCGGGAGTGCAAGGCCAGGTACAGGCAATAGCACTTAGACTTATATACCACTTCATAGTGCTTTACAGCCCTCTCTAAGCGGTTTACAGAGTTCAGCATATTGCCCCCAACAATCTGGGTCCTCATTTTACCGACCTCAGAAGGATGGAAGGCTGAGTCAACCTTGAGCCGGTGAGATTTGAACAGCTGAACTGCTGAACTAGCAGTCAGCTGAAATAGGCTGCAGTGCTGCTTTTAAGCACTGCGCCACCTCGGCTCAAGGCGCCTGGAGCTCCAGCGGGCTGAGATGGTCAGCCAGTTCCAGGCCATGATATAGTCCCACTGGAACAAGGCCCTCCGGCTCTTTGCCACCAGTGGCAATTTCCTCCAGCCTTCGCCCAAAGCCCCACACCAGGAGGCTAAAGCAGACCCCAAGTCGGAATTTCTGCTCCCCTCCAATCCGCACAAAAAGACCCCGAAGGGGGAGACTCTCTGCAGCAACACAAATGTTCATTGCACGTATCTGTCCCAGGGGCCGTAGTTTGAGGACCCCTGATTTAGTGCAATATAAAAAATGCAAATAATTTTTCTGGGGACCACCAAAATTTTCTCGTGGACCAGCAGTGGTCCACGAACGACCACACCAGTTGGTGACCGTTGTTATAGAAAACATGTTGTAAGAGCAATCTTCAAAAGCATGCATACAGTATTATTACAAGATCAAATTGGGGTCGGTCACCAAGACCAGATGTTTCCTGTAAATACTGTAAATATTATGTATAATTTCTCTTTTCTGCCACTGTTCCATCCTCAACAGTTAATTTCATTCAAGGATAAAAACAAAGTTCTCGGTGAGATTCCCATGATGCTGTTTTAGACCAATATTTTTCTCACAATGGCGGATTAAATGCTTGAGAATGCTCACAAGCAGATTTAGAAGCATAGTCTTCTCTTCTGTTCGGATACAACCTGTATTTAGAAGCATGATGCTTCCAACCCAGAAGTATCATGAATTTATCCAATTTCCTTTTGTGGCTATCTAAGTTGAAGATCAATATTTTTACTACAGTAAGCCCTCAATTTAACAAATATCAATTCAGCAGATCTTGGATGCAAGAGACACATTTTTGCTCACACACCATCTACCATGATGTATATCAGCAGTCCCTAACCTTTGTGGCTCGGCGGCCCAGCTGGGGAGGGGAGAGGGGAACTGGGCCGCAGAAACAGCGTGCTGGCGCGCATGAACACACAGCCCTTGTGCAAGGGCCAGCAACACACATGTGCAACTCAACTTGCGTGACTGGCAGGCCAGCGCGCATGCATGCAAAACCGCACCGGCCCGCTGCTTGCGCAAGTAGAGCTGCACACACGTATGTCCGTGCATTCCAGCCAGCCACTCGCACAGCTCAATTCCAAGTAGACAACAGCCCGGTAGTGCATGGCCCATGCGTATGATATATAGACAGATTTAATATTTATTTATTTGGGAATTCTTCTATGCCGCCCTACTAGATATGATATATAGACAGATTTAATATTTATTTATTTGGGAAGTCTTCTAAGCCGCCCTACTTAATAGACATTCTGGCTTAATATTCTATAAACTTGATAAATAAAATAAATGTTAAACTGAAGGTTTGCTCTGCTATCATGCACTATTCATGTTGGTTCTTCAGGGAAGTTCTTAAAAGTCCTATATAGTAATTGGAATCATTTAAAATGTACAGAAACATACTTTTGACCTGACACTATTACACTAATCATTCTCCATCTGCCTATATATTAACAACAGTAGCACTGA
This sequence comes from Diadophis punctatus similis, assembly GCA_023053685.1. NCBI lineage: Eukaryota > Metazoa > Chordata > Lepidosauria > Squamata > Dipsadidae > Diadophis > Diadophis punctatus. The sequence continues at coordinate 69,317,759 of JALIGW010000005.1, forward strand.
ATGGTCTCACCAGAACCATTCTCTGAAATCCAACACAATTGTGATGTGGCTGTACTTTGGTCTTTAGTTTTATTCTACCCGCAATCAAATCTCTTACCATCCACTTTTTCCTGAGGTTGAGGGGAATTTACTTCCTAAATGGCAGTGCAGAAAATATAATTGCTTGTTTACTACATCTTACTTTGAAGTTTTCCACAACTGTAACAATAGCTCATTATACATTATGTTTCTTTTTTTAAAAAAAGCATATGGTACTGACACAGAAGGCTAGTTGTTGATGTTAATTTAAAAGTTTTGGCCATTAACCTTTTGGATCTTTTCTCTGTTCATTTACTCCTCTAGTTTTGTAAAGGGGGGTGGGGTGAGAAAGGCGGGTTCACACACCTTTTTGTTGAATAAATTGTAACTGCCTAGGCTGGAAGCACAAGTGAACTCAATATGCACCAACTGTGACATATTGGGACCTTGTATGATGTGTAAAATAATTCCCCGTTTCCGTTTCAGGTTCTGAAAAAATTCCAAAAGACAGGAATATTTTTCAATGTTTCTATGATGCAGTTACCGTATTTTTTGGAGTATAAGACGCACCTATTTCCTCCCTAAAAGAGGCTGAAAATTTGGGTGCATCTTATACTCCGAATGTAGCTTTTCCGAAGTTTTTTTTCCCAGCCCTAAGGAAGTGCTAACGATATTCCCGGCTTCCTACTCGTCTTTGCAGGCTTGTTTTCATTCCTACTCCCTCTGAAAAAGGTATTTTCAGCCCTAACGAGGTGCTAACGATCTTACCAGCTTGCAGCATTTTTTTTATTCCTACTCCCTCGAAATAGTTTTTTTACCAGCCCTAAGTCTTTGCAGGCTTGTTTTCATTCCTACTCTCTCTGAAAAAGGCTTTTTCAGCCCTAACCAGGGGATTTAAATAATGTGCTGAAGCTGAACAGACTAAGGATGCTAGCCAGATGAATACCTGGTAGGTAATTTCCCCCCCCCCTATTTTCCTCCCCCAAAACTAAAGTGCGTCTTATACTCCGGTGCGTCTTATACTCAGAAAAATACGATACATTTAATATAAATTATTTTATATTCAAGGGGAAAAGAAAACCCTCCCACCTAGAATTGGGTGCAGTAGGTGGATATGTTTCCAGAGTTGTCTAAAAGAGTACTTGTATGTAAAGTGAGTCAAGATGTCAGCCATAGCCACACTATCAAATTTTCCTCCTTCCTCAATGTTGCAGGCATTGCACAACAAAAGGGACAAGGCTTCTACTGTTGTGTCTTCCATCCTGACTCATTTTTACATCCCTTCTGGGTATCTTCAACAAATTTAACAGGCCCAAACCACCTGCCTGATCCCAACCCACATCACATTGCTACTCTTTAGCTTATTAGCTTATAGATAGGCTGTAAATCATGCCAGTTGTTAAGTGGATCATTATGGGACCATGTCCGATTTTATAACCTTTTTGTGGCAGTTGTAAAGCAAACGCTGTGGTCGTTGAGCAAACATCATGGTTGTTAAGTGAACCCATTGTTTGCAATAGGTAATTTTTGCTGGAAACCAGAGGTAAATAGCAGTACCACTTAGACCTATATACCTCTTCACGGTGCTTTTTCTGTGTTTTCTCTCTAAGCTGTTTACAGTCATCATATTGCCCCCCAACAATTTGGGTCCTCATTTTACCCATCTCGGAAGAATGGAAGGCTGAGTCAACCTTGAGCTTGGTGAGATTTGAACTGCCAAATTGCAGGCAGCCGGCAATCAGTAGAAGTAGCCTGCAGTACTGCACTCTAACCACTGCGCCATCGTGGCTCATTGCTGGTTTCCAACAAAAAAAAGTCATAAATTATGGTCACATAACCTTGGGATGCTGCAAACAGCTATTAAGTGTGGGCTGGTTACTACCAAGAACCCAAAATGTGATCACATGACTGCAATCTAAGAAATGCAAAAGCAGGAAGGTTCATAGTGTTTGAATTCTTTGTGCCATTAGATTGGTTTTCACTTGTCCCACACCAAAGTACGTGGTGGAAACAAACTGCATTGAGAATGGAAGACGATTCCCATTAATGACTTTTCATCGTACTGTATATTGCAACAAATTTATTTCAACATGGAAACTGAATTTTTCAGGTGTGTTACAGAAACCCAAAAGGGCTTTTCAAAATGTCTAGTATACACATACTAATGACACATAACTCATTCTTTCTTTGGAGAAGGAGAGACAAAGATCCCTGTTACTCATACACAAGTAAAAGAATTAGATTTGGTCTTATTTCAGGACAAAAAACAGGAACTTACTTGCCTATACTATGAAATAATGTCGGCACAAGCAACTTTCTACAGGGGTTTCCCCTCCTTATTGGATCATTCCCTTCAGAGGTTTAACATTTTAATTGTTGTTTTACTAAGCTCTGTAATTATTTTTAATCAGCTGAGGGGGAAAAATATGTTAACCCGAATAGTTCCTTTTCAGTGCCATAGATGCTTGCAGCAAAACTGTTCACAAACAGTTCTTCACAATAATAAACAGAATGGTAGTGTGGTACTGTCACTTAGGGTTTTAAGATCTCCCAGTTCAAATCTTAAGACCAAAGTTCAAATCAATCCATAACCACAAAAGTTTCCTGTCTGATTTGGAGCCAGTCAATCTTTCTATTCTGGAGAGGAAAAGGGAAAGGTACGATTCGCAATAGTAGGTGAAGCTTCCGAGAGGGTGACCACACGTCCTTCTTAGTGTACAGACTGAGTCAAAAAGCGGGGCATGAAGGCAGAGGCAGAATTGATATTAAAAAGACTCAGTCCTGATTGGTTGAGAGACATGATGTAACCCGTCCTGGATGATAGCTCCACCTACTATGGAAAATGCTGGACTAGGAGAAGATTCAAGTCCCCGTATAAGTCCACTAGACACTACGAGACATTCAAGTCTCTCGACTTATATGCCTTCATAGCACAGTGGTTATGGCAAAGTACTGGAGGATCGAGCCATCTTAGCTCCTAGATGAAAGGCATGGTATAAATTTAACATATAAATAATAATTAATTGGCTATAGCAGAGGTCTTTAAACTTGGCAACTTTAAGACTTGTGGACTTCAACTCCCAGAATTCTCCAGCCAGCTGGCTGGAGAATTCTGGGAGTTGAAGTCCACAAGTCTTAAAGTTGCCAAGTTTGGGGACCCCTGGGCTATAGCTAAGCTTCTGTTTGTCAAAGATACTGAATTTGAGTGCAGGGCCATGACTCACCATAAACGTAGACTGTTAAAGGAAATTCTGTTCTCTTTGGTTGTAAAGTTTTGATGCGCAAATTCCCTTCCAAGTTCACAAAGGAGGTGCCCAAAGGTATCACAGTATCAAGCAAGAAAGTTCATGCTGTCAAACAATGGTAGATATTGGACCTAACGCAGGGGTGTCAAACTCACAGCCCACGGGCCGGATGCATCACACGCTGGCCACGCCCATTTAGCGAAGGGGGAAAAAGTTGTGATACGTCACGTGATGATGCCATGACGACGCGAGTTTGACATCCCTGATCAAACGCTACTGACTAAATACCACCCCTGAGAGAGAGATTGATGTAATCAGTAGCACTAAGTCCAATATTGCTTGATAGCATGAACTTTCTTGCTTGATCTGTGATACCTTTGGACACCTCCTTTGTGAACTTGGAAGTTTTGCCAAAGAACTGTGTGTGTGACTGTTTATGTGTGTGAGAGAGGGAGACATATACATACATACATACATACATACATACATACATACATACATACATACAGAGAGAGAGAGAGAGAGAGAGAGAGAGAGAGAGAGAGAGAGAGAGAGAGAGAGAGAGAGAGAGAATTTGAAACTGGATGATCTGCGCTTCGTAGACGTTACAACCTTATTACATAATTCAATGATTGGAAGATCTGCCATCTGAGAATATCTGGAATGTGCTGACTGGTAACCTTGTCAGCCCATCTTGACATGAGTATATAACAATTCATATTGCTGCTAGTTACAATGACAAGTAAATGTCAATCTGAGATAAGTACATACCGAGGGGAGCTGAAACTATGAAGACATCTTCCTGACATCTTGGTGAGTCATCACTAATCCAAGGTAACAGCCTAGTGGGCCACATCTCTTAGGAAACTGTTAAGGAGTTATTGTGCTGTTGAGCACATACACAGCGAAATAGTGATTCTGGTTGTGATGTTGCAGTTTGATATGAATGCTATTCAGTCAATAAACAGATAGTTTAGTATTTACAAATAGTTTACTTAAAGTAGTAGCAAAGTTGAATAGGAAGTCCAAGTCATACATAGTAAGTCAGTCAATTCGAAGAATCTTCTTCTTGCCTATCTTTGTTTTAACTAACAAACAAAGATTACAGCTAACAATCAATTCTACACTATCACAGATAGTTACAGTACTCGTTCACAGCAGCTCTTCACAGCACTTTCAAACAGTCACAAAGCAATTACTCATCAGTAAAGCAGTAGAGTTAATCAGCAGAGAGTCAGCACTCCGGAACAACCTTCAAACACACACAGACATTAATCACCAGAGACATTCTGAGCATGCTCTTTTGCTACCTTATATAATAATCAGCCTTCAAGCATTTAAAGTGATATACACATAACATTGATTTGTGGCTTGTTCATATATTAGCAAACCAATCGTTTGAACAGGGTTCTAACAGAAACGTAAGTAAGTTTTCTATACTTACTTCTAAACGTAAGTAAGTTTTCTCCGGAGCCACGCGTTGCTAACCCCCGATTTAGAGAATCCCATAATTACATGGCTACAACTTATGATGTTTTTGCCAAAAACTGGTGTTTTATTTCTGGTATACAGCAAAAATAGAGAATAATTTCACTTAATGACCATGATTCATTTAACAACCACTGTAAAAGTTTGTAAAGCAGTGATGACCTGCTTTATGATCATTATGACTTACAATTGTAATGGGCTGGTTTCATTACAGTCGTAAGTTAAGGACTATTTGTTCTTCCACCTAAGGCTTTTCCACTATGATGTTATAGCATTTAAGCCTTTGCATTTTTAATACTTTATTAGAAGTTTATGCATTTTATGTGCCCATAATAGAAACCATAACGGCCACTAATTGCTTTTCAAGCCCTATTACCAAACTATGTTCAAAATAAAACATTTTCGGAGAAATGTTAGCATTATGAAGGTGCGATTTAAAAAGATAAATTGTGTATCATTGATCAAGATCAATGGCAAATGTTAGACTTTCTGTTACAACACACTGATTGTAATCAGGTAGATGTTTATGGTTTTTAATTTTTATTTTTTATTAATCAAAGCAAATTTATTTTTACTAATCAAAGAAAATTAAGCCGATACATCACTGGCAGCCATGACTATCAAAAAGTGTAGCTTCATTTAAAAGTTTGAAATTACCTAAATATTGTAAGCTACAATTGAATTTGAAGGTTCTTCGTATTAGACGTGCAATTTTTTTTTTCTTTCTAAAGCAATTTGGAATGAAAGCTAAAGTTGGCATTTGCTGATAAGTCGACCAAAACTTCTTTTATGGCCATGTCATAGGTATATACTTGATTAGTTAGAATTTCAAAAATGGTGCAAGCTCCAATTTAAAACTTCTTGAAGATACTAGGAAAGTGATGGCAAACCTTTTATATACCAAGTGCCCAAACTGTGAATGCACGCATGTGCACGTGCATGCATGGACATGCACAGACATGCACATGCGTGGGCATGCATATCAGAGACCCGAAGACCAGCTGGCCGGCGGGAGGCAGGGCATCCCAACACCGGCAGCGTGGTAAGAGGTAAGATCTTTTTCTTTTCTGAGCTTCTGTTTCATCGTTTACAGGGAAACAGAAGCTCATGAAAGAAACTCCATGGAGATCTGACCTGGGTCGACAGCGCGCATGCCAGCAGAGAGGGCTCTGCGTGCCATAGGTTTGCCATCACGGTACTAGGATAACGACGGGTAACCTTATAAGGGAGCCCTGTTGAATAGAGTACGCTAGCTCAACAAGAGTTATGTGGCTTCAGCTTAATATTGTTGGAACAAGTTAAATTTTGATGGTACTTAAGAAGCTACTAATTTATAATGATTGGATTTGCCACTTCAAAACAACCATGCCATCTGAGCTCCCATTTAGAGTTAGAATAAAATTCTTCCTCTTTAATCTCAAAGCAGATGAAGAAATAAAAAACAGTAAAACACAGCTCTATGCATATAAAAATTAGTTATGTTCACACATCACATTAAGTCAAAAGTAAGTTGCTTTGCCCTTAATATGTTTTGCAAATCCAGTTAACTCTTCTTGCTTAATCAGTAATAATTTATGTTTTTAGCATGCTATGTGAACTCAGCCAATTATGGTTTATTCAACAGCCCACATATTAATACATTGATTAAGGCACTCTAAGAAATATATGATTAATTATGTAAAGCACTGATCTTCAATAAGTGAATTGCAATTATTAATATATAGATCATTTATTCTCCTTTTCCTGCTATGAAAGCATCCTCTGGATCGCCTCAAAAACACACATTTTCCATCTCAAAGATTCTTCCTCACTGAAACTAACCATGAGAAATTAGTTTATTCAATAATAAATAGAGATCAAAATATGAAGATTCCTGCTGGGGGGAAAGTGTTGTTGAATGTATGAATTAGGAAAATTGCTGTTGGAGTGCTTTGATTGGAATTATTTAATTAGAAGTTAATAACAACAGACTACCAAAAAGGAATGGGAAGCCATCTTTAAAATGTATACCGCGTGCACAAACTTTCCGGTTTGCAATAAACTACTGATCATAGATGGACAGATGATGTACATCGTATGATCTCAACTATATTTCCTATAGATTCTGAAGCTGATACTTACTGGAAAAGGAACTATGACTGAGCTGAAAACCTAGGCTGCATTTACAATTCAGTCAACTCACTGTATTACTTCTTGCCATCTTCTTGCAAAGAGGACCTGAGTTAATCTGGGCTCTTAATGAAACAGAAGAAAATTTTTCAGTGATAAAGGGCGCTGGTCTTACCTGACCTAGTGGTCCTCAACGGTTCAAATAGTGTAGACGTGAGTGCCTTTAGTACTAAGGTAAGGACCCAGGTGAGGTATCGATGTACCACAGGGGGCTTCAGGTTAGCGGTCCCCTTGAGAAAACTGCACACCCTCGGATGTTGAGTGAGGGATCGCCGGTTCTCACATGTCAGTACCGTGGACAAGGCCGCCACCTGCCTACGGAGGGAATTGGGAGCCAACCCCTTGCCAGCCCCTCTTGTAGAAAGTCCAGGATCTCAGGGACCAATGCCAAGGCGGGATCGATGTGTCCCTTGGAGCACCACTGACAGAACTCCCTCAAGGTTGCATTATAAATCCGATTTGTCGAGGGATGCCTATAAGCCTGAATAGTCTGCATCATCTTCCCAGACAATTTGTCCTTCCTCAGGAGGCTCCTCTTAAGTGCCAGACGGCCAACTGGAGCCACTGAGGCTCCGGATGGAGCACAACCCCGACTGAGAGAAACCCTATCCTGGGGAATCCTCCAGAGTCGGGACACTGATAGGCTGACAAGGTCCGCATACCGGGGTGACTGGGCCAATGAGGGGCGATAAGAAGGACCGTCTCCGCTAACACCTTTGTGATCACCCTCGGGATGATGGGAAGAGGAGGAGAGGCGTAGAGCAGCCCCTGAGGCCAGGGGGCCATTTCTGCTCCCGATGTTGCAAATCGGGAAAAGAACCTCGGCAACTGGCCATTCGTCGGATGGGCAAACAGATCCACTATCGGATGGCCGAACCTCTTGGACAGTTCGTGAAAAAGGTCTGGATGCTGGCGCCACTCAGAATGGTATATTGTCATCCTACTCAGCCAATCTGCCTGAACATTTGTCGATCCTGGTATGTGCTCTGCTCTGATGGAGAGTGTGCTTCTCCGCCCAGAACCCCAATTTCTCTGCTTCGCTCATGAGAGATCTGGAGTGTGTACCCACCTCACGATTTATGTGGGCTTTGGTGGCCACATTGTCTGTTAAAATCAGGACATGGCGACTTGTAACTGCATTCTGGAAGTGGCGGAGAGCCAGATGGACTGCCCGGAGCTCCAGCCAATTTATATTGTTCATTAGATCTGCCTCTGGGCCACCTGAGATTGGAGGTGGGCGCCTCAGCCGAATAGGCTCACATCTGATGTTATAGTTATGCATTGGGGCTCCTTGAATACACATCCCTTTGATATGGCTTGTCTCTCTAGCTAGACTGAGTCGAAAACCTGGAGCTCAGCAGAGAAGGGGAGGCGTGGCCAAGAAAATCTAACAACAAAACCAGTCTCTGGCAAATCTATAGAAGTCAACCCACAGTTGGATTCTCCAAGCAGTGCACTGGAGAATGGTGCTAATTCACTTAGAACTGAGGAGGATGCTGAGCACCTGCATCAGGCCACAAACTATGGACATTAAGACAGTTTAGAACAGGAGTGTCAAACTGGCGGCCCACTGGCCGGATGCGTCACGCACAGGCCACGCCCACCCCAGCTCCGTGAAGGGGGAAAATGTCGTGATATGTCACGTGATGGCAACATGACACCGCGAGTTGGATACCCGTGGTTTAGAATATGTACTGGTGGATAAGTTAAGTCTTTCATAGTAGCCAATGGAAACTAGAAAGAAGAAGAAATGGAACTTAGTTCAGTGGTAAAGGTATATGATTGGTACATGTAAAATCTGAGGCTCAGTCCCTGATATCTGGAGATAAAGCTGAGCTAAAAAACAATCTGAATCAAGATTATTTCACAAGACTTCAATCTGGTCCCTTCAAATGGCTTAGACTGAAATCCTCATAATTGCCTGAAAGCATGGCCACTGCAAACAGCAATCAAGCACTGTTCCAAGTTACTTGGAAATAACGCCAACTTACAGCCTTCTCTCTTTCCAGCTGCCAATTACTCAGGTTGAGACCTCCAGAGTGTGGAAAGAAATAATCCCTCCAGCTTTGTTTAGCTCCAATTCTGCCATCTGCTGAATTACTGAAATATGAAGGTCTCTGAAAGGAGTGCTGTCAGTATGGTTCCACTGTTATAATGGGAGTTTTCTAAACCAGGGTTTTTCAAATGTTTTCAGGCTGCAGAATCTGTTAAAAATATTTCCTCAAATCTCTGAATAAGTTACCAAGTTCCGGGGATAGAAAATTAGCTGCATTCCAGGTTCTGCCCCACCCCCCATCCCGCAAGAAATCTCTCACAAAACCCTATCAATATCTGGTGGAATACAATCATTCCAAAGAACACATTTTATAAAACCCAGTTCTAGACTGATGCATTAGATCACTTTGGGAAGCACAGGGTTCAGCTTTGGTGAGCATCTGAAGTGAATAGCTAGAAACAGTCTTCTGATTTGGTGAACTTCTGATGTGCTGGGACCAATGTTCCCTCTAAGCTGCACGGCCGTACACGTGATAAGAAAACGCCATGCAGCAGTTTCCAACTGCTGCGTGGCGTTTTCTAATGTCAAAGGGAACATTGAAGCGCGGCCGCGCACGTGATAAGAAAACGCCGTGCGGCAGTTTCCAACTGCCGCGCGGCATTTTCTAATGTCAGAGGGAACATTGGCTGGGACTACAGTACACTTCTAGAAGAAGAAGCTTGGCATTCTGAGAATTGCAGTTTTAACATGTACAGAGAGCATTGTGTTGAGAAAGGTAGGGTAAAATTATGAGTCTCTGAATGGGCTTCAATGGGCTTGAATAAATCAAATTCAAGTTGATTTCATAAAACCATTTCAAACACAATGTGTCTTCAATGTATATATGTCTGCCCTTCCTTCCCTCCTTCTCTCCCTTCCTTCCTCCCCTCCCTCCCTCCCTCCCCTTTTTGGATATCTAATGTTCTCGGATTCAAATATTTTATTACTTTATCAAAATATAAAATACAGAAGTACAAGAAAAGGAAAATAAGGAGAAAATAAGGGAAGAAAAGGGGAAGATAAAAAGTGTAGAATAAGGGAGAAAAGAAAAAGAAACCCATTGATTTCAAGCTCCTTTTGATGCAGTGAGTAGAATAAGGGTCAAGTCAAGACTTTAAATCAAGTCAATTTAAATTACGATTTAAAACATGATTTAAATCCCTAGTAAAAAGGCTTGATTTAAATCAACTCGATTTAAGTCATAATTTTTAAAGAGCAACTGCCATCTCTGTCCCGCAATGGCTCCTCCTCTGACCCGCTATTTACTCACCGACAGTCCCAATATTGCAGAATATACAGCCTCATGCTACATAACTAAGCTCCATTTCATGCTGAATAAACTAAATTATTAATGTATCTTAAATAGAAAACTACTGTATATTTAGATATATATTTTTACTCCAAAAGCATTTTATTAAAATAAATTTGATGTAAATAAAAAAATCTGATTTAAATAAAAAATCCGATTTAAAGAAAAAGATCCAATTTTTTTTTAAAAAAATTTAAATCGATTTTTATCCACCCTGGTAATAACATTAAACAACAACCTTTACTTCATATAATAATATATACTAGCCATTTCTATAACAAACCTATCTAAGCAGTAAAAACCAAAATTAAAGTTTCATTTTTTTCCACCTCAAGCACAAAGTTCAAAAGTGGTTTCCAAGCAGAAACAAAATTAATTGTGTTCTTTTCTTTAATCAAAACAGTCCATGTTGCCATCTCTGCTAACTCTATCAACTTTTGCACCCATTTGTCCAGTGTGGGAATCAAAGTACCCTTCCATTTTTGTAGATAACTATGTTCCGATAACTAATGTATGGCTGTGAAAGTTGGACCATAAGGAAAGCTGAGCGCCAAGGAATTGAGGCCTTTGAACTATGGTGCTGGAGAAGACTCCTGCGAGTCCCTTGGACTGCAAGGCGATCAAACCGGTCAGTCCTAGAAGAGATCAACTGCTCTTTAGAAGGCCAGATCCTGAAGATGAAACTCAAATGCTTTGGCTCCCAAATGAGAAGGAAAGACTCACTGGAGAAGAGCCTAATGCTGGGAAAGATTGAGGGCAAAAGAAGAAAGGGACGGCAGAGAATGAGGTGGCTGGATGGAGTCACTGAAGCAGTCAGCGTGAGCTTAAATGGACTCCGGGGGATGGTAGAGGACAGGAACGTCTGGTGGAAGGTTGTCTATGAGGTCGTGATGGGTCGGACACGACTTCGTGACTAACAACAACAACGTTCTGATTCTGCTTAAGGCAACTTTCCGTATTTGGGTTCACATGTTGATGCTGCATCCATTTGCTCTGCTACGTATTCTATTGAGACGTTTACTGGAATGAGTAAAACTGAAAGGAGGATGGTTCTAATGATAAAAGGATGTGCCGGATAGGTGTACTTGTGAAATGAAACTTTGGAGCATATTGGCAGCACTTTCAAGAATAGCTACAATTCTTTACTTAAAAAGTGTAATTCGGATGATATAGGGAGAGAAAAAATAGGGATATTTGATGACCAAAGTGGCACATACACTCGTAACAACAAATGCTGTTTCAAGAGCTGTAGGGCTGATTAATATGTTGTTACTATCTAATGGAAATCCTGCAAACCAACTTCAAAAATATGCTAAAGATTGTGTAGCCCCCAGAAGCTGCTTATTTTGAATACTTAAATAGACAGAATCGGGAAAATTAAAAAGAAAATGGGTGAAACATATATTCTGCTTGAGACCAAATCCTTTCAAGTAGCACATCAAAAAGCAACCACCACAGCTTATGTCACCCACCAAATTCTAGTTAGTCACACAATCTGCCAAGTTAAGTCATTTAACTTTGGGCCTGGGGGTACCTGCAGGATTTAAACCTAAAGTGCCCACGGCTCTTGTCAAAAGTTTTAAACTTGCTAAAACCATTTCAGAGAAACCAACTGTCCAAGGAAACCTTGATACAGAAGGGTCAAGAGAAGTACAGCAGAATGAACAATGTGTCAAGATAGTTAATGCACCATTCTATAAAATTATCACAGAAGAAAAAAGCTCGTATTTTTCTTGCTTCGTTCTCCATCCTTTTCAAAGAGAACTGAAATTGTGTGTGGAGTTTTTCTATAGCCATGAAATTATATGAACCAAATTCAAAGAAAAGGGACATTGGTCCTTCCCTGATACGCCTCTTCTTGTAGGGTGGAGCCAACATTCAACTATGGGATGACACCGTCCATTCAGCCAATGAGGACAGAGTCTGTCAAATTGTAGATCTCTGCCTGTGCCTCTATTGCCCCCTCTTTGGCGAAGACCGATAGACAGACTCGGCATGTGTTTTCCCAAGGTCCACTCAAGCAATAAAAGATCACAATTTGATGTCCCAGAACGCAGATCAGACTGACTTTGGGTGGGATTGGATGTTGGCTCCACCCTACGAGAAGAGGCGTATCAGGTAAGGACCAACAACCTTCTCCATAGTGGGTGGAGCTAACATCCAAGTATGGGACATACCAAAGCCATCTGTCCATTGGGAGGGCTAAGTCTGGTTGGAGTTCACTGTCTGCGAGTGCACGCTTTGAAGCACCCGGCGACCAAAATCCACCTCTGCCGAAGTGAAAACGTCAAGTTTGTAGTGGCGGAGAAAAGGCATTGGCGAGGCCCAGGTGGCCGCCCTGCAGACCTCTTTGATGGACGCCTGCGTGGACCTTGCAGCCTTCATTGTCGCACTGTGCGTAGAGTACGCTGTCACACGGCTCGGTCTACGTAAAGACTGAAGGTCATAAGCTTTTGCTATGGCACTACAGAACCATCATCCGATCGTGGAAGGGGAAACCTTATGGCCCAAGGAATTGGGTTGGAAGGAGACAAAAAGGGCCTCCATCCTGCGCATCGTGGATGTGCGCTTGATGTAAACCTTGAGGGCCTGATGGACATCAAGGGTGTGCCACTGTCTGTCTAAGGTGTGAAAGGGGTTAGGGTAGAAATTTGGGAGGACAAGTTCCTGAGCCCTGTGAAAGAGGGAATTCACCTTGGGCACAAAGGTAGGCTCTAGACGGAGGACGACATGGTCAGCATGGAAAATGCAGAGGTCTTGTCTGATCGACAGGGCTGCGAGCTCAGAAATCCTCCTGGCAGAGGTGATTGCCACCAGGAACGCCACCTTACAAGAAAGTGGCGAAGAGACGATGTTCACAAGGGCTCGTAGGGGACTCCCGTCAGTGAGGTGAGTACCATAGTAAGGTCCCAGGTGGGGTACCTGTGAACCACAGGCGGGCAAAGATTGGTAGCCCCTCTCAAAAACCTGCAGACCCTGGGATGCTGCGCTAGCGATGCCAGAGAGCCACAGGACAACACGGAAGATAAGGCCACCACCTGCCATTTGATTGTGTTGGGGCCCCCCCTTTGATGGCGCTCGGCTGGAATCTCGGCAGCAAGGAGCGGCTAGAGCCGCAGCTCTGAGCCGCTTTCGACCTCAGCGACTCTAAGCGATGCGAAAAGTCAGCTGAGGGAAAACTCACAATTACTGAAACCTTGACTCTGTAGTAAGGTGGAGAAACTATCACAAGCTGGGAGATCGAAAAACACATGTCCTGTCAGACCGAGGACTGAGTCAAAGAGGGGGCAATGGAGGCAGAGGCGGAGATATACAATTTGACAGACTCAGTCCTCATTGGCTGAATGGACGGTGTCATCCCATATTTGGATGTTGGCTCCACCCACTATGGAGAATGCCTCTGGGGTTGGCAACAGAGAAGGGCATCAAAGGGCATCCCAACAGGACTGTGACTGTTCTGTGAAAGCACAGAAAATTAAGAATTATGTACTTCCTTACTTATTTACTACATTCATTGTCTTATTCTGGTAGGTTTCATCCGCTCAGTCCGCCAGAATCTGTCTTCACCTGCTCGGGATAGACAAGTCCCTATCTCACCGAAGGTCGATGACCCAACGGCTACTCTCAACCTGGTTTGGCCAGCCTGTCGAAGCTGTTGCCCAGGGTGTGGCCGCTGCGCTTGCTACAGCTGCTAGAGCCACAGGTGAGAGCTGAGTGACAGGTGGGGACCAAAGGTGAACGAGCTGCCCTAAAAGCTGCCCTAAAATGAGCTGCCGTAAAAGGACACGACATGCCCCTACACCAAAGGTGCTACCCCTCCCTGAGCACCCCATACAGTCTCTGCAAGCAATGTGGTACACTAAGAGCACGGCAAGACACGAAAGACGCCCTGGTCAACCACTGTGCCCAGCCCATCTCCAACTGTCTTGACTCTTGTCCTGCTATTTGGAGCAAGATGGAATCTGGGAAGAGAGAGTGAGGCTGACTATGCACACCTCTCCCTCACTTTAATCCAATTCACGTGCAAGTCTTGACATCCCGCCCCCAATTGATAGATGTCAAGGTCCTCTTCGAATACGATGGACGAACATCACAACATTCATTAAAAATCAATTCTACTACTGAAATTTTGGCATGCTATCCACAAAAACAACGGAGTCTCCATCATGCGGAAGATATCATCTCTGGGGGAACAAACGTGTCTTGTGGAAGGATTGGGGTATTTAATTTAGGACCTCAAGAAATAAGTGTACCGTAAAAATAACTCAAAATATACTGCATTTGATAGCAGTATACACACCAAAGGGGTGAGAAAGTGAAGGGACATATCAGCAATAACAAACAGCAACTTTTGCAATCTTAGTTTCTTTTGTAGCTCCAGATTTCTCGCAAAAAGTTAATTCCATCTCTTAGATTTTGTCAGACCAAAAAATACAATCTATTTATCACTAAAGCCCAGCTATATCTCTCCACTGTAATTCTTGTGATCTCACTCTTTGTCCTTACTTTCCACTATCAGCTGTTGTAGAAAGGTGTAATAGTACAAAGAATCAGTAGTATAAAGTAACATTGCTTAGCAATAACACAAACAGAGAACCGAAGGTAGGTGAAGGATGATTTCATTCAAAGTTGGATGAAAGATACATGACAATGGAAAGGTTAGGTATTTGAGAGGGAAAAAAGATTACAGTCATCACCAGTCTCAAATTGGCAGTGTACGTCAATTTCTTGTTTACAGAAATCTTATATCTAGAACTGGAAATGAAACAGAAAACATAACAACAATAAAAGGCCTACAGACACACAATCAGCTCCAGAAGAAAAGCAATGCAAAACAAAGGATTTTAAGGATTTCTCCAATATCTCTCACTAGCTAAATACCCATGCTCCGCTGCGGAACTATTTGATCGGGCTTGATAAATTGACACTTAGAGCTTGAAAATTAATGAGTAGTTACAATCGGCCTCTCCTCTCCCCTTCTCTCCTCAGGCTTGCCCTACAGAAGCCTCTACTCTCCTATCCCCCTTCTCTCCCTCAGGCTGGCCCCATTGATCCTCTCCTATCCCCTTCTCTCCCTCAGGCTTGCCCCACAAAGGCATCTCCTCTCCTATCCCCCTTCTCTCCCTGAGGCTGGCCCCACAGAGGCCTCTCCTATCCCCTTCTCTACCTGAGGCTTGCCCCACAGAAGCTTCTCCTCTCCTATCCCCATTCTCTCCCTCGGCCATGCCCCACAGAGGCCTCGCCTCTCCCCTTCTGTCCATCAGGCTTGCCCCACAGAAACCTCCCCTATCCTATCCCCTTCTCTCCCTCAGCCTTGCCCCACAGAAACCTCTCCTATCCTATCCAATGTTCTCTGTAACAACAGAAAACGCAGCGTTTTCTCCAAAAGAGAGATGAGCCATGACAGCTCCTCTTTTTCCTACTTCCTGATCTTCAATCTATGCACAAGCTAGCCTTTTGTTACAAATCCTTTGCCCATTCATCTGACCGCAACTATTGTTTACTGGATTATTCATAAGCCCTCTGCATGAATGGCCATTCGACTGCTATTGAATGGCGCAGCTGCTTCTGGAGGCTGAGGCTTATCCATTGCAGTAGGGCCAAACTCTGGCCAACATCTTAGCTTTGTGAAAGAAACAATGGCAAACATAACTAGATCTTGGATTTCACACTAAAATTACATATGCCAAGGAGTCATGATGAAGAAAACATCAAAATACACTGGATACTAAATTAACTAAATTAGGGGACTGGAGGCTAAAACACACAAATAACGGTTGCTAGAGTTGGGTATGTCCAGTTTAATGAAAAGGACTAGCAGTGCTCCAATATCTAAGGTGTTGCCACAAAGAAGACGGGGGTCAACCTATTCTCTAAAGGGCCTGACGTGAAGCAATGGATGGAAACTAATCACGGAGAGATCCGATATAGAACTACGGAGAAATTTCCTGACAGTGAGAACAATTAACTTAGTGGATTCTCCAGAAGTCGTGGGTGCACCAACACGGGAAGATTTTAAGAAGAGATTGGACAACTATTTATCTGAAATTGTATTTTCTGCCTGAGCAGGTGTTGGACTAAAAGACCTTCAAGGTCCCTTTCAACTCTGTTATTCTGTTAAATGGACTATATTTTCACAAGACTCCAAACCAACAAATGGCCCCAAACAAACAACGATCAACATTTATCATGTTTAACATGCTGTGTACATATAATGAATGCCCGTGCAACTAGCCTAAATTGAAATACCGTATTTTTCGGAGTATAAGACGCACCTTTTTACCCCCCAAAAGAGGGTGAAAATTTGGGTGCGTCTTATACACCGAATGTAGCCCTACCCACCCACCAGCCCCCACTCTTCGGAGGTTTTCGGCCTCCGCACGTCGCATTTTCAGCCGGTTCCAGCCGTTGCTGGCCACCACCACCACCGCCATTGCTGGCCGCCCCCACTGCCGCCCACCGCTGCCGCCATTGCTTGCCACTGCTGCTTGCCACCGCCGCCTGCCACCACCGCTGCCTCCATTGCTTGCCGCCGCCGCTGCCGCCGTTGCTTGTAAATGGTTGTAAAAAGTGTACATGGTTGTAAAAAGTATTCTGCTACACTGGTATTTTATTAAATATATAATTACTACACCATTTGGTTCAGAATACTTTTTCCTTGTTTTCCTCCTCTAAAATCTAAGTGTGTCCTATATTCCGGTGCGCCCTATACTCTGAAAAATACGGTATGTTATATGGGGGAAAGGGGTTTTAAAGGAGGGTGGGTTTGGTGGAAGCACTGGTGGAACTGCAGGCTCCTCTTGAAAAGCATTTCCAAAGCAGAAATACATTGATTTCGTCCTAGCCCTAAAATAATGCTGTTTATATTGGAGAGAGGGAGATAAAAGGTTTTATATACATGTAGAGATAATAATATTGGATTATGTTGCACTGGTATGTGGGGGATATTTCCTCTGATTTCTGAAAGATTCATGTGTTTACATTTTATTGTTATTATATGTAACCAATTTAATTGAGCAGCAGCAGAGGTAACTGCTGGATTTGGGGAACAGTTTTATTATCAGTCTAGTGTTTTCTGCTCCTTCTACTTCATCAGCAATTGACATTTTGCTAGTGGGAGGCTAATTGCTAATCCAAATGGAAATAAACCATAGATCATAGACTGGTAACAAATTGGTATTTAAGCATATGTTGGGCATTCATTTTCTCTGCTCATTTGAAGGACATTCTAATTTATTCTAGCTGTGCAGAAAGGTTTAATCCCCCCCAATAAACTTAATCAGTATGTTGCTAATGTTGCAAGTATTAGAATTTCATTCCTGTTGTTATAAAAGCTCAGATGCCGAAGGCAAAAAGCCTTTCAAGTGATCATTCTGAAGAAACAGAAATTTCCAAATGAGTGATTTAAAGCAAAAATGGCATTTGGAATCTCAACAGATATATAGAATCATTGATTGATTGATTGATTGATTTACAGGGCTTGCAGGCCACTCCAATCAGAAGCAGAATCTAATATAAATGTTCACATCTCACTCGCTTAAGTTGATGATGAGGGCAAGTGAAATGAAAATCAGAGAAAACCCCTACTATAAATACTTAATGCCTTTTGTATGGAATGCAACCTAGTAATTACATGAGGAATGGCTACTCAAACAGGACTACTGAACTGTTTATTTAGATAGTAAGAGGACCCACTGTTCTCAGAATAGAGAATAAAATATAAAGAGAGACAGATAAATAGCATGAGGCCAGGGGTCTCCAACCTTGGCAACTTTAAGACTTGTGGACTTCAACTCCCAGAATTCCTCAGCCAGCTTTGCTTTAAGACTTGTGGACTTTGCTTTAAGACTTGTGGACTTCAACTCCCAGAATTCCTCAGCCAGCTTTGCTGGCTGAGGAATTCTGGGAGTTGAAGTCCACAAGTCTTAAAGTTCCCAAGGTTGGAGACCCCTGAACTTGGCCATCAGTGAATCTGTCCAGAAGAAATTTTGGAAAGAATTGAGAAAATGCACAGGTGTTGTTTAGATTAGAAGACATGGGAAGTAGAAACGCAAGAAGTCTCTCTGGGGAAGAAATTTATTATTAGACTTTCTGCAAAAGTAGGAGCAAAGATCATCAGGCCATGCATTTAGGAAAGTTTGTGCCAATTCAGCCTGAGCACAGAAAACAAGAAAATGCTACTGCTGTTTAAAATAGGACAGCGTTTAAATGAATGCGGGGAGGAAGATTAAATCATATAAAAAAATGTAAAACAGCTGATCTACAAGGAAGCAGTCATATATAGCCTTCTTAGAAAGTGGCAGCAATGTGAAAACATTAGTAGTATATGTAGCCCTTGACACTGCCCATTATGATCATACATTGGACCACTTCAGTCATAAAGTGGATCATCGCGTGAACAGCCCAATTTTATGGCCATTTTTGTAGCAATTCTTAAGTGAATGGTTTTTAGGTGAATCTGCGGTTGTTAAATGAAACCACTGTTCGCTCTCTTTTTTTTTTTTTTGCCAAAAAGTGGAAGCAAATTCCAGTTTTCTCCAAAGAATGTTGTAAATAAGTGTATATATAGAATAACAGAGTTGGAAGGGACCTTGGAGGTCTTCTAGTCCAACCCCCTGCCTAGGCAGGAAACCCTACACCACTTCAGACAAATGGTTATCCAACATCTTCTTAAAAACTTCCAGTGTGCAGGCTGGTTGCTGAGTGCCTGAAATGTGGTCACTGAAACTTTGTAACCTGGTCATAAGTACCTTTTGAGGGATCCGCTGTAAGTCGGTAAGGTTCTCAGCCGTGAGTCGAGGACTATATTTATTTCATGGAAATGTGCTAACAGTTCTTTCATTCCACAGAAAATAAATACATCTAGACTTCACCCTTCCTGGTGATAGAAATGTTTTTTGTTTTGTTTTGCAGACTCATGTTATGACACAGGTGAGCAACACGGGGACTTTACAGATGGTGTTGAGTAGCACCTCCCAACATCTCTCATCACTGCCCATCAAACATCTGGAAAGTGCACTTGTCACTGATTTATCAGGTAGCAGAAACACAGAGAGAAGACTGGTTTTGTATTCAGGTCTCAATGAAAAACGACGCAATAAATAACTTTCAAGACTCGTCACTCAACCGTTTTGATCTCCAGAGATCCAAGCCACCCTAGCAACTGAGACCTCTTGGGAAGGTGTGACGGTCTACTTGGACAATGCTCAATTGGTATACAGCAAAAAGCTCTCTCGCCCTCCGTGCAAGAGAAAGGACCTCTTGTTAGTACAGGCCCAAAAGTTATGATCTGTCAACACTTGAATTGCCCAGTGCAATGTTATTTTATTCAATTCAGCTGTTCAACAGCTGACAGCAATGGAACACTAATGCCCTTTGAAGCTCTCTGAAAAGCCAGTAAGTGCTAGATTAGTCTGGTTCCATTTAAGTTGTTCCCATTATGTCTATCTTGCCACCGTTAGTGACTGCAGACCCCACCTTTTCCGTAAAGCCAATTCTAGAGTCTCTTCTGCCATCATTCATCACTTTCTTCCTCTGAGTCTTAAAGCGAATATTAGAGAATAAATTTTGCCACCCACCGCAGGTATCCCAGCTGCTGAAATTAAACCAAAGTGAATGGGGTAAGAATGTGTAAGAGAAAATAGAAGTTCGGCATAAGCAAAAGGACAGTTTCCATGTTATAAACATGAAACGATTCTCAGAGTAGGGAAACAGATTTTCTCTCCTGCGAGGCCCTTGTTCGTCTTACTCAATCAGATCACTTTATCGCATTCCTGAGGAGGCAAACGGATTCTGATTTGACACACTGTGGCTCGACACTCCTGACTGCATTATCACATCACCATAATAAGGCCTTAGCTGGAAGTTAAACAGATGATTTGGCATCAAAATTATACAGCCAAAGTTCTTTACTTCCATTACTGCACAACTAAAAGTATCTCCACAGATGATCGCAAGATATTTATATAATATCTCTTATGCTCCGCATGGGAGGCACACTACTGATTACGGAGATAATAGGTAGATGCAGCGAGTCCTTGACTTACGACCAGTATCAAAGTGCTAAAAGCAACTTATGACCTGGATTCAAAATTCTGACACACACATTCTGCATTTGGCAGTGCTTGGCAATTGGGCTACATTTATAGCTCTTTGCAGAATCCCACGGTCTAGTGACCTCATTTTATTATTGTTTTGCCGAAAACTGGCTTTTACTTGGGGTTTCTGGCAAAACCGGCCCACAGTGAACCACTGGTTTGCTTAGCAACCATGATGTTTGCCTAACCACCACACCAAAAAAGGTCACAAAATCAGGCCACTCATGTGGTAACCCTATTTATGACTGTCATGACTTACAACCTCTATTATTGTCATAATTCAAGGATTACCGTGTATTAATGTTCCACACCCTTTAGAGCAGTGGTTCTCAACCTACCTAATGCCGCGACCCCGCCGCAACCCACCCTGCTGCCGCGACCCCCACCCCGCCGCCGCCATTTGGGTTCTTTTACCCTCTGCACAAAGCATTCTGCGCATGCGCAGAGGGTAAAAGAACCCAAATGGCGGCGTCCGGGCAAAGTCTCCCGACCCCAGTGAAAGGGTCGTTCGACCCCCACGTTGAGAACCGCTGCTTTAGAGCACTTATATATATTCAGACAGAGAGGTTGAGTCAGTAAGTCATGTACTGCTAAACTGTCCATTGTACCACCCATGAAGCCTGGCACTCATAAACCAAATTGTCAGAAGTTGTAATTGTCTGTCTGAGTTAACCACCTCCTATAAAATCAAATATGGACAACCACCAAGCATGATTGCGGGAAACTACCAAGATTATCAAATCTGCTTGCTCTCCAACTTCTAATGACTCTATGTAGCTCATAACAACTCAAACAAGGAAAATACAAGAACAACCTGTTTAAAAATAATACATAAGGTAAGAATGGCAGACTGGACAAGGTTGAAGCAAAGGATCTTCACTCTCTCTCTCTCTCTCACCAATGGACTGTTCAAACTGCTAGGTTTTCACAACGGGAGATCTGGCCATGAACGGTATGGATGGCTGAAACTGTTTTGAATTGTAAATTGTTTTTAAACTGTTTTTAGATATTTTTGTACTATTTTTGATGTTCGTTTTTCTGTTGTGAGCCGCCCAGAGTCCCTAGGGAGTTGGGCGGCATAGAAATTGCAAAAATAAATAAATAAATAAATAAACTCTTCTAAACACAAGTAGAGGCCATATGTACCTCAGGGAGGACCTCATTCCAGAGGACAGGCACTTCTATTTTCAATATTAAGCAAAAATCAAGAACACAAAGGCCAAGCTGTTTAATAAATCCAAATGCTCCAACCAATAGAAGGGAAGTTCAAAAGGTAATGTTAGAAAGTATTGTAGTGGAAGCTCGGAAACAACATCCAGCAGAGACAGTGGTCAATCATCAATAATTGAGTTTAAACATGCTTGGGATAAACATATGTCCATCATCAAATAAAAATTGAAAATAAAAAAATGATAAAAATAAAAAATAAACAAAAAATAAAACAAAAAAACAAAAAAAACTCAAAAGGCAGATCATTAATGGACTTTTTCTGCCATCAATATTTTTGTATCTCAATATTTCTACACAAGTGCATTTCCAGGGTTCTTGGCAGACAATTTTTTTTAATTTAATTATTAAACAAATTTATACACAATAGCTGCTGAATTCATCAATAGGTGACTCTGGGAAGCTTACAACATTAAAAAAAACCACTATGTAATAAAAACCAATAAGAAAAGCCATACCCTACACACTGGGGCAGCAACAATACGATCAAATCAATAATCTTTAATCAGTTCCATCTCCATTCATGGTCCTCTGGCTTAATGACAAATCTGTGTTTTAAGGTCCTTTCTGAAGAGCAACATGGTAGGGGCCAACTATATCTCGAGGGGAATGATGTTCCATAAAGAAGGGGACACCAC
Organism: Diadophis punctatus similis; assembly: GCA_023053685.1. Lineage (NCBI taxonomy): Eukaryota > Metazoa > Chordata > Lepidosauria > Squamata > Dipsadidae > Diadophis > Diadophis punctatus. The sequence continues at coordinate 69,339,985 of JALIGW010000005.1, forward strand.
CTAGAAGGCCATTTTCCATGGTCCTATATAGTCCTAATCAATGGGACTCGTAATATAGCAATAGCACTTAGACTTATATACCGCTTTACAGCCCTCTCTAAGCGGTTTATTGCCCCCAACAATTTTGGGTCCTCATTTTACCCACCTCAGAAGGATGGAAGGCTGAGTCAACCTTGAGCCTGGTGAGATTTGAACTGCCAAATTGCAGGAAGCCGGCAGTCAGAAGTAGTCTGCACTCTAACCACTGCACCACCGTGGCTCTTATGCCCTTTCTCCCCTTCTTGGTGGGTTGGGTAGATGTAATAGGAGGCAGTCCTTCAAAAAATCGGGAGTAGGGCGGCATATAAGAACCAAGAAATAAATAAACAAACAAACAAACAAACAAACAAACAAACAAACAAACAAATAAATAAATAAATAAATAAATAAATAAATAGTTGTCAAGTCCTGAGCGACTACTATCACTTATAAGAGTCAGTTGAAACCTCCCTTTCTTTACTATTTCAGGCTTAGTTATCCTGTACTTTGTAAGTATTGTATTTGTGTTTAATTGGTGTGAGGCAATACATGCATACAGACAGACACATATAAGTAAAAGAATGAACTAATGTTAGAATTGCAGGAGAAAACAAACCTTTTGAAAGATTGTTAAAGAGCAAGGTACAAGAAACCCTGTGATGGCGAACCTTTTTCTCCTCAGGTGCAGAAAGCGTGCGTGCGCGAGCTATCGCACGGGGGCACGTGCCCACACCCATAATTCAATGCCCCCCACGTGCTTCCTGCCCTGCCCCGCCCCCGTGCATGCACGCACATCCCCCCCTCTGTTTCCTTACTTCCGGTGGGCCCGGTAGGCCCATTTTTCGCCCTCCCCAGGTTCCAGAGGTTTTCTTGGAGCCTGGGAAGGCCAAAAATGCCCTCCTCCATCTCCCCCAGAGGCCCTCCGAAGGCCGAAAATGCCCTTCCAGAGCCTCCGCGCGAGCCGAAAATCAGCTGGCTGGTACGCACATGTGTGCTGGAGCTGAGCTAGGGCAACGGCTCTTGTGCCGGCAGATATGGCTCCGTGTGCCACCTGTGGCACGCATGCCATAGGTTCCCCATCACGGCCCTATAACGTCTTCAGTGAATGGGAGTCCCTCACCGGTCATTTAAATTTCACTTCAACATGTCTATGTTTACCAGCCTGTTTTTTATTGTGTATAATAAATTGCTTTTCACTGTTTTTGTTTACATTACGGGTTTATTTTTGTAAGTTTTAGAACCATCCAAGCAGTGTGTAGACGTTAGGCAAGAAAAAGTCGCCTATTGCCAGGAATACATCAATAAATTAAACTTAGATGGGTTTCAGAGGATCTGAATGGCTGAGATCTTCTTAGAAAAAGTGCCACAATTTGGTGTCATGTTTTTTCTGACACAGCTGCTTATACAATATTAGGGCTGGAAATTGAATGCTGAAACTGTCCTTTTTCATTCATTTCCCACCTCTCTTTCTATTAATTTTATTTACTATAATGATTTACAGAGCCGTTCATCTCATCAGCCGTGAGTTTGATAAGCCTAAGGATTGGATTGGCTTGTTTCCATTGCTCTCAGTCTTTATCGCTGAAAATTAGATTCAGATGCTTCAAACATAATACAGGAAGGTGACCTTATTTTCTCAAACGCATTACTTAAGATTCTGCTTAGGAAAATGGTACATGACGCTTTGACAATAATCAGTCACTAATCAATTGCTAGGAGCTGAATGTGAAATTAGCATCTAATTCAACGGATCAACGGTGTAACATTTCATGAGACCTTCCTTTTTCCCACTGATCCTGTCACCTTGTTCAACACATGCCAGCTATAACAACTCCCGGAACCCCGTTCGGGAAATATATCATCTTCCGCTATACATCTAATCTTTTGTGACATTTTTCTTCCAATAGTCAATTGTTGCTGCCTCTCACGCAGCCTCATCCATTTTTCATCCTAAAGCTTCTTGACTTGTCATTAGCCAGAAGAATTCCTCCACCGTTGCTGGCTTCCATATCCACTAGCAAGGCTTGCATGCAACACAGATTTGCAACTTCGCAATCAAGGTGGAATCCCCACATTCTCCAAGATAATTTCCTATGTGGAAAAAATAACATCCAGTTCAGTGGATTATTTCTCTGCTTAGGCTATCCGTAAACAGTAGTTTAGCATGATGCGCTGTTCCATTCAATTGCTCAGTTGAATTACTTGAACTTCTGATGAACTGCACTAAAAGGAGGAGGGAAATTAACGAATGCCTCATTTGATCTTGTGACTATTCAAGCTTATATTCTCATTCCTTTTTAACCTTCTCTATCTACTCTTCTCTTTAATTTATACGTTATGTATCTGATACTTCTGTGAATGTTTTCTTTGTTGTTTGCAGTGAACAAGAATAACTCGGAAAGTTTTTTAGTTACCTCCTATATAATTTTCTAAAAAAAAAAACACCACTGAAACAGTGTTTAAAATTTCCTCCACCCCCACATCTGCACAATCAGTAAACACACAGCTGCTTTCAATGTTCACAAAAACCCGGAAAGGAATATTAGAAAACCAGAACACATGGTATTTATAATAAACATCCTAGGAAGACAACTTCCTTCAGGTTTCTTAGAGGCTATTAAAAAAAAATGAAGTACATTTGCAATGTCCATCTGCTTCTTTAGTTACACTGTTTTATAAATCCAAATGCTCCAATTCAACTGACCGGTTTCTCATACTATCATCCATACAACTTTAATAATCTCGTCAGTGTGCTTTGAATTCTACCTACTCTAGCGATTCTTGTGGCTTTTTTTTTTTTTTTTTGGCCTTTATACACTTTGGTTCCTTCGAACTGCTGGGCTATAAAAGTATTTCATCCCAACCGAGGCTTTTGAGATTTGTACTGGTGGGGAAAACTGGTGGCTCAGACCTTACTATTATGAAATATGTTTCAATGCCATTTTTCTACCTTGTAAAGGAACATATCAGGTAGGAAGCAATGTTCATTTTCCGGTGCTCTTGGCAGGAGTAGTCACGTGTGGGACATACCCAAGCTAGGTCCCCAGGGGGCGGGGAACAGAAGGGCCCATAGTGGAAGGGGTGGCAACTACTCTTTGGAGAACCCTCCGTCTAAAGAATGCCTCATCTGAGGCATATAGATCTATCTTGTAGTGCCGAATGAAGGGAGAAGGGGAGGACCAGGTGGCAGCTCTGCAAATGTCAAGTATCGAAGCATGGGTGGACCAGGCGGCCAAAGTGGCAGCACTCCTAGTAGAGTGTGCCGTAATTCGACCCGGAATCGGAATGGCTTTGTGGTTATAAACGGTGGCAATGCAAGCCTTCAGCCAACACCCTATGGTAGAGAGCAACACCTTCCGAACCATGGTTGATAGCTGGAAGGAAACGAAAAGCGCTTCCATCCGCCTGAAACCTTAGGTCCGTTTGATGTATCTGCGGAGGGCCCTCCTAACGTCCAAGATATGCCAACGTCTCTCCCGGGAGTGGGATGCCCGGGACAAATGTCAGGCAAAATAATCTCCTGGGCCCAGTGGAACCAGGAGTTAACCTTGGGCAGAAAGGATGGGTCCAACCGCAGTACGACCCTGTCTGAATGAAAGGTACAGAGGTCCTGCCGTACAGACAGGGCAGCCAATTCCGAAATTCATCTGGCGGAGGTTATTGCCACCAGGAAAACAACCTTGAGGGTCAGAAGGCGGAGGCTGATAGACCAGAGGGGCTCGAAGGGGGATCCGTGAGCACCTGTAAAACCAAGGACAAGCCCCATGATGGGTAACGGTGCACTACGGGAAGGCGGAGGTTAGCTGCTCCCCGCAGGAAACTTCTCACTCTGGGGTGGTGACTAAGAGGATGATCTCCCTCCCCAGACAGCACTGTAGACAGGGCCGCAACCTGCCTACGGAGAGTGTTGGATGAGAACCCCTTCTTCAATCCCTCCTGCAAAAATTCCAAAACCATTGGAATAGAAGCTTGAGTGGGGTCAATGCTCCTCTCCATGCAACCACTGGGAGAAGGCGGTCCATGTAGAGTCAGAAATCTGTGTTGTTGACGCCCACCTGGAGGCCTGGATTGTGTGGATTACTTCAGTGGACAGAAGATATTTTCTCAGGATCTCCCGCTCAAGCACCAGGTGGCTAACTGCAACCATTGCGGTATAGGGTGCAGTATCGCCCCCTGGCTGAGCGAGAATGTGGGGCGATGAGGATGACTTCCGCCTGATCCTCCAGCACCTTCCAGATCACCCTGTGGATGAAAGGGAGGTGAGGGGAGGCGTAGAGGAGCCCCTGCGAATAGCGGCTGCGCAGGGCATTGACCTGTTCGGGCCCTGGTTCTGGGAACCTGGAAAAGAATCTGGGAACTTGTGCATCGGCTGGCTGGGCAAAGAGGTCCACCAGCGGAGTGCCGAACCTGCTGCACACATCCTGAAATATGTCCGGGTGAAGGCGCCACTCAGACTGGTCGAGAGTTGTTCTGCTCAACCAGTCGGCCTGCAGGTTCGTCATCCCGGAGATATGTTCCGCTATTAATGAGAGGATGTTGGACTCTGCCCAGCTGCCTATAGCCTCTGCCTCTGTCATGAGGAGGCGAGATTGTGTATCGCCCTCCTGATTCACATGCGCCTTTGCAGCGACATTGTCTGTCAGATATAATACATGTCTGTCTTTGATCTGCCTCCGAAAGTGGCGTAACGCTAGACGAATGGCTCTCAATTCCAGCAAGTTTATGCTCAGCTGGGATTCCTACAGAGACCACCGGCCCTGCGCTACCTGACCTTGGAGATGAGCGCCCCAGCCGAACAGCTTGGCATCCGACGTGATCGTTGTGCGAGGAGGGTCTTTGAACTCGCACCCGGCCTTGATGGCATCTGACAACCACCAAGCCAGGAAGCGTCGCACCTCTGCAGGGACTCTCACCAGAGGTTTGGAATTGCTCCTGCCGGCCCTCTGATGGGGAAGCAGGAACCACTGCAGCGGCCTGGCATGCAGGCGCACCCAGAGCACAAGAGCAATGCACTAGAGCATCTTGCCCAGCAGGCACGACAGCGTGGCCAGAGGCACCTTTGGCAATGTCCAAGCCTGACCTGCCAGTCTCTGAGGCTGAGTTGAAGGTCTGGGGAGAGATAAACAAGGCACGTGCGGGAATCTATCACAGTCCACAGGTGGAGGAGGCGCATTGTGGGAGTGAGGTGACTTTTCTCCCTGTTTATTGAAAATCCGTGGAGCTCTAACATTCTGATGACAGTTTGCAGGTCCACCGTCCCCTGGAGGGGAGACGATGACTGGATCAATATATCGTCCAGATAGCACTGCATTCTGATGGGCAGTGCTCTGATGGACGCTGCAAGCGTTGAGAGAATTTTCATGAATGACCACGGGGCCGAAGACAGAAAGAGGAGGAACGCTGTTGTAGGCAGCTGACTCCCCAGGCCTCATGCAGATCCCCGGATAAAATGGCAGCTGCAACCACGCGGTGACAAAATGGCGGCCGGCAAGAAGAAACAGCAGTTTAAAAACGCCACTGCCTCAGCCACTTAATCCAGGGCTGTCCTTCTCGGGGTGGGGCTCTAAAAACAAGCCTGCAACCCATGAAGTCCTCGCCTGGAAGGAGGCTCTTTGGGTGGTGGTGCTCGTCCCAGCAGACCGGGAAGTACCTGCTCACCCACCTGCGGCTCGATGAGTAAGGAAACCTGCGCCAGCAACATCAGGGGATCCCAAAGAAGGGAGAGGTTGATCATCATCTTTAAAGCCCTTCATGGCTTAGGACCAGGTTATCTCCGGGACCGCATTCTGCCTCATACTTCCCTTCGACCGGTTAGGGCCCACAGAGTCGGCCTCCTCCAGCTCCCGTCAACCAAGCAATGCCGGCTGGCGGGCCCTAGGGGGAGGGCCTTCTCTGTGGCAGGCCCCGCGCTCTGGAACCAACTTCCTCCAGAGACCCGAACCATCCCCACCCTGCTGGCCTTCCGAAAAGCCGTTAAGACGTGGCTTTTCCTGCAGGCAGGGGGTAGAGCTTAATTCCAGCTGAACTCTCCCCCGGGTATGCTTGGTTGTTGCATGGTTGTTTTTATATTGTATTTTTAATTTTTATATTATGTTTTTAAATTTTGTTTATTGGTTTCTTGTATTTTCCTATGCTGTACGCCGCCCTGAGTCCTTCGGGAGTTGGGCGGCATATAAGAAAGCCGAATAAATAAATAAATAAATAAATGTAAGGCCGAGATAAGGATCAGGGCTGTGGCGGTCATCCCAGCGGACCAGAAAGGACCTGCTCACTCACCTACGGCCACATGGCAGGGAAGAGGCAAGCGCCCACAGCATCGGGGTTCCCAGAAGGGATTACCCCCGGAAAACAAGGGCCAAAGGGGAAAAACCTCTGTGGGAGCAGCCGCTCCTAACAAGCCGGCCACTCATTACTCACCAGCCCCAGCAGGCGAGATGAAAAAGGCAGCGATCTGCAGAAGCAGCTCTGCCTGACAAATAGCCTGTCTCTCAGGAAGAAGAGCAACGAGAAGGTAAATAACTGCAATCTGCTTGGAGCTGATCTAAAAACGTCTCCTTGGCTGACTGAGTTGTAAAAACTGAACAACCCAGGCGAGCGAAGAGGAGTGGCCAGACAAAATTGATACAATCTCAGTCTCCAGGCAGATGGAAGTTAATACCCACACGTGACTACTCCTGCCAAGAGCACCGGAAAACAGAAGGAACTCAACGCTAAGTTTTAAAAAAAATAAATCAACAGCCCAGCTCCACATGAAGCATCTTTGCATATTAAAGTGGATTTAGTGGAAATGCAAGAACTGTATTCTCAAATCTTTTATGTTCTCTTCACTTTCACTTCATGCAAATATTCCCTCCCTCCCTCCTCTTTGCCATCGCCACTGCTAGTGGATAAGCTAAAGATATAAGCACATTCTTATTTTAAAACTGGTATATCTGAGGATAATGTCTTATGGGAATATCCCCAGGTATCTCTGAATATATTAAGCAAAGGCTGGCAGCTATCACAGTATCACAGTGGGCAAAAAAGAAAAATTTTCTTTTTGGGGGAGGATTTCCCCCAAATCCTCTCTGTGGTAGGCAGGGGCCTACCTCTCTGCCTCCTCATTTTCCAAAGCTTCCTTTTGCCAAAAGAAAAGAGAAATTATTAAAGATAGAGTACGTCATACCTCTGTTTCTCTTGCTGGTCTCAAATCTGTCATTTGTTAGCTATGACTTCTGTGGCCTAGAGGTAGAGCTCTTGCCTCACAATCAGGAGGTTGTGAGTTCTATCCTAGGTAGAGGCAGATTCTGTTAATATGTTATATAAGAGCCGAGGTGGCGCAGCGGTTAGAGTGCAGTACTGCAGGCCACTTTAGCTGACTATGATCCACAGGTCAGCGGTTCAAATCCCACCGGCTCAAGGTTGACTCAGCCTTCCATCCTTCCGAGGTAGGTAAAATGAGGACCCAGATTGTTGGGGGCAATATAAATATACATTGCTTACTGGTGTAAACCGCTTAGAGAGTGCTTGCACTGTGAGGCGGTATATAAATGTCACAAACAAACAAACAAACAAACAAACAAATAAATAAATAAAATGACAATTCATTATTTATTAACTCTTCGTCTTCATAACAATACACAAAAATAATATTAGTAATCAACATCCTAATATGCCGTGAAAACTATATTCCATTATAACAAACTACCACCTGGTAGGGGAGCCAACTCACTCTAGGCCCCAAAGGGCTAGAGCCATTGCTGCCACTCCTTTAGCCACTCAACTTCAGGTGTTCTTCTCCTCTCCATCACCATTACCTCTTGATATCTTCATGGCCAACTATGCCAACATTCCACCAGTTCACCTGAATTTTCAAAGCTGGACATCTTATCAGTGTGAATTAGTTGAGAACATAGTGGAAGGCCAAGATATCAATGTGCAGAGGAACCAACATGGTAGCCAATAATCTTCTATTTTCATTGAAGAGAACTTCATCCTATGATAAGATTGTTTTGGGTTGATATTACACATTATCCCAAAAGCTAATTGTGCATGCTCAGACACACATATCTTTTAGTTACATCCGTCTTATCTTATATTCATCGCTTAATTGCATTTATCCATTCAGCCATCTTCTGTATGCTATTGTAAGAAACATGTAATCAACTGCCAGTAAAACAGAGTAAAATACCAGTCGATTTAGCAGAAATGAAATTAGTTGCCTTCCTATATAACATTTACACAGTGCGTGTCTCTACTAAAAACTTCCATTTCATTTGTGCTTGACATATTCGGTTTCAGAATGTAGAGAAAAGTTTGGATCTTTAACTTCCAAATTAGAAATCTGTTTCCCTCTACAAAATCTGTGCTCACACCTTAGTTTAAAAACCATAAGTACTTTTTTTTTAAAAAATGGGTATCAAAGTTCTTTCTACATGTTTTCAAAATATAACAATACTCTTGAGTGTGAATTCTAAATTAAGACATGTTTGTAATTTGTTGATGATAACTGGGGTTCTGCTCGATCATTAATATATATGGGATAATGAACCACATTTTTCTGCTCTGTATTTCAGTACTGCTATGAAAGCATGGCTTGTCTCCATCGCAGGGGTGTTTATTTTGAAAGAAACAAGGTAGAATGCAACACTAGAGGGAATATGTAGAACCACTGGAAAGCAAAATCTCCCAGCTGTTTCCTAGTCTCCAAGGAGCAAGTAAGACTCCAAACTAAAGATATGCCATGACCTCATCCCTGTCTTTCTGGTTTCCCCACACTCAAAAAAGGCAGCAAATTTAGTGAAACAGGGTTGGAGATGCTCTCAAGGCTATGACATGGCTTCACACATTTTTCTATTACAAGCGAAGAAATTGTTAGCTTTTGTGTAAGCCATCTTATCTCCTATAGTTTCTGTCCTGGCTTTGATGTGAAATCTTATTAACTATTTTTTCCCCTTATTCGTTTATTTTTAAAAGAGCACAAGACATACCGGGACATAATTTTCTAGTAATGGAGGGAAGGGAAAGAATTCTCTGCAGATTACATGCTTTCAGAGTTTATGCTGATATGACTTATTTTCACACAGACAGACATTTCCTGCTTTAGCCATATCTGGAAACTGGGTTTCACAGTGCATAACCTTATACTGTACCACTACAAGAACAAAGAAGAAGGTTTTGTTACGATCAAAGCCATAGTTGGCTAATGAGACAAACCTGGACTGAGGGATTATAAAAATTCTTATATTCTCATCCTGAATTGAATATTTTTCACATTTGTCTTCAGCGGTTTCCACATACAAGATTTGATAGGGTAAAATCACTAAATATGAAACTGAAGAAAGTTTGGGGGATTTTGCGGGGATTCCCAAAAAGACACGTCAAGCTAGTTGAATAGTACAGCTACCCAGAGGTGGTATTCACTTACCTTCCCTACCGGTTCACAAATGTGAGCATGGGTGTGTGCTCACTTCGCTTGCACGCGCCTCCTCCATGCATGCGTGTGGCTTTCTGCGCATGTGCTGTGCTCACGTACGCGGCTAGCACGCATGTGCAAGGCTTCAAAATGTGCTTAAATGGGATGGTATAGTGCCAGGGCAGGTGGGCGGGTCCACCCGCTGGTCACCACTACAGGTTTGCCCGAACCGGCTGAATATCACCTCTGCAGCTACCATAAATTTTGCAAGAGATGAAAGATGAGATTAAGCTATTGAGGTCTGTGTAAAGAAAGTCTCTAAATCCATTTGTTATAAAGTCATCTCTATATTCATTGACAGTTTTCCTTTACCTGGATTCTGCTTGGGAAATTAAGGGGGAAGCCTCAGAGAGAGGATTTAATGGTTGTAATTTTCTGCATTACCATTCTGTCATTTTAAAATGAAACCCCAGGGGAGACACTGAGGTCCTTGCATTTTCACCCGAACAACCATTTCCTTAAAATAAAAGGGCAAAATGTTCAGATCACAGTGCACACTGATCCCCAAATCTGGATCAACAAAATACAATTGCTATGGTCATGTGGCATGCTATGCTCAAACAAATTAAAGACACAATTTCTTACGGTGTTGGTCTGTTTATACTGCACAGTAAACAGTTACTGAACTCTTACTGCACACTGAATTATAAATTAATCCAATTCAATGTTAATTCGGTTTTACTATATTGTAGAAACCCAAAAACTGTAACCTTTATCGAAACAATACACTTAAACCTTCAGACGGAATAGAATATATAAGACTGTCCATTATCTTCAAATCAAGGAATCTTTTGCAGTTCATTAGCAATACTGACAATCTCCTTGAAAGAAAAATATTACTCTGATTTCTTTTTTGCATTACCCTTTGAGAGCAAAGCAGACCCTAGTTCTTTCCTACCTAGAAGATATAGTATAGATGAGAGTATCACTGGAAGTCACAGAAGGTATCTTTATTATGGTTTTTGACCAGCCTTCAGAGTATACCTGCCATATCCCAGTAATTTGAGCAAGAATTTGAAAAACAGACACACATAAATTGGTATCTTTCTAGATTCTTTGTATCCCAACTCCTCCACCATTGAACAAAACAGAAATGAACACCTGAAGGACCAAATACTGTCTATTCCAAGAATAGGCTATGCACCCAGGAGCCCAGTAATTACAGGACCATTAAACTCACTGGATAACATTTAACTCATTTCCCAAATGTCAGCCTAACCTATACTGCAGAATGTGAATAAGATTTGTGCAGTGGGGAATCCTATATGTTACTAACCTCCTCCCAGTGAGTGATAAAATAACCATGTCAAATGCTATATATGCCAACAATTGCTGCCTAATGAAAGACATCAAGGAAACAACCAAGCTGGATGAAACACTAAGATCTTTTATAAACTCAGTCCAAACAAAACATCATGTATCATATCACATACAATATGATATATAAATCTGCCCATTTATGTCTCGCCTGATCTTACAAAATGTAGCCATGCCAAGAAGATGGAAAACCCAGAACATTTTCCAACATCCTTCCTTCCGATAATAAACACACAATCATCTCTCAATCAATTTGCTGGCTTCCTTTATTCCAAAACAAACATGGATTTGCTAATGCATTCTTGATGGCAATATTCATGAGTGTAAAGCAGGGGGAGAAATATCCTTTGGGCAGTCCATTAATGGTATCAAAGGGGGGGAAAACATGGAGCAGTAACATGTTTCTCATAGGCCACTTCAAAGGCCAAGTAGCGAAGTAAAAAAAAACGCCAGTGTTGGGTTTTTTTAAAGAGTTGAGAAGCCACGTATGAAACTTATGTTGCCTGTTCTAATACTTACTCAGTAAACAGGAGCATAATTGTGACATTATGCACTACATGTAAATATCCACAATTATCTTAAAAGAAACTCTTCATTCCCTTGAGTAAATGAACCCAACAGCCAAGCAGAAATACAGCAAAATGGAAATTGCGTGGAATGTGATACTATTTATAAATTTAGTCCCACAGACAGAAATATGGATAAAGGCAAAATTGACAATAGTTAGCCACACATAATTGGATATTTAATATGATAATTTGGGAGTGTTTAGAGCACTCTGTGTGGACTAATCACACACAGGTTATTGGCATGATCGCAATACTTACCCAAACATGAATTGTGTTAGCCTTTCTTATGAATCGGGATTCAAACATTTTTTAAAATCCTATTAATTACTCGTATTTCCAATCTTTGAACTAGGGTATCACACATAACAGCTTCAAAACAAACCAGGACAGAAAATGGTTTAGGTCCGTGATGGCGAACTGGTGGCACGCGGAGCCATATCCGAGGGCACGTGAGGCGTTACCCTGTCAGCTCCAGCGTGCATGCGCGCGCTGGCCAGCTGATTTCGGCCTTTTGGAGAGGCGAGGCCGTTTTCGCCCTCCCCAGGCTTCAGGAAAGCCTCCTCCAAAAGCTGTGCACGTGTGCCGAGCTGCGGAGTGCCAGAGCTGGGCTGCCTTGTCATAGGGACAAAGCGAGGCGATGTCAGCCATTTCTTGGCGCCAGAGCCAAAAGGGCCCAGCGGAGCAGCTATGAAGGCACACCAAAGGTAAGGGGCTGGGATGCCAAAAAGCCTGGAGTCGGTCTGCGAGGGAGTGACAGGCAAAGTACATTTTGGCTGAAACAACGAGTGTTCATTGGAGTCCAGGGTTTTTTTTGGGGGGCAGCTCGATAAAAATGGTGGAGGTGCTAAGTCAACCGCAGGCGGCGCGGCACCCCCACCCGACCCCCACCATGCCTGCCACTCCGCTGTCAGCCGAGCCGAGCCAGGGAAAGAGCAACGGGCGGGGCAGGTGGCCGCCCAGCCAGCAAATGCTGCCCTGTGTGCCTGAGTCTGCTCCTAGCGTTCCTCCTGCGCAGTCCCGCCACCCCAGAAAAGCAACAGCAGCTGCAGGGAGAAGGGCAAGAGCTACCGGCCCGCTCAGGTGCACCTCGCCCTCCTCTCGGGATTCCCTCACGCACCCCATCTTCTTCTTATCCACCTTCGCCGCCGCTGCTGCTTCCACGAGTGCATGCGCCCGACTCATTTCAAAACACATATAAAACACAAGGGACGGGGGTGGCCAAGCCAGCACTCCCAAAACCTGGGGCGGGCGAGTGGGGAGGCCAGCCAGGGTGGTCTCCTCACCTTAGTGGCCATGGTGGGCTTTGGCGGCGTATCTCCCCACCTCGGGAGGGAGCCTGACTAGCAACTCAGCTTTTAGGCTCCCTCCTACTGGGCGGAGGCGGAGCTTGGGGGAGGAAGAAGGTGGCTTTTACAATTGCTAGAGATGCTTTTATGGACCATAGAACACCTTTTCCAAGGTTGATGTAAATTGAGGAGTACTCATACTGATAAATATTTTGGCCATTCGCATCGTCTGGCATTGGAAAATCATGCCCATGTTCTCTAGCTTTAGAGCTATGTTCTCTGAAACCAGGAAATAGTATTGAAGCACTTGCTAATCAGCCAACTGCAGAATTCCATGCCAGATCATATTAAACCAAGGCCCCATTAAATCCAAGCATAGTAGCAATTGAAAAATCAGAATATGGTTGCTGATCTAGGGTAGGCACATTGTTACACAGCACTGCTTGTTTCCAGAATGTATTTTTATTTCTCCACTCGACTCTGATTGAGGCCAATGTGACTTGTTTGTTAGCCTCCAGCAATAACACTACCTAACCAATCCTTGTATCTTTCTGTTTATTGTGCTATGAAGAAACGCAACAATGACAATCTATTGCAGGCAGAGAACATGTGAGGCTAACAAGGAGAGGAATCTTCAAAAGCTTAAACCAAAGCAAAACATTCCCTACTTTTGTAAGAAAACATGAAAGGCCACTGTCCAGAAAAGTTCTTTTAAAAGGACTTGAACACACTCTTTCTTTTACACCCTCAAATAGCTAAAGCATAAGGACAGAGCACAACGGTGTGAAAATATGCTACACCCTGTTCTTTAAAAAGTGAGATCATTGTTTAGCATTTTCATGTGAAAGATCACATTTAAATTTTACTGAGACTGTATTATTTATACTGAAATTAATTCTCTTCCCACAGGCACACAAATAAATCTCCTCTCCTTATCACAGTGCCTTGCTTCTGGGCATATTTTAAGAACAATGAGATTTAAAATACCATAGTCAGACATCCTTTACTAGACTAGGAAAAAAAGTTAGCAGGGGTGGGCATTAAAAGAAAGGAGTAAGCTAGGGAGCAAGAAAAGACAGCAGCAATCTAAATGTGTTGGGGCAGCTTTTGAAAAAGAACATATGAATAGCTGGATAAAACCAAAAGTACTTAAGAAGTTTACAAATATTGCAATATATTTAATTCTACTTTTAATAAACCATCCACAATAAAAACATTCCATTTTATCCCCTATTCTAATTTCCAGTTCTACCAACAATTCTAGAGAAAAAGTGGATGGATGGATGGATGGATGGATGGATGGATGGATGGATGGATGGATGGATGGATGGATGGATGGATGGATGGATGGATGAAATTAATCATAACCCTAACCAATATAAACAAGAGATCTGGTTACTTTTTCAGTGCCATCATGACTTTGAACACCCACTAAACAGATCTGGTTCAGCGGTGGGTTGCTCCCGGTTCGGCCCGGTTCTGCGAACTGGTAGCGGTGGCGACGGGAGGCTCCGCCAACATGCCCGGGATGCTTCTGAGCATGCGCAGAAGCGTCACGCGCAAGTGCGAGCTCGCAAACCGGTAGCAACGGGTTTTAGAACCCACTACTGATCTGGTTACTTCTTCAGTGCCAACATAATTTCAAACAGCCACTAAACATGGCAGTTATTAAGTGAGGACTATCTATAAAGCCAATTTTATTTAAAACAACGTCAAACACAAAAACACATTTTAGGCGACTTACCATTGGTCGTGCATTGATAGGTAGAAGGTTTCCTCTTAGGAGCCTCCTATCACAGGAAGATGGTACTGAAATATAAAGAGTAAAGGCAAGGTTTAATTTGGGACAATGAGGAGACCAACTGCTCAGACAGATTTTAAAGAGTAAGGCTGACATTTTTAACTTTTGAATTCTAAAGGAAGAAAATGCTAGTGTCAGTTTTCAAATGAAAACAGAAGGCTGGTTTACAAAGTTTTGTTTAGAACGGGCTTATTTCCATATTAAAATAGTCTATAGAGGGCTTATTTCCATGTTAAAGTAGTCTATAGAGATGGTGATGGCAGCTCAGGGGCCAATATTTCAAGAGTATTCAAGATTCTTGTCGCAATACATTAGCCATTTACCTTACCAAACCAAAGCTTTAAAGAATATGGCTTAGTTCATGTTGTAATAGCCATCAACAAAGCTTCCCCAAACAAATCTAGATAAAGTTGCAAGAATCTCCAATGCATACTTATAGGGAATCATGCTCACAAAGCAATAATTACATTAATCCCACTGGTGCAGGAAATGGGATGTGGGAAAGGGGAGAGGGGAATTATATTTTTAATAGCATCTAAATCTGAGTGCAGGCAATGCTTAGAGAAAGGCTAACTTGATAGCTATCATCTTTAATTCCATATTCGAATTAACAAAAAATCCTTTTTATGTATAGATATCTTTTTTATAATGGAAAAATCAGATTGAAGTTGCACACTGAATCCAGAGAGCACTCAGACACACACACACACACACACACACACACACACACGATACCAAAACTGCCAATAAAATTCAGAACCAAAGACACTGGTTGAGGAAAACAAAGCAGAAACTCTATTGCAAATAGCAGCCTCGCTCTCAAAAATGACATTGTATTTATTTTGTTTCTTCCATTCATAAGCTGTGTCTGTTCAAAGAGGAAAACAGAACTCTGCTGCAAGATCGTACAGGCTGACTACAAACAACAGCATGACAAAGTAGCAACAATGGTGCATTGGAATATATGCAAGAAATAGCACTTGTCTGCAAGCGAGGACTGGTGGGGCCACAAAATAGGCAAGCCGTAGAAAATTCAAACAGACAGGCACCTGCCACATAACACCCCAAGTCAAAAAGTCTGGATAGTGGAGAGAAAGAAATGAACAAAATCACAAAATACAAAAACCTGCAAATAAAAGTAAAATGATTGTTGCAAAAGAAGGCAAAGATGGTACCATACTAGTAATAGGTGTCTTACGTTCAATCCCAAAACATCTGGAGTACCACTTGGATACTATATTAGCATTGACAAAATCACCACAAATCAATTTCAAAAGGCAACTTTATTTGGGACAGCTTACATCCTATGATGAAACCTTTAACAATATAAAAAAACTATCTATCTAATCCAGGTACTTTTGAGGAAATTGATAGGTGGATAAAAATGCAAAATCAGCCTAAACATCTGGCTGATTGTGTAACTAACCGTAATATCCTAGGACTAGGTCTACAACAACATGGTCGATGCCATAAAGACAGGAAGTGGAGAACTATCTCACAGGGCAATAATTGTGGTCACAGATATGTCTCCAAGGGCCCATAAGATGACATAACAACTAACAGGATAGAAAGACAAAACTTAACTGAATAGTCCGACAGATAACTGAAGCAAAGGTTTTATAGATGATACTTAACACTTTGAATTATCTTAACCAATGAATTGCTAGATAACATTGCTGCCTTCAGAAAAATGCAGCCCTCTGAAAGATTTCCTATCCCATGGTTTCAGAAGGCAAAATATATATTTATCTGTAATGTAATGTAATGTAATGTAATGTAATGTAGTATGTTATTACGTTATATGATGTTGCTACATTATGTTATATGATGTATGTTATGTAATATGTTGTGATTGTGTAATGTAATATGTGATTGTGATATGTGATATGTTCTGATACTGTACTGAGTAATAAGAAATAATAAAATATTTATATATTTAATCTATGGAATAAATACTTAACAGTAAAAACTATTCTCCAACATTGGACAACCATATGTTTTCAAGAGATCCAGAAGTATGTCAGTACTTTAATATACAATACAACATACTCTCATATCTATTTATCATAACTTTTTAAAAAAACTAAAATAATTAGAAGGAATCATAAATAATTTTCTTTTAAATAATAAATCCAACTCAATTTCTCATTAAACTCAGCTGTAGGGGAAAAATCCACTTAAAATGTAAACAAACTGACTTCAAAATATTTCTGAACATCAGTTGTAAAAGTATGTTTCCTGTTTATTTTTCATGTTCTATTTGTCTGTGTGTGTGTGTGTGTGTGTGTGTGTGTGTGTGTGTGTGTGTGTGTGTGTGTGTGTGTGTGTGTGTGCGTGTGTATTCCCATACTCTTAGTCTTCAAGGTCTGGTGGTTAATCCTACTCCCTGGGAGTTTTATTGAGGGAGGGGGGTGATGACTGAGGAGGTTGAAGATCAGATCAAAGTTGAATGCGACTTAAAAACCTCTATGGAGCTAAGCTCAACTCCTTCTAATGCAATTGTGTTATTTTATTAGCAGTATTGTGAAAGTGTCACCACCAGGATGGTTTGTGGGGGTTTTGACAGTCCAGTCCATCCTAAAAATCCTATGATATCTAGGTGATTCCCCATCACTGACCTGCTTAGCTTTCAAAATCAGATATAAGTTTTACCCAATGAGAATAATTAGCACAATTATGTGCCAATAGACATAAACTGGATAATTGGATGATGACCTCATACAGATAGTCTTCACTTAAGAGTAGTTGGGACAGCAATTCTGTTATAAGCAATGCAGCTGTTAAGTGAAACATCACATGATCATGCTGACTTATGACATCAGTTCTACTGCAATTGTTAAGCAAATCAACCATGTTCACTGTTAAGATAAGAAAGATAAATTGTAGAGGTGACTGAATCTTTTCCTTCGGAATCCAATCTCTGATAAAATAAACTCGAGTATAAATTCTAAGAATAATAAAATATTTATTTCGGTACAAAAGAAATATAAAAAACACTAAATCTTAATAATTACATCTTGACAGCTTAAATATGCGTCCTTCTCAATGAAGGACTAACTGTAGAAGTAATGGAGGAATAGAAAGGAATTTCACATCTGCGCAGATCACACCTCATGTGACTGCTTCGCTTTGTTAAGAACCTCTGGGTCATAATGTCTGACATATGAATACATATGAGTACAGCTGACAATCAGAAAATCACCCCGTGACATTCATCAAATGTGACTTCACATGATCATGGCTTATTTCCGGCTTCCTCATTGACTTTGCTTGTCAGAAACTGGATATGAAGGTTGCAAATAGCGCTCATATGACCATGGGATGCTACAGCTGTCCTAAATGCGCACCGGTGTCGAAGCACCCAAATCACACTCACACAACCGCAGAGAATCTGAGACAGCCACAAGATTGAGGACTGGTTGCAAATCTTTTTCCGCACCATCGCAAGAGGCAGTTGTTAAGCTACAAAGTACCGTATTTTTCTGAGTATAAGACGCACCTTTTTCCTCCCTAAAAGTGGCTGAAAATTTGGGTGCGTCTTATACTTCGAATGTAGCTTTTTTTTCCAGCCCTAACTAGGTGCTAACAGATCTTCCCAGCTCTTACCTTGCAGGCTTTTTCATT
Organism: Diadophis punctatus similis; assembly: GCA_023053685.1. NCBI lineage: Eukaryota > Metazoa > Chordata > Lepidosauria > Squamata > Dipsadidae > Diadophis > Diadophis punctatus. The sequence continues at coordinate 69,358,054 of JALIGW010000005.1, forward strand.
GTTACTCTCTCAGAAGAATGTTTTTCCAGCCCTAAGTCTTTGCAGGTTTTTTTTTCATTGCTCTACTTGCTCCAAAGAAGGTTTTTTCTAGCCCTAACCAGGTGCTAACTATCTTCCCAGCTCTTACTGGCTTGCAGGCTCTTTCATTGTTACTCTCTCCGAATAAGGTTTTTTTAAGTCCTAACCAGGGGATAAAATAATGTGCTGAAGCTGACCAGACTAAGGACGCTAGCCAGATGAATACCTGGTAGGCAGATTGTTTTCCCCTATTTTCCTCCCAAAAAACTAAGGTGCGTCTTATACTCCGAAAAATACGGTACCTAAAAAGGAATCAAATTTATATCTGCAGAATCCATGCTTCATCTTTATACACCTTCTTCTTTATCTTGACCTTGTAAATTTACCTTTCAGCAGAGGGAAGGGAAAAACACTGAACTGATTTCTTGTTAACAGTAGGAAAGGAACGCATAGAGAGAGAAATGACTACAGTATTAGCATTGCAGATAGTGGCCAATTCAGCATTCATACAGAATTATCTTATCTGACAAGTGTTACTGACTTAATATAAAATATCATGATCCTTTGTGCTAAATGTATGCTAATTTATTTATTTATGCCAATTTACTCATTCAATTATTGGGGCATTCTAAGTAGTTGCGTTCAGCTTTCATTGGGAGGATAGCCAGATGCTCATTACCTTGTAATTTCTTTTAAAGAAAAGCAAAAAGCAAACTTTCAATGTGACTACACAATAAGAATTGTTGTCAGCTGAAGCTGCAAAGCCACATAAAAGAAATAATCGGAAGGCCACGCAGCAAAAAGTAAGAGCTGCAATAGCTTTGTCTGGACTCTGGATAAATATCACACATTCTCCTCACAGGAACCATTATAACACAATAAAAGAGGACCACAAAGCTGTTTATCTAAACAGGACAGCAGGACACGAAATGACATTGTTGTCTGATCTCTTACAGGTAGTCCTTAACGCACAACAAATCATTTAGTGACTCTGTGAAGTTACCGCACTGAAAAGTGTGATTTACGTAGCCACTTTTCACACTTAACAATCCTTGCAGTGTAACCATAATCACATGATCAATATTCAGGCCCTTGGCAACTGGCATGCATTTGCAATTGTTGCAGCATCCAAGGGTCACATGTTCGTGATTTGTGGTCTTCCCAGCTAGCTTCCAACAGGCAAAGTCAATGGGGAAAGCTAGATTCGCTTAACGACTGTGTGATTCACTTAACCACCACAGCCATAGCAAAAAAAGCCTAAAATTTGACATGGCACAACAACCTCATTCCTTAGCAATAGAAACTCTGGTTCCAATCATAGTCGTTTAAGTTGAGGACCACCTGTACATCCTTGAGTTATACATTATACGTATTATACTGTACATCACTTCATGCAGTATCTATTAAGAGCCGTGGTGGCGCAGTGGTTAGAATGCAGTATTGCAGGCTCACTCTATTCACTGCCAGGAGTTCGATCCTGACCGGCTCAAGGTTGTCTCAGCCTTCCATCCTTCTGAGGTTGGTAAAATGAGGACCAAGATTGTTGGAGGCTGTATACTGACTCTGTAAACCGCTTAGATTGTGCTGTAAAAGCAGGGGTCTCCAATCTGTGGGCCACAGCTCACTACCAGGCTGTCACCTTTTGGTCACCGGGCCGCATGAGTGGCTGTCCAGTGCATGCTAGTGTGACCGCGAGCATCACGCAGGCACTAGTGTCGCCAAAGCACCTGCCCCCCCCCTTTCCCTCCAGGCCACCAACCCAGAAACATTGGGAAACTCTGCTATAAAGCACTATGAAATATATACTACAAAGTGGTATAAAGTCTAGGTACTACGGTATTACCATTGTTATCAACCATAAAATCAGACTCTGAAACCAAGAGGGCAATATAATGTCCAGAAGTACTAAATCGACTCATTTCCCATGGTGTTTTCAAACCCCCCTCCCCAATTTATCCAACTTACACACACCATAAACAAATGGAAAGCTAAATGAAAGAGGTAAATTGCTTAGTCTATCATATTTAACATTTAATACAAACTGGTGAGATTTTGTCTATTTTAAAGATGATATAATTAATACCCCTAATACATGAAATACAAGAGTTTATCTAAGCAACTTACAAATTTAATTAACTCGATTAAATGGCACTCAATCATTATCAATCATCATCAGCACTCAATCATCATCAGGACTAAAATGGTCCCCGAGTTCTACTGTAAATCTCATGCTCAGTATCTCAGAATAATTTCGTCCAGCATCCTGAGAAAAATGTCTACCTTGTCCAATAGCAGAATTAAGCGCACAGTCTTTTTGCCACAAAGTACATGTAATCAAAGTGTGATGTATATGATATTGATGTGCCCTGAACAACGATTTCGCTAGAGTTCACACTGAAGTCTTTTCTTCTCTTCCAAACTGGGAGATGGCAAGAACAGTATACTTTGTACTCTAGTTTGGACAAATGACACAACTCTCGGAAGAATTGTGACTTTGGGGCACTTCCAAATTCCCAGTTAACTTCTAGATAGGCAAGTGCAGGTGGGGGTGATGGGGGTGGTGTGTGTGTGTTTGCCCAACATTTTCTGTGTGCCAAGTGCAATCTAATAGGGCAGTGATGGCGAACCTTTTTTTGCTCGGGTGCCAAAAGAGTGTGCGTGCCCGCAATAGTGCGCACACGCGTGCCCACACCCCAAAATGCCCTCCTCCCGTGCATGCACACACAGCCCCGCCCGTTCCCCCTCCCCGTGCATGCACGCAGATCTCACTGAAGCATCCGGAGCCTGTGGATAGCGAAAAACAGGCCTAACAGGCCTACCGGAAGTTCGTTTCTGAAGTTTTGGTAGGCCCGTTGGGCTGTTTTTCGCCTTCCCCAGGCTTCAGGAGGCTTTCCTGAAGCCTGGGGAGGGCGAAAACAGCCTATCCCGCCCTCCGGAAGGCAGAAAATCGGCTGGCCAGTGCTCACATGCGTGCTAGAGCTGACATAGTGCAACACCTCGCTTGTCCTCAGATATGGCTCAATGTGCCACCTGTGGCAGCATGCCATAAGTTCGCCATCACGGTTAAAGCGAATGATACGGCCTTGAAGCAGTATCTCATGCCCTCATTACTACCCGTTTGGACACAAGATGTTCAATATGGAGCTGGCTTTAAAGATTATTCAGAATCCAGAACCAATCCAGAACATACCCTGGTTATTGGTGTACTGTATATTGTCTACTATATACTGGTATACTGTAGATGAGCATATTACAGCAATAGCAGTTAGACTTATTTACACAATGCTTTACAGTCCTATCTAAGCAGATTACAGAGTCGGCATATTGCCCCAACAATTTGAGTCATCATTTTATCGACCTCTGAAAGATGGAAGGCTGAGTCAACCTTGAGCCGGTGAGAATCGAATGGCCGAACTGCAGGCAGCCGGCAGGCAACAGAAGTAGCCTGTAGTACTGCAGTCTAACCACTGTGCCACCTGTGCTTCAGATTCTGCACTGGTACTATTAGCTTCCTGTACAATGCACAAGGTTTTGCTACTTTTGTTCTTTAGACTAAAGATAACTTAACACTAAGGCACTTTCATCAATGCCTTCCCAGCCGTGTCAGCCCACCTGTTCAAAAGTCTCCGGACAATTTATTGTGACATCCTCTACTTGTTTATATCTCTGGGAGAGACTTGTAACTCTGTTTTTTCTGTGATGATCCACCGGAAATCTGGGGTTCCTCCAGAGACTTTCAGAGATGGGCTGATGCTAACAGACTGACTATTATGTGATCCTTTGTTGTTGTTCTTTTTAATTCTTGTATTTCTACCGTTTTATTATTTATTTATTTATTTATTATTTATTTATTTATTTATTATTTATTTATTGCCATAGATTTTACTGTATTTAAACAAACATGGTACATAGTATCACTCTATTAAACAAGTCCAATAATGAAATAAATTAGAAAGTAAATATGTTTCTAATACAGATCCCAATAAGTCAGATGGGAGTTATTGGGTTAGAAATATCAATAATTCTAAGCAGTGATGGGTTCCTACCAGTGCAGTCCACTCTGTTGTTCCGGTAGCGGCCAGCAGATGGCGCTATTTGCACGCGACAGCTCCGGTGCCGTCTTCGGCGGTCCGTCATGCATGCCGCCATCTTTTTAAAGAATTTTTGGGCTTTTTTGCTTCTGCGCATGCGCGGAAGCAAAATCTTGCCAAAATCTTGCGAGGGGACACGCGTGCGTGTGAGCTTTTGGTGAGATTTTGCTTCCGTGCATGCACAAAGAAAAATTGCTGGAGGGGGCGCATGCGCGTACCGAACATGCACGTGCATGAAACTTGGAGATGCGCACGCAGCGCACCAGTATCAGTAAGTGAGCAATCCGCCCCTGATTCTAAGCACATAGTGCATAAGAAAAAGCCGAGCAAACATCCATGGTCTTCCTAAATTAAATACTTGTTAAAATGTGTGTGTTGTTTTTTTTTAGAAAGCTTGTGTTTTAAGGCAATGTGACATAAACTTGCAAGATTTGGGGCATTTTTAATTTACAAAATATGTTTGAAGGACACTTGAAAAGATTGTCATCTAACAAACATAGTAGATAATTAGCAGTGCATTTGTTTCTTGCAAGATTTGCAATACACCAGGACAGGGGTGGGTTCCTCCCGGTTCGGACCGGATCACCTGAACCGGTAGCAACCCACTGGTGATGTCACTGTCGGTGACGTTCCGTGCGTGCCACAATCTCTTTTTGGGGATTTTTTGCGAATTTTTCCCCTTCCGCGGCTTGAAAAAAGGCCCTCCCGCCCACGGGTAAATTCTGACCTTTATTTCTTCGCCCGAAGCACAGCTGATGAACTCCTCAACTGTGTTTCGGGCTCATTCCTGCTTCTGAGCATGCGCGGAAGCCAAATCGTGCGAGGGGCCGCGCACACGAAACATCGCAATGCGAACCCGTGGCGAAGGTAAGTGGAACCCAACCCTGCACCAGGAGAAGAAATACAAGTGGATGGACAGCAATAATCATGTGCTTTTGTACCTAACTTACATTATGGCAGGTGATAATTTTTTTAACTGATATAAGGAATAATTTTGTCAATACAGCAACATGTTTAACATGCTATCATATGAAATTTAACCATGAATCATCACAGAAAAAGATGAAGTTGAGCCTTATATATACAAAAGAAAAAGAAAACCTTGTAGCTAAGGAAACAGATGTTTAAGCTTACAACTTTTCCCTATGTACAAGGATGAGCCCACCAGAATTTTGCAAGCTTGATGCAAAAAAAAAATGCAGCTTAGAATCATTTCCATAAAGGCAGACAGTGCTATATTCTAATTCTTTCTTTGCTGTATACAAGCCACTCATCCCATTGAACATTCATTTAATTAAATTAGAGCCAAAGATTTCTCCCTTTCTGCTGTTTCTCAAAAGCTCTTTATGGAGAGCTTGGACAATCAAACAGGTTGCACTGTGACTAGCCAATAACTACAGGGACCCGAGACATCCAAAACTAAACAGTAAATCTTAATAGCAGCAGAAACCTGAGAAAATACCCAGTTCTGCCATTCCACTTTTCTTTCTTTTATGCAGGATGTTAATACAGATGAGGTCGTTCAATCATTTTTTTAAAAGAGAACTACAAAAACCAGCTTCAACACAATACATGTTAAAGATCTAGCTGTGCATAAGCACCACATGCAAATTGTATTTAGTTTTAACCATAGTTATTTAACTTAATGCATGATTGAGTACATTACGCGAACTCAGGCATATTGTCACAATAATTCTAAGATCCCCAAAAGTGTTATCCACTCTTGCAAGTCTCACTTGATGGCCTTTAGATGGCCCATCCCACAAATATTTAGAAACAAAGTATAAAACAAGGGAGAGTCTTCTATAATATTCTTTTTCCTAAAAAATGTGCTTGGATTCCATAAGGACCTCATTATGTATTAGAAAATCTAGTACAGAAGTATGGATATGCTCCAGGTCATGTCAGTCACTTAGCATTTCAATCATTGTGTCCACCCTATGAAATTTTCTCCCACTGGAGGTTAAGATGGTTCGAACTTGCTGGTCACCGTTCAATGGCCAGATCTGGGCACCCCCACAAGTGTGTGAAGGGACCGCTCTCCTGGCTATGCTAGCAAATGTTGATTGTGATATCTTCCTCGGCTGTTGAGCATTATAATTTTTGCATCTGTTATTGGAATTTTTTTTAATTTATTTTAAGATTGTTTGCACCCAGAGTAATTTGTTTAGCTGGGTGTCCATACAAATTGAGTGAGCAGATAAGATTAATCAAATCAAGTCTAATCAATGGCTTATTTATACATTTGTCTACTTCTTTCAAAAAGACAGGATACATCAGGGCTGTCAAACTCAATTTCATTGAGGGTCAGGGCTGTGGTTGACCTTGGGGGGCCGGCCGGTCGTGGCCAACTGGGTGGGCGTGGCCAGCTTGACGCCACTCCCCAAACTGCTGGCATGTTTCCTCTTCGCATTGGGTAGACGGGCCGATGATACGCTGGCCTGATCTTTCCTCTTCGCATTGGGTAGACCAGGATAAGGGGCGTGCATAAGCGCACAATCGTGCCTACCGTTCTTGTCCTATGTACCCATATAATCATACCTCTTTTACTCTTATTCATGCTTGTAATATTACATATATATTCAATCATGTTTTACTGTTTGTACTTTGCTTATAATCATATATGCTTGACAAATAAACAAATACAAATTAAATTAGGATGGTCCCGCGGGCCGAATCCGACCACATTGCAGGCCAGACCTGAACCACAGGCCTTGAGTTTTACACCTGTCCTACATGCCAGAGAAGATGGTTATTGAACGAACGTGTGCATTTGCCTTCTATAAAGCAGTGTTTAATGATGCCCACTGTGTCATTTTGTGAATGGCTAAGCTCAGCAAACAATGCTTTTCTTTAAACAAACATGACTAGTTCTCAAAATGTTCAAAAAATGGAAAGAATAAAAACATTGGGAAAGTGTCGCTGCAATGCTGAAGGTTCTTGCTTTTAAGGAAAATTTAAGCGGCATGTACTCAAAGGCGTATTTTGAAAAGAGCTCAGAAAGCTTCAAGATTGCCTCGGGTCGAGCAGGGAAGCCATTCTGGCTACATATAAAGCGCAGAGATCTGTAAATTTAAAAATATATTTTTCAAGAGATCGAATGGAAAACAAGACACTAAGCAAGTGTCAGGCCGAAGCCATTTTACTTGGGGTCTTTGGCCTGCCACATTTTATGCTATTTTAAAATTTATTCTTTGCTGTGGGAATTTGGGAGGGGTAATTGCATGGCGGATGTCTGCATGTAGCCATAACAAATTCCTTCTAGATTGCCAAGGTCATCCTTTCTCTTTGCACTCCTGCACCTGCACGGAAAGAGATGGGAGTTTCTGCCAAGTTGTCAGATGAAGATTGGTCAACGTGATGGATTTGGGGGTGTGGGGGCAAGGGCTTGAACTTTCAACTGGTGGAGAAACCCCTGAGACTTCAGATTTGTGTTTCTCCCAGATGTGCCAACATGGCTCTGCTAATAAATTGGAACGTTGCGATGCGAACCAGTGGCGAAGATAAATGGAACCTACCCCTGTCCTACACCATTTCAGATAAGTGATTGTCCAGTCTTTTCTTAAAAACCTGCAGTGGTGAAGGACTCACAACTTCTGAAGGCAAGCTGTTCCATTGGTTATTGTATTTGTCGGGAGTATAAGACGCTCTGGAGTATAAGACGCATCTTAGTTTTTGGGGAGGAAAATAAGAACAAAAAAATTCTGCCTCTGCCTACCAGCATCCATCGGTAGTCATCTGGCTAGCGTCCTGTCAGTGTGTGAGAGTTGAGGGCTGTTTGGAAACTGAAACAGTATTTGCTGTGTGAGCAACAAGGAGACAGCAAGGACTCTGGGCGTGGCTTAGCTCTGCAGCTCTGAGTCTGTGCTGAGCTCTGAAACTAGTGTGCTCTGAAACTGAAACTCCTTTCCTCTGCTTGTGTTTTCCTTGTATTTACTACCACGTTGGAAAACCTGTTTTTGGTATTGTATATTTACTTCATGTGTTATATTATATATAAAGAGAAGTTATTGAATCCTGCTGAATCAGTTACTTGTGTGTGCTTTCTGTGTTTGCTGCTGCAAACTCTGACACGTCCTTGCAGCAAATAGCGAACAGCCAAGTCAGCTTCAGCACATTATTGCACCCTGATTCAGCACCAGCAGCTGATTGGCGGGTGGATCGGCGTTCCGGAATACCCCCAATCAGCTGTTCTAGGCTGCAGGGATTGCCACAGAGCATCACCTCCTCCATGCCTCGTGTTTTTTGATATGTTCGGTGTATAAGACGCACCCAAATTTTCACCCACTTTTAGGGAGGGGGAAGTGCGTCTTATACTCTGAAAAATACTTGTAATTGTCCTCACTGTTAGGAAGTTTTTCCTTAATTCCAAGTTGCTTCTCTCCTTGATTAGTTAAATATGCATTAACTGCACCCTAATTTCCTGAAATAACTGACTCATGGGTTCACTGTGTTTGTTTCTGTTAAACCCAGGTGGGTTGGATGGCATGGCAATTATGAGTATAAATATCAGACCCAAACAGCAATCTTGCAAAAGAGACTATGCAATAGTCTGGATTTCTGCACTGAGCAAGCATTTGGATTCAGTTAATTAAATGGCCACTTCTCCTGCATGATTCTATGTTAAATCAGCCCAATGAACTGGACTATAGTGGATTATTCATTGTTAATTCTTAGAAAAGGTATCTTACAAAGGTAAATGCAGTATTTGTTTCCTTAGGACATGGTGTAATTTACAGAAGTCTTTCCTAAAACTGCACAATGTGTGTGGAACTGCAGAATTTCTGGCTGACAGTTTTTTTCCACATAGCTATTTTAAAAACTCTTTTAATTTTTCTCTGAGTAGCAAGCACGGACCAGGAATTTTGCCAGAAGTTAACTACTGAAATTTCATAATCCCCCTTCTTTCCTATTCTTTCAGGCTGACTATACAGAAGGGCAGACGGGAACGGGAGGAGAGATAATGAGATCTCTATAGTCTCCAAAGACAGAAAAGGATTTCAATCAGAAGATATGGGTACAATTTCTTTTCCTATTTCGTCTAACTCAGGTTCAACTAATGCCCAGAAGAGACCTACTCACTTCTATTTACATTTCACTTTGGCGTAATGGTAAGGAAATAATGACTTTGGAAAAGTTGCTTAGTTACAACTTTATGCATTTTCCACCAATGGTGATTTGGACTGGGAGTTGTTGAATTCAGCAGCCTCTGGTTGGTTTCTCATCCCTAAAGCTAAGTCAGAATCCAATCTTCATTTGCAGGGATCAAAATGGGAGTGATGTTTTCATTATACTCAGGAGTGAAGAAAGAGATTTTAGTGACTGATATATTCCTTCTCTCTAGGTAATTTTTCAGACTATGCTATTTCATCACACCCAAAAATGAAGGGAAGCGGCACTTAGTTTTTCTTCAAAATACTCCTCCTCAAAATAATGTGTTCAGGCAAAGCTAGGTTTTGTTTGTTTTGCTTGTGTTAAACCCAGGCTGGTATCCAGGTGCACAGGCAGTCCTTGACTTATGACCAAAATTGGAACCATAATTTCCATTGCTAAGCAAGGTGGCTGTTAAGTGAGTTGTGCACAACTGTACAACTGAATCACTGCAGTTAAATGAATCATGCAGACCTTAAGCCAGCCTGGGGATCGTGACCCCTTTGGGGATCGAATGACCCTTTCACAGGGGTCGGGAGACTTCGCCCGGATGCCGTCATTTGGGTTCTTTTACCCTCTGCGCATGTGCAGAACGCTTTGCGCATGCGCAGAGGGTAAAAGAACTCAAATGGCGGCGGCGGGGCAGGGATTGCGGCGGTGGGTGCGGTGGGTCATGGTGGCGGGGCGCGGCATTAGGAAGGTTGAGAACCACTGCCTTAAGCGAATCCGGCTTCCTCCATTGACTTCGCTTGTCAGAAGCCGGCTAGGAAAGTTGCAAACGACAATCACGTAAACCCCAGGATGCTGCAACTATAGATTCCAAGTGCCTAAATTTTGATCTTGTGACCTTGGGGATGCTACACCCTTCCTAAGTGCAAAGACCAGTTGCAAGACACATTTTTCAGTGGTCTTGTAATTTTGAATGGTCGCTAAGCCAACCGTTATAAGTTGAGGACTACTTTTGTTGGTATTTCCATTCTTGGAATTTTCAGTTGATCAAGAATTGATGACCAAAGATACTCATCTCTTATTCTTCTACTCAACCTTACAGAAAAGCCATTCATTCTAGGCAGAGAAGAGGTGACACCTTTAGAAATACTGCTACAGAGGTCAACAACTACTGTTATTCTGTTAGTACTTATAAATTCACTGGATCCCTTGCAACACAAAGATATATGATTAGAACAAACAATAGCATTAGTGATCCTGCAATTCTCTTTTCTGACCAATCAAACTATCTCCGTTCAACAGGGGCATAGGAATGCAAAATTTTAATTATAGCCTCCCATTTCTTCCATCCTTCCAGTTTTAATAATGGAGGCTGCTCGGACTCTTCCCTTGCCTCTTTCCTGGCATCCAGATCTTTCACTCTACTATCAGCATTACCCAAGGGATCCAAATTTTTATTTAAAATAACATAGGTTCAGGAATTGGGAAGTCATACCCAACTTCCAATGATGTTTCCACTCTTAAAATACAGTGCGAATGGGTGTGGTCGGCTTCAAAGCTGAAAGACAGAGGAAAGGCAATTACCAGGGAAGAAAAACACTGCAAGGGAAGGGAAAATTGTTCCTTCAACAATATTTTTTTCACATAATGTAGATGTAATTATTTGCCATGGAGAAGGCTCAAACAAAGGGAACTAAAAAAATAAACCATAGTATTAAGTGGTTCAACCATTTCAATGGGTTTTGATCTTTGAAGCTACCACATAAGTACAAACGATGCTGATAAATTAAAAATAATAATAAATAAATAAATAAATAAATAAATAAATAAATAAATAAATAAATAAATAAATAAATAAATAAATAAATAAATAGAAAACAAAAACAAATGAAAGCTCATAGGGCAGACTCAATCTAACACTGGAACTTTTTCTGTTCTCTGTTTTCTATGTTTCTAAAACAACATTATGCACAAAGTACTAATATGTACTGTATATTCAACACATATAAAGATTCTCAGAGGTTTTGGACCGTAACTCCTACCCTGTTTCCCCCAAAATAAGACACCCCCTGATAATAAGCCTAATCGGGCTTTTGAGTGTATGGCAATAAGGCCAAGCGCTTATTTCAGGGTTCAAAAAATATATAAGACAGGGTCTTATTTTCGGGGAAACACGGTAGTATCACAAACAATTCTCTTGAAACTGGGAGATGCCATCCCAAGAAACATACCATTTTTGTGCTGCCTCTGCAACCTCCAAAAATTGCACGAAAACAAGGTGCGCTTTTAAGAATAATTGTGTCACCCCAAACATCACCTTTGATACAAGTGTTAAACTAAGGATCAGGGAGATCCATCTTAAAATACCGAAACTCTAGCCCAACCATATTCCCTCAGGCCAAAATACTCCACAAATTTCACAATTCCACAAATGAAAATTGGAGGGTGTGTTATGTACACTGCCTTGAGTTCATAGAGGAAAGCGAATATATAAATCTGTTCAATTAATGAAATGTACCCACAAATTTTAAAAAGCCATTTAGTTCTTCACAAATTAGCTTAAAAATTCAGAAGTAAATTAGAGTACTATGTCCCATCCTGTTTTCAATTGCCACCCAGCACCCTAATTCCTTAAAAATACAATGCTGTTTTTTCTTATCTTGTGTTTTCCTCTTCTCCTTCTCCATCCCTATTCCAGAGAAACATACTAGGCTTTTCACACTGATATATTCTAGGATTTCACAATCCTAGAATATATACAACCCTTAAAGTAATGGAGAACCCTGGAGGATGTAGCAATGCAAGGACTTTTGAATAAAGCATTAGACTGATTCGGAATGGCAACAGGGATTTAACTAAGGATAACTTTTTCTTACATAAATACAATGAATATCCTCAAGCTGCTGTCACCAGAATTAAAAGCCAGGAATTGTAAAGACTATATATGGAAACTAGCAAACAAAATGGGATGCCAAGCAAATATTACCGTATTTTTCGGAGTATAAGACGCACCTTTTTACCCCCAAAAAGAGGGTGAAAACTTGGGTGCGTCTTATACACCGAATGTAGCCCCACCCACCCACCCACCCACACCCACCCTTTGGCCTCTGTCTTCCAGCAATTTACCTGTTTGCAGCAAAGAGGGAAGAGCCTGTAAAGCCAAGCAAGTCATTAGCAACTTCCCGAACTACAGCTGATTTGCCACGTGTTAAAATGAAAGTGAAACTAGCTGCAAAGAGGCAAATAGCTGGGAGAGACAAGCAGATTTTTATTTTCTGCTGAACTGGATGCAAGGGGGTAAGTGAATAACTATAAATGTCTGTAGAATGTTCAAATTATTAGACTTATTTTTTAAAGACTGCTTTATTATAGTTCTAGACTGGCTAGACAACTTAACAAAATAAAAAAGCTTTTTAAAATAAATGCTTGCTCTGAAGAGGCCCAGTGCTATTGTATCTTCTTTTAAATAATAGAGAATAATGTATACTTCCAGAAATTTTAATTAATTTTAACAGCTCTATACAAGTATAGTCTGAAATGTAACAGTGTCCTGTTTAGTATTAGAGTTAAATCCTGACTTACCTTGGAGTAGATCTATTTATATAATTGGGAGGAGTTAGTGTGACTACATTTAAGAAAACTTTCTGGCGTAATGTACATTTCTCCAATTCTTTGCTATTTCTATGGGTCAGGCACACATGTACAGAAATACACAGCAAACAGTGTATATCATCTGTGCTGTTTGCTGTTTGGCAAATTGCTTGGAGGCAGAGGCCTTTTTTCCTTGTTTTCCTCCCTCAAAGCTAAGGTGCGTCTTATATTCCAGTGTGTCTTATACTTCGAAAAATACGGTAATTTTTCTTCCTATTTCATTTCAGTGGGGCCAAAAGCATATGCTGCAGGGTGACGGCCCAGCTCATGCTCAAGAGTAGCAGTCTAAAAATGTAAATAGTTAGAAGTAGGAATCTACTCCTGGGCACAATGAAAGTTTCTCGTTCTCATCTTCCCAACCTACAAAATTAACCTGTCGCCATCATTAATTTGATAAGGGTTGAGAAAACATGGTCCATTTGCTACCTATTAACTTCAAATCCCAGAATTCTGAGAGCTGAAGTCCACAAGTAGTAACGAGTCCATAGTTGCCCACCGTGGTCTGGATGCTGTGTCCATAAGCTTATCATGCTGAGCTCACCTCAATCTAGCCAACCACTGAGCATGTAAAATGCAAACAAATCATGTTTCCTCCCTCCCCATCTTTTAACCACAATTTTGTTATCGATATTTTATTGCGTCTCTGTATCTATCTATATCTATATATCTATATCATCTATATCCGTGATGGTGAACCTATGGCACACGTGCCAGAGGTGGCACACAGAGCTCTTTCTGCTGGCATGTGCGCCATCGCCCCAGGTCAGATCTCTGTGATGTTTCTTTCGTGAGCTTCTGTTTAGCTGTAAACAATGAAACAGAAGCTCATGAAAGAAAAATATCTTACCTCTTGCCACGCTGCCAGTGTTGGGATGCCCTGCCTCCCGCTGGCCAGCTGGTCTTCAGGTTTCTGCTGCGCACGCGAGCATGTCCACGCATGCGCATGTTTGTGTGTGCACCTTGAAGTTTGGACAGGGGCACACGCAGTTTGGGTACTCGGTGTCTAAAAGGTTCGCCATCACTGATCTATATCTATATCTCTATGTATAGAGATAGATAGAGATAGATATGTTTGTTTCATTACTTTTCACCTTGTAAGCCACTCAGAGTTGCCTTACGGTGAGATGGAGAGCAAACGAATTTAATAAATAAATAAAAATTAAAAATAATTACTTTGAAAAAGAGATGGAAGGAATGCTTACCAAATTTGCAGCTGGCAAAATTAAATGGGATAATGAATAGTCTGGGACAAAAAATAAATAAAATTCAAAACTATCTTGTTATATTAGAGAAATGAGCTAAAAATTACAGAATAAAACCCAAAATAGCTCATTTAAAAAACAAAACTGAACTACATAGTGTAGGAGATTGATGCCTGGCTTGCTGAGAGTATTTGTACAAAGATCTCAGAATAATTGTGGACTGCAAACAGAATTAGCAGTATCATACAGCTGCAAAAAAGAACAAATGTAATTTTAGACTGCAGCAACAGTAGTGTACTTTGCAAAGCATGGGAAGGAATATTTGCTTTAATGAGGCTCTATCTAAAGTGTCTACTTCTGGATTGACTTTGCTTGTGGGAAGCTGGCAGAGCATGTTGAAAATGATGATCATGCAACCACAACTGACTGTGGTGACATTTGAAGTGACCATAACTTTGCCAAATTTCAATCTCATGGGAGTAAATAGATTTATTTATTTTATTTTATTTGGTAGTTTTTCAATGCTAGATGCTAGATTTTGGATGCATTTTTAAGTTACTCTGTTTGAGGTATGTTGAAACAAACATTATTTCCCGAAGGCAAAATGAGCCAAGCACTCAGTCACACCAAAACGATCTCCACACAAAAATCCAGGAAAAATCCAGGAAAGGTGTAATAAGTTTAACAGCAAGCCTAAAGCTCACAGGAGCTGAAAGGTAACATCCATGAGGACTGAGCTGAACGACTGAGAAACGTCACCAAGGAGGCGGATCCTCAGAAAATTCAACCCAGTCCATAGAGCTATGGAACTAGAGCAGTGGTTCCCAACCTTTTTGTGATCGAGTACCACTTGGAGGTCCCGTACAGTCGCCGCGTACCACCTGGTTCCAGAGAAACTAAATTCGATCAGATATCACTTTATTTCCATAATTGTACCGTTCCTTTTTTGGCCCTGCGCATCCAGCAACTGGATTCTCGGGCCGCTGGGACCAGGTGGGTGGCGTGTGGCAACAGTTGCAAATCGTTGCCAGATTATCTTGTGTTAGGCAGTAAACATTTTTGTGAAGTAAAAAATAACTAACTAAAAATCGTTCATGACCCCGAAAGTGTTCGCGTACCACCTGGAAGGCCCTCGCATACCACTAGTGGTACACGTACCACAGGTTGGGAACCACTGAACTAGAGCACCCTATCCTGGTCTCTCCCTTCGATACGATGAAAAACATAAGCTATCTGGTTCAAAATAAAACAAGCTACTTGAAGAAGCCTGGTCTGTGGGGGGGAAAAATCAATTAGAAGTTTAAAACAGACTGTAAAAGAAACATGGATTTATTCACAATAAGACTTACAAGATGAAAGAACATGGCTTGATCGCTTTCATTGACTTTTGAGCTCTGCAAATAATCAGGCTTCATCTGCAGCATATTTATTAGCTATCATTTCAAAGATTATTATTAATACCATGTGTGTGCACCACTATGCATTATGTATTTCTTGGTTTTAATAAACTGAATAAAACAGAAGTTAGTATTTAAACTATGTGAGAAATAAAGATGTGTTCAGATGGTGATAGCCTTGCAGAAAATTTTACAAAGGGATTGAAAACTTAATAGAATCAATCCAGATTGTGCTTAAACCAATTTTCATTCAAAAATGTGTATTTAAGGTAGGAAAGGGATGGGTTAATCCTATCAGATGTCTGTGTCTGATCATGTATTCAATAATATAATTACAATCCTGCCACTCAAATTTTACAGGATGTTTCCAGCAAATATTGGCCTACGTACAGTAAATATTCATCACCAAAGCCTCACACCTACAAGAAGGAATTGGCAGTTCATTAATTGAGAGATGAGGGTTTCATCCTATATAATGTCACCATGGTAACTCAACAGCTTGATCCCCCTCACTTTCTCATCTTGCTTGGTTTCTATTCTGGTTTCCATAGAGTAGTTCATCACAGGCAGAATTACACAACCCTTTTTTATCCTCTGATGGATCTTCCTTCAGCTAATTGACAGAAATCATATCAGGTGGTACCAAGAGGGACATTCTGTTTTTCTAAACTCATGTAACCCATAATTAACATGATGACTAACCTTAGATTTGTCACATTCCAAAGACTCATAGAAAAGCAAAATATAAGGATGACAACCCAGAGGCGGCAGCAAAGGGCTCGCATCCAGCACCAAGAAAAGAAAAATATCTGGCACAACACGTTTTCAAAAATCAGCTTGTCGAGCATACGATTTTACAATGATAATCACTCACAGAAATATGAATCAATACAAATAAACCCTAGATTGTCGTCATTATCATCCCCCCAAAAAATGCTGCACTAAACAAAAACAAATGCTATTTAGAAATATCTGAAGGATAATGAACCAGAAATCTATTAAAACAAGCAAAAAAAACACATACTGTAGCCCACTAATTCTATATTCAATGGCTTGAGGAAATTTAGTCTTATTGGACAGTTTCACAATAAGCTCTAAAACAAGAGTCAGCAACCCGCGGCTCTGGAGCCGCATGTGGCTCTTTCATCCCTCTGCTGCGGCTCCCTGTTGCTCAAAATATGTGTTACAACTGCCAATGTGCGACACCCATCGATGTGCAATTTATTAAGCTTTTCGACCCCCATTAGGCCAACCATGGATAAATCCAAGAAAAAAAAAGTTTCAGAAGAAAACAGAATCTTTAATTCAACTATATAAGCTAGTTTTGTGGCCGCTCAGAAAATAGTCAGGCACGGGAAGAGTTTTGTGGCTCCCGGTGTTTTTTTTCCTGTGGAAAACGGGTCCAAATTGCTCTCTGAGTGTTTAAGATTGCTGACCCCTACTCTAAAACAAAAGGAGAAATTGTGATGCTTCAGAGGTTGCTGAAATAAATCTCCTACCTATAGTATTGGCTGGAGCCAATTCCATTTCATAGGCTCCAGTAGTGGGTTCTAAAACCTGTTGCTACCGGTTTGCATGCGCGCAAAGCGTCCCAGGCGGGTGGGCAGAGCCTCCCGCCACCGCCACCGGTTCGCAGAAACAGACCGAACCGGGAGCAACCCACTGCTGATAGGCTCCCCATCCAGGGATAAGAAGTTACAGAAAAGGTAGAAATACTTCACACTGTGAAAACTATTAGAGATAGTCCTCAACTTACAATCATTCGTTTAGTGACCATTCAAATTTATGATGACACTGGAAAAAGTGACCCTTTGACCATTTTTCACATTTACGAACATTGCAGCACAAAATTTCGACGCTTGGCAACTGGCTCATATTTATGACGGTTGCAATGCCCACCGGAGTGCTGCAACCGTCATGAGTGAGAAAAACAGTCATAAGTCATTTTTTCGGTGCCACTTTAATTTCAAACGATCGCTAAATGAAGGGTGGTGAGTCGAGGACTACGTGTACAGATAACCAACACGGTGAGATAGATGGCAAACAAATTTAATAATAAATTATTTAAAAATGTAATAAAAATGGGAGCCTGTGAAGTCTGTAAAGCATGTGTAATTTTTTCCCCCTAAACATTTATGGTACACCACTTTTTTCCTTAAATCCCCTCCATTAAATGTTAACAGGAAGGGGACATTATTATGTTGATTGGAGACATAAGTATATTAATTTATGCTTATGATGTCTTATTGCTGAATGAGAATACAAATTATTTGCAAGAAATGTTAGATATAGTCAGGGGTAAAATTCAATTTTTTTCCCTACCGATTCTGTGGGCGTGGCTTGGTGGGCGTGGCAGGGGAAGGATACTGCAATCTCCATTCCCACCCCACTCCAGGGGAAGGATATTGCAAAATCTCCATTCCTACCCCACTCTGCGGCCAGCCAGAGGTGGTATTTGCAAACTACTCAAAATTTCCGCTACCAGTTCTCCAGAACCTGTCAGAACCTGCTGAATTTCACCCCTGGATATAGTGTACTTTCTGTTTTAAGATGGTGGTTTCACTGAATTAAAGTAACTTGTGCATCTTATGTCCTACTTTTCACTAAAAATCCTTCTAAGCAGATTGTATGTGTACAAGGGAAGATTAATGGATGGCTGAGTTTACATTTTGCTATTTTCTTTTGTTGTGAAATTAAAATATGGTACATATCCAAGCACAGATGTCTGAGTGCCATGTGAAGGAATTTTAAAAAGAATCTTGTCAAAATATCTCATATATATCGTCAGTGTTCTGAATAATATATCAGAATACCTATCCATCTCTAAGGTATTTCACTAAAATTGAATGCAATTCTATGTTAGATCTATTTTCCTAATTTCACTTAATAATGCACATGGAAAGCTTATTTATGTATTTGTTTTGCATTGGTTTCTCCACAGCTCCATTCTTCCTTCTATTGCTTTGTGTTTTGCAGTTTCAGAAATTGAAGGAGTGATTTTATAAAAACTACAGTTTAGCCTTTTAGTGAATCTAGTTCTTAGGGTTTTTTTAAAAAAAATAAAGGCTGTATTTTTCCTTAAGAATAAATTTAACAGTAATTCAGACTTATTTCTAAGCAGAAGTGCTTAAAAGGTAAAAGTATCTTATATTGCAATCGGTTGTTTTAACCAACAGCTTGCTCTTTAATTTAAGTTTCAAAAAAAATATCTTATGTGCCTACCCATCATGATACAGGTAGTTCTTGACTTACAACAGTTCACTTAGTGACCATTCAAAGTTACAATGGCGTTGAAAAAATTGACTTAACATTTTTCACACTTACAACCATTGCAGTACCTTTCTATCTCTTATTTTAACATGGACTTCTTAAAAATTACATCTTCACTGCATCTAACTTTTATTTCTTCCTATGTAACCAATTCTCAATTCCACATAATACAGTGGGTGCAGAAGGATATTTTTACATATAGCCATTTTTTCTTTCTCCAACAAACATTACTTCCTCACCATATTCTACCTAATACTGTCCACCTTTCTATTATTTTCATGTATTTTTTCATCTATTTTCCCATTTTTGATAAACACTTTATGAAGGGACGCAGGTCTATCTACATGTTCCAGTTTTCAGTCACTTAAATGTAGAGATGTAAAATTTCTGGAAATTTTGAATCTCTGAAAAAAATCCGGGTTTTTTCCAGGGGGGGAATGGAAATTTTTGGAAAAATTGAAAAAAATGCTACATTAGCACTTTTTTTTGTCTTTTTAAGATTGAAAGTCATTCTGTTACTTTAGGAACATAAAATATGACTATGGACAATTTGACTTGACATAAAATTATCACAACTAGCATATTAAAAATATAGTGTAGCCGAACAATTATCACAAACAGAATTTACTTTTTTATAATATTTATTTGTAATTGTAACAAAGGGAGCAACAATCTCCTGAACTGCTTACTAGTTTATGTGGAACAGCCAAAAAGCCTCCACAAAACAATTTTCAAAACCAAAAGTAACAATTTTTCATATTTCCTCTCCACAGTATTAAATAAAAATAAAAATAAAAACCCCATTCTCATTCAACAGTAAGAGATCAGAAGCCTAAATAAGGCACATACATTTATGCCTCTAATCAACACACTGCTATTGTGCCTACCAGTACTCCAAATATATTTATCACTAAAAATATTAACCAATGAAAGGGTATTATCCCTTGCTTAGTTTTAAGCCATTTTCTATTTTCTGTCAAATATGCTTTTATCTCCATCAAAAATTTATCTTATCCCAATGTGCAACTGCAAGTAGGCCTCAACCTATGTCCACTTGTTCCGCAACTGTAGTTATGGTGGAGTTGAATGAAGGAACTTACAACCTATACCCAAAGCTATGGCCATTGTAACACCCTTTATGGGCACCGAGGATAAAGGAGAAGCCTGGGACCTTCAGTAGTCCCAGCAAACTTCTACTACCCCCTAAAACTCAACTTCGACCCTAATACCCCATTTCCACTGAGAAATGCTACCCATAATAGCATGAAACTGAGTCAAGACAGAAACACCTGATATGGCCAAGAGCTCTGATACCATCTGCAGGGGGGGGGGAACAGTTGAAGGTGTGTGGCACATGAGAGATCCTATGGCGCACAGGGCTGTCGTGGCAATTGGAATCTGGCAAACTGGTGGCTAGCTGTGGTGTGAGAGTTGGCCAACATCTCTCAGCAGAAGCTGCGGGCTGGGGCTGAAACCCAAGGCCTGGAAGAAGTAGCTGGTTGAGACTGAAGGTCCAGAGCCTATACTTTATCCCCAGCATGGCTGCCAATGAGTGCCACTGTCCAGGACAATTTTAATGCCACCCACCCATTAATGTGACTTAACAGGATTTTTTTCATGGAACCCCCAGGATCATACAATTATTTAAACCATTTTACCTCTTCTTTCTCTCTCTGGTTCTTCTATGCTCACCATTCGTTGGAACTTTACATGCAACAATCCCCAAACAGAGGTTCTTATTTTTATATGCATCCCACACCAACCTAGGTGACACTAATTCACACCGAGATATCTTTCTGCCTTTCAATCATAATTCATATACTAAAATTTTCATCAACTTCATCTCACAATTTTTCTGCTTTTCTTTCATTTCTTCAACAATTTAATTCATATTGAACTCCATTACCTAGCTTAGCTTTGGTCATTTGAGTGTTTCACATAATTATTTTTTGTAACAAAGGCAAAGTACAGACTGGTTTATCACCCACACTCATCACATACCCCATTCCTTGCAAACAATAAGGACAGCACCAAATGGATTTGGCACCCTTGGGTTAATATGCCACAAGTACAACCAAATCCTAGTTTTGCCCAAAGCTCACGAAACATTATGCAATATCTGGGATCTTTAATCTTGGAGGCCAATTTATCATTGCCTGATTCTTATCAATTAGGAGCATGTACAATATAGAGATGTACATTCAGTAATTTATTTATTTTTTTGAAAAAAGTATATATACTGTATGAAGATACAATAATTATTAAAAGCAAAGGTTTTAAAATCAAATGGTGCATTAAAAAAAACAATGGAAAATTTCTGCAAGTTGCATTTTTTTCTAGTTAGGTTGATGTTAATTTTCATGAAAATGCAATAATGACGTGTGTTCTTTTTGACTCTTCATTATATCTGTGCAGCATCTAGATGCATCCGCACGCAAAATGATTATTTATAATACACTTTAAAGCAGAAATACCCAGTCTTTTGTTCCTGAGGTCCCATGCAGCAGTGAAGGATTCTTTATTCCACAAATTGAGTTTTTACAGTTTGCATGAAAGAAAGCAACATCTGTATAGCAATGACAACATGAAGGAAAAGCTTTGCTGCGGATCAAACTCCCCAGGGTAAAAAGGCAGGTAGTCTTTTAATTAAATCAATCTTCCCCAATCTGTTGGCTAGCAAAACAAACAAGACCACGTTAGATTGGTGCTTCAAGGCCTTCATTAGCTCCCTATCAGCTCCCAAGAGCAATTCAACGCACTAGTTTTAACCTTTTGTAGCATTTCATGGCTTGGCCCCAAATTGCCTGAAGGTCTTCTCTAGCTGGAATTGATCTGTCCAATTTGCACATCCAAGGATAAATAAAGTGTTTGTGGTTCCTTATTGTTCTGAAGACAGGAAAATTATGGAGAACTTACAGTAATTGAAATGCTGTTGCTGGTTTATCAATATTGATTTACTGGTATTTTACTATTCATTTTATATTATGGATGCTTTATTGTGTTTTATCGTAAATTTGCTGCATTGGTGATTTTTATCTGATTGCTGTTAACTAGTGAGAGTCTGTGATAGCAATGAGTATCTCTTTAGTAAATGATCTGTTGCCCTTCAATTGTTTTAATTTTCCAGTCCCTTCACCACTAACCCCTATGGCAGTGATGGCGAACCTTTTTTGGTTCGCGTGCCAAAAGGGGGGGGAATGTGGGGGATCACGTATGTGCGTGCCCACACTCATAATTCCATGCACCCCCGCACATGCATGCATGACCCCCCTGCTCCCAGCATGCAATGGCACGCCCATTTTTCGCTCTCCCCAGGCTCCAGAGCCTTTCTAGGAGCCTGGGGAGGGTGAAAACAGCCTTCCCCACCCCCTCTGTTTCCCGACTCCCAGTGGGCCCAGAAGGCCCGAAAATCAGCCGGCTGGTGCACACATGCACGCCGGACCTGAGCTCGCGTGCCCACCGATACGGCTCCGCGTGCCACTTGTGGCACCCATGCCATAGGTTCGCCATCACGGCCCTATGGTGTTCGTCTTCGAAGAAAGCTGATTATTTTCTGCAGTTCCGCATATTTGAACAGGACAACATCGAAGAAGACACTAGTCCTTGCAGTGTTATTTGAATAAATGGAACAACACCTGCATAATGAGATGCACATAAAAATCATAGCAACCATTTCTGCAAACTGAGATGAAAGGAAGCATTTAAGGCATCAAGTCCAAGCTTCAGCTCAGCGTAGGCATCCAAAGTAAAGCATCTCTGACAAATGGCTGTCGAGTGTCTACTCAAATACATCTAGTGAAAAGGAGACCACCACTTCTCTGTATAATTGGTTCTACTGTCAACTGCTCTTACTGCTATGATACTTTTTTCGACATGCAATCACAATCTGCCTTCCTATAACTAACATCCATTATTGAATGTCTTACTCTGTGACCTTCTTCTGGGAGACATCCTTTCAAATACTTGAACAGTGGTAATCCATCCCCCACCCATTCTTTTCAACTAGAAATATTCCCGATAATTCAATTTTCCTTTCGTTCTAGCCTCCTGAGCACCTTCACTTCACTTCACCTTCCTTGGTGCTCCCTGAATTTGGTTGTTTTCTTGCAGTTTATTAAATCAAATAAGGCGGCTTAATGGCCAATCTTAAACCAAGAGTTATTCTAATATAAAAAACTGGCTTTTTAGGAGGCCACAACATTATAATTGAGATTCACATTAAAACTCTTAAGTTTAGGAATATCTCCCAAATAAAAATGTCCAGCCATAATGTTGCAGCCAAAAGTTAAAAAGAGGTTCTTATTAAATGTACTTCATAAAACCATATTAAAATTTAGTTACATTTAATTTTCAACTTGATCTCAATCACTTTATCTTGGCCTCATAATTGTAGAGTGCAACCTACAGTATGTTTCTTAACATCCCCACATACAAACACACATAAAGGAATGCCACAGTCCTAACATATGCAACATAGAACTAGGTAGTCATTCTCAATATACAGTAACTTATTTATTTATTTATTTATTTTGGTTTCTTATATGCCGCCCAACTCCCGAGGGACTCAGGGCGGCGTACAGCAAAAATACAAGAGCACCAACAAATAAACATTGATTAAAAGCAAATACAAAAATTAAAAATTCATTATTAAAAAAAACATCCGTCGGCCAGACATACCCGGGGGAGAGCTCAGATGGATTAGTCTCTACCCCCTGCCTGCAGGAAAAGCCATGTCTTGACGGCTTTTCGGAAGGCCAGCAGGGTGGGGATGGTTCGGGTCTCTGGGGGAAGTTGGTTCCAGAGCACGGGGCCCGCCACAGAGAAGGCCCTCCCCCTAGGGCCCGCCAGCCGGCATTGCTTGGCTGACGGGACCTGGAGGAGGCCAACTCTGTGGGCCCTAACTGGTCGAAGGGAAGTATGAGGCAGAATGCGGTCCCGACTTAATATTTATGTACATAAATAATGTATAAACTGTAACTCTGTAATAATTTAAAGTGATTTGTTTAGACAAAGACTAACACTATTGATTAATAAGGGGAAAAAACCACCACAGCTCAGTGTTTTTTACAAGAATTCAGGAAGTCAAGTTTTTATGTCTCTGAAGTTCATTGTACTGTGTTAAAAGAGGCATATCCCCAAACTCTAACTGCAGTGTAGCTGGCACAAAAGCTATTATAAAAGAATCTGCTGCCTCCCATTTCTGCTCTAAATCCTTGATTTATTTGGGGAGACAGAGAACAGACTGAAAAGCTGCCATTTTAAATACTCCAGACCAGACAGCATAAGTACAATATAGGTCACCCTATCACTGCCTGCCATTTACTGAGGGAGGACTAAGCAAAAGACATGTGTCATCATCGGCAATTTACACCTGCACAATTTTTCCTAATATATATGACCTTTGGGAGACTTCAAAGGGGATTTTTCCAAAGGACCTTTTCTGGATGAGTCTATAGGAAGATGCAAAATTGGAAGCCTTCAAGTGAGGGAATTTTGAAAAAGAATTTGAAAAGCAAGTGTGCTGAGCTAGTCATGTAGAATTCATGGCTTAGGACCAAGTTACCTCTGGGACCGCATTCTGCCTCATACTTCCCTCCGACCAGTTAGGGCCCCACAGAGTGGGTCTCCTCCAGGTCCAGTCAGCCAAACAATGCCGGCTGGTGGGCCCTAGGGGGAGGGCCTTCTCTGTGGGGGGCCCCATGCTCTGGAACCAACTTCCCCCAGAGATCAGAATTATCCCCACCCTGCTGGCCTTCCGGAAAGCCGTCAAGACATGGCTCTTCCTGCAGGCAGGGGGTTGAGACTAGTTTTTATCCGAGATCTCCCCCAGTATGAATGTTGTTGAAAGTCTTTTAACTTTTTTAATGTTTTAAAATTGTTTTTAAATGAATGTTTATTGTCTAGTGTTCTTTTAAAATGTTGTACGCCGCCCTGAGTCCTTAGGAAGTAGGGCGGCATATAAATTAATTAATTAATTAATTAATTAATTCACTGCTAGAAATAGAACATTTTGAGCACATGTGTATTCACTGAGGTGATTATGTAAAGCTAATTGCTCACACTGACATCTATGCAATCTTTACACCTCTCTCAATCTTATAACGATTAGTTAGGTCTGGCTTCTAAAATTGTGCTTTTGAAAAAATATAAACCATGCCATATTTCTTTTCAAAATAATTTTCTAACCACCTAGTATGTTTAATGAATTTGCTGCTATGATTCTGTAATGATATTTTCTTTTCATTTTTTTCATCACCTGTTTACTTTTCAAATATCTGTTTAAGTTTGTGTACTTATATTTGTTCTAACGTCATGTGTGTGGAAGGGAGCTTTTTAAAAAAAATAAACAATGGTATAGAAGTATTTTGAAATAGGAAGTTAAAGATCAGAAAGCAGAGAAATACGCAAAAAATGAAATTAATATTCACCTGACAGCATAAAACCTTTGTTCACATTCCAAAGGTATTATTAGGTGCTGAGTTAACAATTCTAACAAACTCACAACCTGATGTCTTCTAGATTTCTAGTCATTGTTCCCACCACAGTTCTGTGTGTTCTAAAAGTTGCCCGTATCACACACAAATTGAAGTCAATCCTGCTGCAAAAACAAGGCAGACGAAGACACTAACATCACTATAATAAAACCTTATAATAAATTTGTTTTACTGCATACCCAATACATTCTGGCAGTGGGTCACTCCAGGTTGCCTATATTAAATATTGTCATCATGTGGACAGCCAAGCAACCATGCTTTGCCTATTGTGGACCTCACCCTCTGGAATAGCATCCCCCAAAGCAGGGGTCACCAACCTTTCAGATCAGTGGTGGGTTCCTACCGGTGCAGTCCAGTGCGCCGTTCCGGTAGGGGTCAACCGATTACGCAATTTCGCGCGACGGCTCCAATGCCGCCTTCGCCGGTCCATCGCACGGCGCAGTCTTTTTTCTGGAGTTTTTGGGCTTTTTTTGCTTCCGCACATGCGCAGGAAGCAATATCGCACAAGGGGACACACATGTGTAGCGAGCGTGCACGCAAAACGAGATGATGTGCGCACAGCGCACCAGTAGGCAGGTAAGAGGAACCCGCCCGTTTCAGATATCAGGGACCACTAAATTCACAATTTTAAATCCCGCAGACCACTAATATGAATTTTTTTAAAAGATAAATAGTATTTAATGCAATATAAAAAATGCAAATAATTTTTCTGCGGACCACCGGACCACCAGTTGGTGACCACTGCCCCAAAGGACAACATCCTCACTCCTAGGTTCTGGAAAGCCTGAAAACCTGTCTTTGGGCCCAAACTTGGTGTTGATGTATTATCCTTTCTCTATGGCCTGTGTTTTATTTTATTTCTGTGCCTTTAAGATTATTTTGGTCTGGGCTGTCCATTTCTTTTGATGTTTTTATTTGTTTTTATAGTTTTCTAGTTCCGTATGCCAAATAATAAAACAGAGGAACATAAAATAAAACTGCTGGATGCATCTGAAATGTTGAGAACCCTCTGCAATGTAATGAATATCATAAAATGGCTGCTAAGATAGGGAGAGGCAAACACTTATTAAATATTTTCAATAATAATATCGGAAGGACAAATAATACCAGGTGATCGTCAAGAAAGTAAATATCGGGCACCATGTTCCTGAGCTGAGTCATACCCAATGAACCTTGACCCAATACCAAAAGAAACGATTCCAGAAAATACACAAAGAAAATAATCAATAATAAGTCAGAGTTAAGCTTTCTTCAAAGCCTATTTTTGATCAAGGAATCCACACATCGTTACCACAAGCTACCATAGTTCTCCTCAAATGTCGAATTGATCTGATAGCCACCCCAGAAGGTCCATTCTCATACTTCTACACTGGCAATCTTTCCGGTTCATTAATTGGCTAGTCTAACCTTCCCCACCAAGATTTTGTAATATGCTACAACAGGGGTGTCAAACTCAAGGCCCGGGGGGCCAGATCCACCCTGCGGGGTGCTTAGATCGGGCCCATGGGACCACCCAGGAAACAGAAAGGACTGGCCCGCTGTGCCTCTGCCAGCGAAAATGGAGCTGGTGAGGGCCACATGCGGCCCTTCCGAGCTCCGTTTTTGCTGGCAGAGGGTTGCAGGAGGCCATCGCAGCCAAAAATGGAGCTTACAAGGGCTGTGGGCGGACCTCCTGACCTCCATTCCTCTGGCAGAGCATTGCAGGAAGCCGCCGCAGCCGAGAACAGAGCTTGGGAGCCCATTTTCACTGGCAGAGTGATCTGGCCATTACAGCTTCCTGCGACACGAGTGATGTCGAACTGGCCATGCCCCCCCCGGCCCCCCGAGGTCAAACACAACCCTGATGCGGCCCTCAACGAAATCTGGTTTGACACCCCTGTGCTACAACCATCTAGAAATGTAAATGAATATCTGCAAATCTCCCACATCCGCCATGTATAAAGCTAATGAGACTAGAATTACAATTAGGAAGAAATATAACTGTTACTTTTAATAAATAAATGTTAAAATTTCATTATTTCATAAAACATTTAAGTGGAATGAATAAAGATTGCTCATTTTGAATTATGCATAAAAACATGGGTTTTATTTTCAGGACAGCCACTCTTGTTTATTTCCCATTTATTTTGATCCTCTTCAGAGCAGCAACTATAAAAAAAATACTGATTCACAGTTTTAGGATGTTACAAATCGAATCACTGCACACAGAGCCTTCTCACTTGGGTTTGGGTTTTTTTACTCATTTTTCACACTGATCCAAAATTCAGGGACACACACTGTTGTAAGTGCCAGAAAATACATCATGAATTGCTCCTTCTTGGTAACAATGAATATTCAGTTTAGCATCAAGTTCATTCACTGAAATGCACATTTCTACACACACTCCAAAAGACTATAAAATTATTAATACATGCCCTTCTAACAGAGATGCTAGAGAAGCACAAACATTTCTAGCCATGGTGGTGTAGTGGTTAGAATGTGGTACTGCAGGCAAACTCACTACTCACTCCAGGACAGGAGTCTGATTTTGATCGGCTCAAGGTTGACCCAGTCTTCCATCTGTCCAAGGTCGGTAAAATGAGGACCCAGACTGTTGGGGGCAATATGCTAATTCTGTAAACCACTTAGAGAGGGCTGTGAAGCACTATGAAGCAGTATATTTTTATTTTTATTTCTAGGAGAAGCCAAACACAACTATTTGTAGTCAGTCACTAGATCACCAATATCCAGTAAAAGTGTACTACATAATCAAGAAATGACAGCTGCTGTAATACAAATAGGTGTTTTGTCTATTTCAACTGAATTAAAAAAACTTCCCCCAAAAATAATTTTGCAACACAAATTTTTAAAAAGGACAAAGTTAAGATAGGAGTGGCAAACATAGTAGGTGGCATAGTAGGCACCTAGTAGGTGGCAGGAGCATAATGATTTTTTGCTGCCATGTTGTAGGCATCCAGATTTTTCTACCCCAAATCAAATACTGTATTTTTCAGAGTATAAGACGCATCTAGATTTTAGAGGAGGAAAACAAGGAAAAAAGTATTCTGAACCAAATGGTGTAGTAATATATTATTTAATAAAATACCAGTATAGCAGAATACTTTTTACAACCATGTACACTTTTTACAACCATGTACATTTTTTTACAAACTTCAAACTTAACAGCTTTAAGACTTGTGGACTTCAACTCCCAGAATTCCTCCTCCAGTCATGCTAGCTCAGGAATGGGAGTTGAAGTCCACAAGTTTTAAACTTGCCAAGTTTGAAGACCCTTGCACCCTTAACCCCTAACCCAGGGATCTTCAAACTTGACAGTGCTTTAAGACTAGTGGACTTCAACTCCCAGAATTCCTCCTCCAGTCATTCTAGTTCGGGTAATTAGAAGGCAAAAACCACCCCCTTTTTTGAGAAAAACAGCCGGGGTTTTTTTGCAAAAACGAGGCATGCAGAGGGTTTGGGAAACCTGCAGAGCACTCCTAGGGGGTGGGGGAAGGCAAAAATGCCCCCTTTTTGCAAAAAATGGCCCATTTTTCACAAAACTAGGATGCACAGGTGGGGCTTCGGGAGGCAAAAAATGGCTGTATTCGGTGTATAAGACGCACCAACATTTCCACCCTCTTTTTGGGGGCAAAAAGGTGCGTCTTATACTCTGAAAAATACAGTATCTCTAAGACAGATTTCTTTAACAGAATTAAAAGAATAATAGAGGTGAAAGTGACCTTGGAGGTCTTCTAGTCCAACCTCCTGTTCCAACAGGACACCCTGTATCATTTCAAACAAATGGCTGTCCAGGCTCTTCTTAAAAGCCTCCAGTGATGTAACACCCACAATTTCTGGAAGCAAGTTGTTCCACTGGTCAATTGTTCTCACACTGTTAGGAAATTTCACCTTAGTTCTAGGTTGCTTCATTTAGATGACCGCATTGAAGAGCAAGGTAGATTCATTGGCCGAAATCACTCCCTTTAGCTCTATTTTTCTATTATTCAACCAAAACTTCACTGCATTTAATAATATTTAAAGTTGAGCATATGGTTGTAGCAATTAAAAATGAACTGTTTGCTTTAAGATAGGTCATGTTTCTGTAGAATTTCTACCTATGATTTGCGATTTTCACAATCTTCAATAATGTTCAACCAAAAGTTATCCATTTATTATAAAAGCTTATATCTTGGTTTCTCTCCTTCTTTTCATAACAGAGCAGTCTTATTTTAACCAGTTTGTAATCTATGGTAATACAGACCAACTATTAGCAAAATAATTTATGACATCCTAGCAACTATTTTCTTGCTATGCTCAAAGCCAGCAGTGGCTTTCACATATTCTTGCCACTGGTTTGCTCCGTGCGCCTTCTACGCATGCGTCCGGCCTTCCGCACACTCGCTGCGCACACGCACCTTCCACGCATGTGCCCGGCCTTCCGCACACTCGCTGAGTGCACGCATCTTCCGCGCATGTGCCCGGCCTTCCGTGGATACACTTTGCTCAAGCGTGCGCCTTCTGTGCATGCGCCACGCCTCCAAAATATGGCTACATAGAACGGCATTACATCCGTGTGGCTGGGCAGGCCCAGGCAAGTCGCCGCTACCGGTTCGCCCAAACTGATCTGAACTGGCTGAATACCACCTCTGGTCAAAGCTCTTAAAATGTGCAAAATATCAAATTAGAAGTAAGCTAACAAGAAACAGATTGTAGAACAGCAAATACTAGGGCAGGGGTGGGCAAACTATCCCTCTTTCAGGACCTGTGGACTTCAACTCCCAGAATTCCTGAGCCAGCCGTGAATGCTCAAAGAGCCATAGTTTGCCCACCCCTGCACTAGGGTACTATTGATAAAAGAGTACGACTTGAAATATAGGACCATATCGAATAATTATTATTATACAGTAAAAAGGAGCGTGCTCCCAAACTGGTTTAAACTTGAACATTTCTCCCAGATTTTTATGCTAATTTATGCTAATTTCACACCTTCAAAATAGACGTAGTAGCCAAATACAAAACACATGTATGTTTTTTGTATATTTGGGGGGGGGAATCAGTTCTCAAAAATCTCTTGTGTATCTATCAACAATTAGATTTAAAAATGCATTCAATAACTGGGAAAATTCCTTCAAAACCAAACACTGGGAAAAGTGTGAACAAAAATATAGAAACATAGAAAACTGATGGCAGGAAAAACCTAGTGGTCCATACAGCCTGCCCTTTGAGTTATATCTCAGGAGAAGAGAAGCACAGGTGAGAACATGGAAGGTTTTTTTTTAATTTATATTTGCATCATTTCATTTGTGGAACTGAAGTCTGAAACAGAGTTCAAAAAAGAAAGAAAAAAAGAAATTTACAACACTATACTGCTGTTAACACTGGAAGGGTATCACTGAATCCAAGAGCCAAGGTGGCGCAGTGGTTAGGGTGCAGCACTGCAGGCTACTTCAGCTGACTGCTAGCTGCAGTTCAGCTGTTCAAATCTCACCGGCTCAAGGTTGACTCAGCCTTCCATCCTTCTGAGGTCGGTAAAATGAGGACCCAGATTGTTGGGGGCAATATGCTGGACTCTGTAAACTGCTTAGAGAGGGCTGTAAAGCACTATGAAACGGTATATAAGTCTAAGTGCTATTGCTATCGCTATCGCTATAAGTAAAGAACTATCCAGTTTGCTTGACTATTCATATGTGTGGGGCAGAAAACAGCATATGTCAGGCCAGACAGTACTATTATATTAACACTGAATCGATGTTTCTAATTCTCAAAGCTGACGGCCCAAAATCTAATGACTTTAACAGGTGAGAAAGAAAGGTTTAGAATGTGAATCCCCGAACAGATAAGCATATTAGATTTGATTTCTGTTCTGCAGTCAGCAGGTCTTCTATGTTTATAGGATTTCTTTGTAATCTGCGATAAAGCAACTTCTGGAAAGTCAAAATTTATTGACATGTCTGGTGTGAAGCCTGACAGGTGGGATATAAACCAAATAAATAATATGAAATGGCCAGACAGAACACATTCTAAGAATAATGGTGGTTTGTATTCCACAGGAGCACAAAAAAAAAACCCTACTGCAACAGAATTCAGATTCCAAATCAAAACATTTTTTTTCAGTTTTAAGACTAATTAGACAATCCATGCTCCATTGGATTATCATTTCAGAGATATTTCCTTACGTAAACAGAGAAACAGAATGACCAAGGGTAGGAAAAAAAAGCAGTAGGAGCAGGAGCAATGTTTGACTTCCTGCTGGCTTCCCCATTGAGAACTCTAAACTCAATGCTATCTAGCATCAAAGATGGCATAATCCTGGAAACAATGGGCCCCAAAATCCATAGCCACTCAGTTTTTACAAGGGTTCAGCTGAATTTTTCAGTTTTGAAATAATGTTCCAGTTATGGTGAAAAAAATGGAGACAAGAATTATAGCTATGTTATCCTTAAGCACCCTGAAAGAGAAGCATGGTATGAAACTGAAGGTGTAAAATAAAGAATAAGAGTAATAATTTATGTGGTGCACTAATGATGAAAACAGGGCCACAAACAAATCCACACTGCTATCTATGCATCAGTTCATATTTTTTTCCTGACCGCGAAATTTGGATAACCTTCCATTACATTTTTTTGTTTTAAAAAATCTTTTTTTTTTTTTTTAAACTTACTTGTGTTTTTCAGTCTTTTAAATAGCTGGCTCATATACATTCTTATCTAAGACTGAAGATTGCAATGAACACCCTTCTGTGTTTTCAGATAGCTGGCTCAATGCATGGTTTCTAGTATAATTTTTAACCAAGTAGGAATGCTGAATGTTAGTCCACTGCCAGGACAGTCTCTATTGCTGTATCAGCCAAGCCGATGTGGACAGCAAAAAAAAAAAATCCCTAAGAAAAAATATGGCTGAAGTGTTCCCCTCGAGAGTGGCGCCAGATTGAAATTGCCATTCTGGCTCAATCAAGGCACAGTTGGGGGACCAGTTTTATCCAACTCAATGCCTGAGAATTTCCAAACAATGCTGAAGCCATCCACCAAGCGATTATAATGCCAAGATCACCAACATGGCATGGATATTGGACCGCCTGCAACTGAAATTGGACCCGGCATCACTGTGGAAGGAAAAAAAGGGGAAGGCTATTGTTAAGGAGAATAAATCTCCATAGAGGCAATGTTGATCTTTCTCTCGGAACTCAAACATTTAAAAATAAAGCCGAAGTTAAAAGTCTAATAGAAAATATTTATTTCGGTACAAAAACAATAAATTCTGAATAGTTACATTCTTGCTAATTAAATGCGACCATTCCGGTCAGAGCCAAACCACAAGAGAACAATGGAGAATCAGGAATGCACACATGCGCATAAGATCACACACGTGTTCTGCTTGTAATGGAATGTACCATAATATTAGGATAGGGGTGCATCACCCTGCATAGACATACAACTGACAATATTCACTACGTGACAGCTATGAAAACATCTCATTATGGCAATCCAAAGTCCTTTGTTTGCGGAAAAGCCTTGCGCTGTGTTTCAAAACGCGCTACTGGGGTAGAAATAATCTGCTCCAAACAAACACAGATAATGGCCCTGAAACACAAGATTACAGCGGGGAGATAAATGAGCCTCGTCACACAGAGATGAGGCAAGACCCAAGGACATTCATTTTGTGGCGTCACAAAATGAAGCGCTTGAATCGATAGGCTGTTTGCCATAGATAAGCAGTTTGGACAAGGATTGAAAAATCTATTTCCATGAACTCAAGTTGGGATCTGTACAGCACAAAAGGTCATAAAACACAACTGAACCCATTTTAGTTTCACTTATGGTTTTTCTGGATTCCTTTCTGCAAATCGGTAGCCCCTAACTTCAGGGTAACTAGATTTGAGATTAAGAATTTCATCTTTGCTATCATATGAGTGATCTTCTGACATCATTTTAAATTTCCTGTTAAAAAACAAGTCTTATCCATTTTTATATCATTTTCCATACCACGAGTGGCATTTCAATATGAAACAAGAGATTACCATATTTTTCGGAGTATAAGACGCACCTTTTTACCCCCAAAAAGAGGGTGAAAATTTGGGTGCGTCTTATACATCGAATGTAGCCCTACCCACCCACCAGCCCCCACCCTTCGGAGATTTTTCGGCTTCCGTGGTCGCCGCCGCCGCTGCCCCCACTGTCCCCGTTTCCGCTGCCCCCGCCCCCGCCGTTGCCGCTGCCCCCGCTGTCGCCGTTGCCGCTGCCCCTGCTGTCCACGCTGTCACCGCCCCCACCGCTGTCCCCGCTGCCCCAGCCGGCGTCCCCGCCGCTACCCGAAGCGAGCCGCCACCTCCGCTACTGCCCAAACCCCCCCCCCCCGCCTCAAGCACCTGAGGAGCCGCTGCTGCCGTCCGAAGAAAGCCGACAGGTTAGAACTTTTTTTTAAGGGTTTTTAAGGGTTTTTTTTTTAAGGTTGCCAAGTGGAGGAGGAATTCTGGGAGTTGAAGTCCACAAGTTTGAAGACCCTTGCACCCCCTTGGCAAGTTTAAGACTTGTGGACTTTAACTCCCATTCCTGAGCTAGGATGACTGGATGAGGAATTCTGGGAGTTGAAGTCCACAAGTCTTAAACTTGCCAAGGGGGTGCAAGGGTCTTCAAACTTGTGGACTTCAACTCCCAGAATTCCTCCTCCAGTCATGCTAGCTCAGGAATTGGAGTTGAAGTCCACAAGTCTTAAAGCTGTCAAGTTTGAAGACCCCTGGGTTAGGGGTTAGGGGTGCAAGGGTCTTCAAACTTGGCAAGACTTTTTACAACCATGTACACTTTTTACAAACTTCAAACTTGACAGCTTTAAGACTTGTGGACTTCAACCCCCATTCCTGAGCTAGCATGACTGGAGGAGGAATTCTGGGAGTTGAAGTCCACAAGGCTTAAAGCTGTCAAGTTTGAAGTTTGTAAAAAGTGTACATGGTTGTAAAAAGTGTACATGGTTGTAAAAAGTATTCTGCTACACTGGTATTTTATTAAATAATATATTACTACACCATTTGGTTCAGAATACTTTTTTCCTTGTTTTCCTCCTCTAAAATCTAGGTGCGTCCTATATTCCGGTGCGTCCTATACTCTGAAAAATACGGTATTTAGCCATTCATATTGTACTACCTAAACAGATAATAATTGTTGAAAAAATATCAAAATTTCTCACATTTGTAGACAAGATAGGAAAAGCCTGACTGAAGGCAATATAGATGATCCTCAACACACAATGGTCATTAAGTGTGAAAAGCGGTCGTAAGTCACTTTTTTCAGTGCCGTTGTAACTTTCAACGGACACTAAATGAACTGCTGTTAAGTCAGGATTAGTACACCATATCAAAATTTGTAAGCATAGTAGGTTACAAATCACCATGTGATTTTTCATTTATCATTCATTTATAAGCCAGTCCTAATTGCAGTTGTTAAACAAGGACTACCTGTAGTAAATTTATTATTTTAAACTGATTCTGTTCCTGTAGTAGGCATTTTGTGAGCATGTTCTCCAACTCTAAACAGTTCTAACAACCCAAAAGGCTTGGAGCCAAATAGCAATAGCACTTAGACTTATATACATTGCTTTACAGCCCTTTCTAAGCGGTTTACAGAGTCAGCATATTGCCCCCAACAATCTGGGTCCTCATTTTACCGACCTCAGAAGGATGGAAGACTGAGTCAACTTTGAGCCTGGTGAGATTCAAACTGCCATATTGCGGGCAGCCAACAGTCAGCAGAAGTAGCCTGCAGTACTGCATTCTAACCACTGCATCACCGCAATCCCTACATTAACTCACTTTCCTATATTGTATTTTTACTGAAATAAGAATTGATGATTAAAGGCCCTAGCAAGGTGTCTTGGAAAAGTTAAGCAGGCTGGCACAGATTAGGTTGCAGATTCTCACATATTTAGGAAACAAGGCAAGGTGATGGAGAGAGAAGCAGCTGTGATAAAACATCACGTCTTGATGTATCCCTTGATCAGTATTCAGAACACATCCTCACATAAAATCTATAGTAACCCTCTGGAAAACAGAATACGCACAGTAGCAAGACTACAAAAAAAAAGAACTGCATTGCTATGCCATTTCCTTGTGTCAAGGGAGGATAACAATGACTTCTTGGTAAGAAATTTTCAAGGAGGGAAGAGAAAAGCAAAAGCATTAAAGCAAAAGGTATTATGTAACCACAATTCTGTGCTGCTTTGTTTTCCCCAGCATCACAGCTGCTACGCAGACTAGAAGGGTTTAGTTACACTAAAAATACAAACAATGGTTGCTTTTAAAAGGCTGAATTCCTTAAAAAAAATCAAATACTGTATATAGATGATTATGCATTCATACCCAGCTGGGGAGAAATGAAAAATGACTTCACTTACTGAGCAAACTAAACGAATTGAACACGGAAAGATCTGCTCGTTTTCCCATCTTTTTCCCTGTGAAATATGTTAGATTTCCTACTCTGAAAATCATATTTCTTCAATCATGCTAGAAAATGCCAGGTAGGGAAGAAAAGTCGTACAATGGGGCAAGTCTCATTTAACAAATTTCTCACTTAACAACGTAAATTTTGTGCTCAATTGGGATCGTTCACCTGTAGTGAACTTGCATCATTTGTCCACAACAAACCCATGTGAGCTCCAATTAATTGTCCATCTGGTTCTGCAACCATCTCCATTAGTTTCCTCAGTACTCTGGGAAGTACTTCATTGGACTTAGGGAGTCACATTCCTTAAAATTAGCCAAGTTCTTCTCCTTATCTATTCTAAATTGCAGTTCCCTCCTTCCCCCAGTGGCAGAACCATGATGAGCTAAGGTTCTTACTTCCCTTCCGACAGATGCAATGTAGAAGTTAACCCACAATGTCACTTCATTACCTTCTCTTTGTAATGCACTTACAATCTCTTTGACTTGCCTTTTATTTCCAACTTACACAAAGAACCTTTCGTTGTTGTTTTAGATATCTCACACAATCCTCAATTCATTCTGAGCTTTGGCATTTATGAAAGCTTTTAGAGGCGGGTATTTCTCATATTTACCTCTGGTTGTGTTCCCCTCCTTTTTTCTGTTTCATATCTTCATATATCCATACTAGCTTCTTTTTAATTTCTTATACTTTTTCTTGTTGTGGAGTTATTTATGATTATGCTTTAAGGATCTCATTTCACAAATTGTTAACAACCTTCCTGAATAGTTTCCTCCCTACTGATTTGAAGCCAGTGGAGCTGACCAACCTTTCCTCAAAATTCATCAAGTTCCTGTTAACGTCTTCCTAATTCCTCCTCCTATCATAAACGCTAGGACAGCGGTTCTCAACCTGGGGGTTGCGACCCCTTTGGGGGTTGAACGACCCTTTCACAGGGGTCGGGAGACTTCGCCCAGATGCCACTATTTGGGTTCTTTTACCCTCTGCGCATGTGCAGAATGCTTTGTGCATGCGCAAAGAGTAAAAGAACCCAAATGGCGGTGGCGGGGCGGGGGTCGCGGCGGCAGGGTGGGTCATGGTGGGGACGTGGGGGCAGGACGCGGCATTAGGAAGGTTGAGAACCACTGCTCTAGGATATCCTATCTTATCATAAGCTCTAGGATGACATGACTGACCCTCCTCAAGGGGGGGTCACTTTCACTTCATCTAATTCCTTATTTGTAGTGAAGTTTAGGCGCTTCTTTTACTTTCTCTTAATTGAAGTTGTCCACGAAAGAGGACAGTAAATTGTTGGATCTGTGACTCTTGATAAGAGTTAGATATCCAACAGACATCAGAATAACTGAAATATCCCATAAACACTATTGAACACCTCTTTGAAATACTGATCATCTGATCTAAATAAGACCTTATTTGTGTCTACTATTCATGCAGAAGTCTACAATAAACTCCCACAGCATTTGCTGTTTTCTTTCTCCCTGTTATTCTTAGCCAGATAATTTCAATAAGATTTCCATGCTGTTCTTGGGTTGTTCTTTTTTGGGGGAAATAAATTGAAGTCTTCTAATATTATGTGCTAATTATATGTATCATCTAGCCAGGTTTCAATGGTGCCTATCTCATTATATTTGTTTTTCTCAGTTAAGGTCTTTCATTTTTCCTGTTTACTTCCCATTCTCTGTCCAGAAATGTTATTGTTCAACTGACAAACACAATGCAAGTTTCCAATTTTACATGATCCAAACAAACAACAATCGTGACTGAAATTTAAAGAATAAAACTTTATGTGATCGCACATAATACAATTCCAATCCTTTTTTAAAAAAAAAAACTGCAAAAAATATCCTAGAAAATATATATGTGTAAGTAAAAAAAAGATGTCAAAAATCTTATATTTACTTTAACCCTTTAGAATATCAGCATACAACCTCTTTTAATTGCTTATCTTAATTATATGCAACGCATTCCCAAAAGTTCTGTTAATTGGTTGTCTTAAAAACAGAAATTTGTAAAATCTGTTCAAGCACTTACATATATATGAGGTTTAGCTAAAATCCAATTACAAGGATTTGACACGCATATCTGTGTTGAACATTTTAATATATGGGGCAAATATTAATGGACGCTAACAGTAATTGCTATATCAACTATTCTGTTCATCTGTATTTTTTTTTCAAAAACCTTAGACTTTAAGTGTTAGTTTGGTGGATATGTAGGCCGAACTCATTCATTTGCAACAATAGCTGAACTACTGTTTGGATGTAGACTAGGATCAGGAAAAGCTTTCAATTATTCCACTGTAACTAAGAAGCTGCAAGATTGCTCAAAGGTTAGGCTATACCAGTGATGGCGAACCTTTTTTTCCTCGGGTGCCGAAAGTGCATGCGCGTGTGCTATCGCACATGCATGAGTGCCCACACCCATAATTCACTGCCTGGGGAGGGCAAAAATGTCCCCCCTGCCCCCGCCAGAGGCCCTCTGGAGGCCGGAAATGGCCGGTTTCCCAACTTCTGGTGGGCCCGGTAGGCCCATTTTTCGCCCTCCCCAGGCTCCAGAGGTTTCCCTGGAGCCTGGGGAGGGCAAAAATGCCCTCCCTTGTCCCCCCGGAGGCCCTCCAGAGCCGAAAACGCACTCCCAGAGCCTCCGTGCGAGCCAAAAATCAGTTGGCCGGCACACACATGCACGATGGAACTGAACTAGGCAACGGCTCGCGTGCCGGCAGATATGGCTCCGTGTGCCACCTGTGGCTCGCGTGCCATAGGTTCGCCATCACTGGGCTATACATTGCAACCGATCTATATGCAGAAAATATTTTTCAGAGATTGCCATCAACTTTTTATAACAGAAATATTGTGAAAGGGTCAAACAATCCATGAGGGGATTTTTTTTTTCAATTGTGCTGGATTCATACATGAAGCAAGCCAAATTGCAATATCCTTCTTTAGCACATTGTGGTTTATGTGAACCTACTTCTACTAACTATGGGCAAGGAAAACATAATTTATGTAGGCAGGTGAGGAAATGCAACAGTGTCAGTGTGTGTGAGGCTGTGTGTTTGAATTCAATAGTGTCACAAGGAAAATGAACCATGGTGGAAATGGAGGTCTGCTTATTTCTGTGGAATAGCAATTGTGAGGGCATGGTTCTAACCTACAAAATTGGCCTATAGATAATTATTTTGCTATAGTAATGAAAGCTAAAACAGGTCTCAGTCTAGAGGCATTTACCAATCTGCTTTTTCTTCTCTTATCTTTGCACAATTACCAATTCAGAAACACATCATGATAACTTCAAATGAATATAAACATATTCAAACCTTCCCCCATCCTCAAATTAACAGACTCCTGCTGTTAAACCTAATAGAGAAGAAAACTATTTAGAAGCCATGTCTGTGTAGTGAGGCTATTATGTTAGATTCACCAAATGGAACATGTTGATCCAATAACAGTAATTTGCTCCAATCATTCTGTGTTTCTTATATCATTAAAGAAACAAGAGGCTTTCATTTTAGTCAATACTAGGGCAAATCAGCAATGGCATCTTAGTATTTGTGGGATTTGTTTTGCATGCAAGTGTTTTTGTCAGCCAATGTAAACAAAATTTGTACTACAAAGTCAGAAAGGACAAGAGATGCAAAGGTCATCTAGCGTATTGATTTTCAAGTTAAAATTGCAAAGCATAAATGGGACCTTATCAAAACATTCTAATCAAGATTGTAATAAGGGGAAAGGAAGACAGAAAAAAATGGGGGAATGAAAGGAAAGAGAAAAAACAAAATAGAATTGAAGATTGGGACCCATGGAGTACTGAAGGACAGGTAATTCTCGACTTACACCAGTTCATTTAATGACCAAAGTTATAACAGTACTGAAAAAAATTGACTTATGACCGTTTTTCACACTTATGATTCTTGCAGGATCCCTAGGATCCATGTGATCAAAATTCAGATGTTTTTCCATTGATTCATATTTATGACGGTTCCAATGTCCCGGGGTCATGTTGTGAATCACTTTTGACAACCTTCTGACAAGCAAAGTCAATGGGGAAACCAGATTCACTTAACTGTGTCACTAACTTAACACTTGCAGTGATTCCCTTAACAACTACGAAGAGCGATTGCAGGAACTGGGCTTGGCCAGTCTGGCGAAGAAAAGGACCAGGGGTGACATGATAACAGTGTTCCAATACTTGAGGGGCTACCACAGAGAGGAGGGGGTCAGGCTGTTTTCCAAGGCACCAGAGGGCCAGACAAGGAATAATGGATGGAAGCTGACCCAGGAGAGATAAGTGACCCTGGAAATAAGGAGAAACTTTCTGATGGTGAGAGCGATCAATCAGTGGAACAGCTTGCCAGCGGAGGTTGTGAGAGCTCCAACACTTGAGAGTTTCAAAGGGAGACTGGACTGCCATTTGTCCGAAATGGTGTAGGGACTGCTACTTGAGCAGAGGGTTGGACTAGATGACCTACAAGGTCCCTTCCAACTCTAACAATAATCTAAAACTATGGCAAGAAAGATTGTAAAATGGGGCAAAACTCACTTAACAACTGTCTCTCAACAACTGACTATCTATACTGAAATGTACAAACAAGCAGAAATCGGAAATAATTGTTATAAAACCCAACCTTGTGAAATTTAGTGTTCAGATGTGTTGGCCATTGTTCACCAGAATATCTGTAGTATCCAAAATATTTTAAAGTTAAAAATTAACTTGATCCGTTCAATTTTGAAATGACTGCAGCTCGAAGTAGCAGACCTTGAATTGAGAATAGAGCAGTTTCAAGGTCAAGATACTTCCAGGATAATTAAACAGAGCATTCCAAATTTGAGACAGATTAAAAGCAGCACTTTAAATTTAGAGGGCAAATAAGCAAACATGAAAATTTTTTACGCCAGAAAATTCTAGACATCTGATTACCTCAGTATCTCAATAATTTAAAAAACCTTCAATTTCTGAATAAACCTCTCAGCCCTATGAGGCAGACCAGATTAGGAAAGTCATGCAGGCCTATACTGCTTTTCTTACCAAGATGTAATAACAGAATCGTGTAAGTCTAAATATGCTTCCCGCTTCCTTTTTCTTTGCTTAACTATTTAGGGTCTCATGTGAGTTTTCCTAGGTTTTCTCAGTTTTAGCCTTAGACCCAGATTACTTTTATCTGATTGTTGTTTTAGTAGCAGTTCTTCCTCCTATCCCTCCTCAAGGAGATTCCTCTAACCCAGGGCTCTCAAACTTGCGCCCGAGGGCCCAATGCGTCACACGCTGGCCACACCCACACCCGGTTTAACGAAGGGGGGGAAGCCACAATACGTCAGTTAGAGCCTCTTCTCTAACCACTTCAGAACCAGAATTTTTGTGAGAGACCTTTAAAAATGTCATTCTTGTAGCTAAAATGTAAACCTCCAACCAGGCCAGCCTTATACGCACACTTTCAAGAACATTAGCTTTACATCACCACTGTTAACTAAGCATATCATATTCAACAAAAAATACTTGCTAGATACTTATGTACACATGACCAGGAGAGGCAGTCCTATCACCTAATAGGTAACTGGCATATTTCCATTTTGGTCTTGGCTCATTTAATCTGCATCGAAATCTTATTTCTTTTTGTCAAATTCCAGTAAGTTGGTCAATATGCAAATGCTTTCCTCAGTCTAATCTGTCCTTCAAAGTGTTTTGCTACTATGTTGATCATCACCAACATTTTGAGACACTAGTCACTTATTCTTTCTGAGTCAATGAAGTATTAATTCCACTTTATAATGTCTTGGTGAGACCACATTGGAATATTACCACACTTGGTAAGACCACACTTGGTCACCACGATATAAAAAAGATGCTGAGACTCTAGAAAGAGTACAGAGAAGAACAACAAACATGATTAGGGGACTGACGACTAAAACATATGAAGAATGGTTATCACGTCTTCCTCTCTAGGACATATTCTGATGCAAGAATAAGGTTGGATATCGCTTTCTAAAAATACTTTCAACAGTGCAGTTTCCTTCCCAATTTTCCTAAGCAATTTTCTCTGGTTATATGTCTGAAATAAATAAGTTCCTCCATCATTGTCCAACCAAAATCAGCTCTACACAGCAAATGTCAAGGCTTTGTTCCGGCAACATGTCCTGGCTCCCTATTCCAAGTAAGACTGGGAAGATTAAGGAAGCAGATTTATTGCAGAGAATTAAGAAGCCATAGAACAGCGGTTCTCAACCTGTGGGTTGCGACCCCTTTCACAGGGGTTGCCTAAGACCATCGGAAAACACATATTTCCGATAGTCTTAGGAACCGAGACACCGCTCCTCTATCAGTCTCCAGGCGGGTCCACCCACATGCAAATAGACTACTGCAAAAAAAAATCTGTACCATGGGAACTTCTGAGCATGCGCAGAAGCCGAATTTCCGGCACTGCGCATGCGTTGCCATCTTGTTTTCGGCTTTTTTTGCAATTTTTAAAAAACTATTTTGGCACTGTGCATGCGCATGTGTGTGCGCACAAAGCGCATGCGCGCCCACGAGGTGCGGCCACGCAGTGCAGGAGGAAGCGAACTGGCAGCGAGGTAAGTTAGAACCCACCCCTGAGTTTCCTAATAATTTTATTATTTTATGGTTGGGGGTCACCACAACATGAGGAACTGTATTAAGGTTGAGAACCACTGCCATAGAAAGAAGTTCCTGGTTTAGAAAAAGGCTGTTTTCTGGAATGATAATAACAATCAAATTCCCAATTCACCAGGTTCAGTAGGAGGCTGAGCCACTGAAGTGTCAGCTTCATCAATCAGGCAGAAGAGACAGAGGAAGAAGGATTAGAAAAAGAGGGGGGGAAATTGGGCTGTGATCAGTCTTCACATCAAGTCATAAACGATGGCTTACAAACCAGTGGATGAATTCACACATTACATTAGACACGAAATGTAAATTATAACTTAGCACAAACTTCAAAATATTGGTGCCTTCCAAATCTGTGGCATTCAGCTTCTAGAATACTTAGTAATATTGATAATGTTAATGTTTACCTATTGTGCATGCTGAGAAGAAACCAGTTTGGTTTGATGTGAGAATTGAGCCAAATCAAAGAGAGGAAAAGGGAAGATTCAATAAACACTGTCAGTTACCTGTAGAGATAATCAATTATGGATACTAAAGAAATAAAAGGCTTCAATAAGACTTTAAGGGAATCTGGTAGACCAGGGGTGGGCAATTAATTTTCCTATGAGAAACCGGTACTGTTGTGGAAAACCAAGTGAATAAGGCTGTAAAGGTGCATAGGCACTTGCATTTATATGTGTAAATTGGAAAATGGAGTTGCCTTCAAAATAAAAGCAATGCAGTTATATTATATGCATGCCGTACACTTACAGTATTTACATTTGATTCCTAATTTCCTATTGACCTCACACAGGTCAGACAGGGACAGTCAAATGGACAAATGTGGCCTGGGAGTCGTAACATGCCCAGGTCTGCGGTAGAGTATGGGAATTTAGTCTTGGACTAAAGAGCTTTAAAAAAAATGGAATTTACATAGCTGCTCAACTCATTTGAATGTGACTTTGGGTGGCTTCTGCAAATAAAACAAAGAACAGTCCACAAAATAAATAAAATATAACATTCAGATTCCTTCATCCTTCCCATTTTTTTAAAAAAAACCATATTGCTCGTGCTAAGGATTAAGAAGACTTGAATGCAACATCCAAGGGCACTAACTAGGGAATTATAATTTTCATTCCACTTCTTACACTGAATTTCTTCACAGAGAAAATGAGACTTCCAAACAAGAGTTGGGTTGAGTCCCTATTCTCCAAAATAATACAAAGCAAAATGCAGACATAAAAGCTCATGGAGGGATATTTTCAAGAACACAAAGAACCAACTTATTTTAAACAATGATTTTATCCCCATGGTGATACAGCTCTTCAACTTGGGAGACAGCATTATTTGAACCACTTTGCAAAATCACAGGAGCTCCTAATGTGAATAGGTGCACCCATTCAGCTGCCCCAGTTACATTTAATACAAATAATAAAACTACCACATTCAGTCTGCCAAAACTCAGGTGATCCGCAAAGAGACAGATAAGAGACACACACATTTGAACTATTTGCTGCTATATAGCAGTCATCCAGATTTCTGCATTGCCGATCTCAAAACGCTATAGATACCTCCAACTGGCTTTCAGTCAGGAATCATAAAGTACAGTTCTCTGCTCCAAGACCTTATTCACAGAAACAAAATGGAGCTAGTCACTGTCCCTGATTGTGCTACCCTATACAACAGGGGTGTCAAACTCAAGGCCTGGGCCAGATTCGGCCCGCAGGGTGCTTAGATCTGGCCCGCAGGGCCACCCTGGAAACAGCGAGGGACTGACTGGGTCATGTGACTCAGTGGGCGTGGCCAACTAGATGTCACTCACAGCAAGGTGCCGCCCTGTCACATGACCCACCCACCAAGCCACACCACATAAACCGGTAGGGAAGAAATTTGAATCCCACCACTGATTATAGAACTTGATTGTGGCATCTCATTAAAATGCTACAAGTGGAATCCATGTCTCCTGAGATTGTTGAATTATAACTCCCAGTAATTCCAGCTTTCAAGGCAAATAGGAAATGATAAGCAGCTACTTCAGCAACCTCTGGAGCAGGGGTGGGCATCTATGGTTCCTGTCCTATCTGTGGACTTAAAATTCCCAGAATTCCTGAGCATGGCTAGCTCAGGAATTCTGGGAGTTGTAGTCCACAGGTCTACAGAGTTGTAGTCCACAGAGTTGCCCACCCCTGCTCTGGAGGCTCACAGGTTCTCCACTTGTTTTATTGTTAAAACACTTCTGGTTGTTTTTTCAGTAGCAAAGTGACTAAACAGAAAAGAAAGAAATGCAACATGCCATATATGATATTCAAATTTAAGGCCTTTCTTGTATCGGCTGTAAATAATAGCACAAACAAAACAAACGTAGCAGAAATCTTCATTGGAGATACACATATAGCCTAGGAAATTCATGTCCAAATTATATAGCATGTGAAGAGATGCAAGGAAGTTGTGGTCAACACTGCAGAGCCACAAACACTGTGAAGCTAACTTGTTAGTTGTGAAATAGACGCTTATCTGTTAGAACAAAAGGAAGTGCCTCATTAAATCTGTTACAGAGAAACCTAAGTTAACAGCTGCAGCATTCAGGCTGTGGACAAGAAGATGATTTACCAGTGACCAAAGTAGCTGAAATTATTCTGTTTACAGTTCTCA
Organism: Diadophis punctatus similis; assembly: GCA_023053685.1. Classification (NCBI taxonomy): domain Eukaryota; kingdom Metazoa; phylum Chordata; class Lepidosauria; order Squamata; family Dipsadidae; genus Diadophis; species Diadophis punctatus. Next base: position 69,402,932 of record JALIGW010000005.1, read on the forward strand.
GTGCCAGTTACATTTATTACAACAGTCAGTGGATAAGCTTCTGGCCCACATGTTTAATAAGTGAAAGCTGAAGGCCAAGCAAAACCGCAGGACTGAACACAGAGCAAATCTACCTATCTTCGTTGTACTAAGTCAGAAAACAGGCAGAAGCACATTTCCATAGAGGTGGGAAGGGTCTATGACAACTTGCCGTGGCCAACTCACCATGGCCAACTCGCCACAGGACAAGAGTTACACTAATATCAAGGGAAATAGTCAAATAGAATCATTAAAGTAAGGATACCAAAGGAGGGTCAAACTAAAAGGTGAATGACAAAAATTAAAATATTTTAAAATTATTAAAGAAAATTAAATTGTTGAATTGTCCCGTAGCGAGTTGGCCATGGCGATTTGTCCCGTGGCAAGTTGACCATGGTGAGTTGGCGGTCCCATTCCGAGGAGGGAAAACCTGATACTATATTTATTTGTGAGATTTATATACCGCCTCACAGTGCAAGCACTCTCTAAGCGGTTTACACCAGTAAGCAATGTATATTTATATTGCCCCCAACAATCTGGGTCCTCATTTTGCCTACCTCGGAAGGATGGAAGGCTGAGTCAACCCTGAGCCGTTGAGATTTGAACCGCTGACCTGCGGATCACAGTCAGCTAAAGTGGCCTGCAGTACTGCCTCTAACCGCTGCGCCACCTTAGCTCATATTCATACTATAGCTGCATTCCCATGCAGTCACTATTAGAAAGGAATATGTATGTCAATGCAATGCACACTGCTTAAATGTTTCCAATTGGCTATTCCTGGCAGGGAACACCGCTGATCAAAGTGGAACTCCTCCCATGTGTTTAACATCAGTTATTTTCTAGGAAACTCTGGTTGCTCTTCTCCTTAGGACAATTCCTGGCTTACGGCACTTGCCTGTCTGGACAGAAACAACCCATTGGCTACAATTCACACTTGCTGCTGACCCTAAGCAAAGTAAAGCACAAAGCCATTTTACATTTGGTTGGAAGGAATAAACAGTGCTACACTTAGCTACTAAGGCTCTGCACACTTTGAAAATGATTTAACAAGTGTTTTGGATCATAAGTAAGCACAGCCCTTCTCTATTCATTAAAGCAGCTGCATCTTCTTCTTTTTTTTTTTACTTTTTGCAGAAGCCCCCTCCACCAAATCTCATTTTGATTTACAAATGCACTTTAGCAGGCTTTCTTCTATCAGAGGTGCAGATAAGAGCTTCAGAGAAAAGGCCGCCTCAATGGTGATGTCACTCCAGAGGTGGGTTCCTGCCTCTGATTGCCGGTGCGGTTAATAGCTGTTGTTCAGCGCAGAGCCGAAGACGCTGCTGCCATTCACGGAGCGGGAGCTTTCCCCGGGCGCTTTCCCCACCCGCATGAATGCCGCCAATTGCGTTCTTTTGCCCTCTGCGCATGTGCAAAGCGTTCCGCATACGCAGAGGGCAAAAGAACGCAATTGGCAGCATCCATGCGGGCGGGGAAAGCGCCCGGAGAAAGCTCCCGCTTCGCAAACGGCAGCAGCGTCTTCAGCTCTGCGCCGAACAACAGCTATTAACCGCACCGGCAGGATCCCACCTCTGTGTCACTCCTACAGGGATTTGTTCCCAAGAATATTTGTATGATGCCTATCATCATGATATTTTTACAACTAAAAACAGTTCTTAGGCTTTTAATCTCTTGTATCTTGCTTTAATTATTATTTATTTTAAAAATTCCTTTGACTATTCTCATATCCTCAACCTCCCCAATCCGTTTTTTGGTTCAGTCTAGGGCTTTCGTGTTTTTCTTTCTTCTAACTTCTTGTATGTGTTTCATCTAAGCTTGTGTGCCTATTTTACTGTCTAGTACACTGTTGTCAAGCAAGATATAAATAAAAATAAATTAAACCAAAACCTAAATGAGGTAAATAGGTTGTCTACTTCAGGACAAGCGTATGGACTAGATCCATGATGGCGAACCTATGGCATATGTGCCACAAGTGGCACGCAGAGCCATATCGGTGGGCATGCGAGCTCAGGTCCGGCGCGCACGTGCCAGCTGATTTTCGGGCCTTCTGGGCCCACTGGGAGTTGGGAACAGGCTGTTTCCAGCCTCCAGAGAGGGTGGGGAAGTCCCATTTTTTGCTTTCCCCAAGCTCCAGAGCCTTTCTAGGAGCCTGAGGAGGGCAAAAATGGCCTTCCCCACCCCCCACCCCAGAGGTCCTCCGGAGGCCGGAAACATTCCATTTGCCGGAAGGCCCGGTATTTTTGCTCTCCCCAGGCGTCAGAGCCTTTCTGGGAGCCTGGGGAGGGCAAAAACAGCCTTCCCCCCCCAGAGGCCCACAGGAGGCCAGAAATGGCCCATTTCCTAACTTGAAATAGGCCATTTCTGGCCTCCGGAGGGCCTCTGGGGGATGGGGAAGGCAGTTTTCGCCCTCCACAGGCTCCTGGAAAGACTCTGAAGCCTGGGGAGAACGAAAAACAAGTGTGCCATCGCGTGCCGGGAGTGAGGGGGCGCATGGAATTATGGGTGTGGGCACGCGCGCATGTGACCTCCCCCCCTCCGCGCTCCCGCCCCTTTTGGCACGCAAACCAAAAAAGGTTCACCATCACTGGACTAGATAATCTTGAAGTAGTTTAAAATTAATAATTAGTACTGTTTATATTCAATGAATGTCCTTTTTCCTCTTAATCAAAAGTTAGGCTATTTTAGAAATTAATTCTTAACTCTTAAGCCAGAAAAGACATGAATGATGAACGAGTTTCACACTATTGTATTATGCTTGTTCATCTACAAATGAAGAATAGAAATGCCTTTTTAAAAAATGAAAAATCAGAGAAATAACTGCTTGGAGTATATCCTGAAATAATAGTTACTGGTGTTTGATTCCCTTTCTTCTCAAGAAATTCAAAAGCTGTTTTCAACTTCAATAAAATTAATATTTGTCAGAACTGTAAGGATAGTTTACAAAACAACACTGCTTTAGCCGTTCCACCAACCATCACATAATTACGTCAGTTAAACTAGAGACACATCAGTGTACACACAAATTATACAGATGTTATTCTGCAGGAGCTAACAAAATCAGCATTGTTAAATTGCATAATTAAATTTAAAACCCTAAGTATGCTATCTAAATTACACTGTATGTTACAAGAATTCCTACAACTGGAATACAGACACATGCAGAGCTACATATACCAGTATGCCTTTGCGGAGGGGGAAAAAAATCATGTGCTTCAAAATAACGTAATCAACAGTAGGATTACTGTATGTGCATTCTTTAAATATCAAGGATCACCGCTCCTAACTCAGCAGATTAGATGCCCCACACAACAGGAAAGTATTTGGAGAAAATCAAATTTAATACAGTCACATTACATTTAGAAATAGGCAATATATTTTAATTTTTCAAAAAAAATATATAAAGCAGAAGCACTAAGAAAACAGGAATTTTCATCTATCTACAATGTTTATTTGCAGGAGTGATTCCCAATGTGACAAAAAGAGACCGAGTTTGTGCATTCTGCTAGATTAGGCTAAAATGTGGTTGGTACTTTTGTGTTGTAACATATAACAGGAAACCAGTCACTGCTGAGAATGGCCACTTTACATCACAATATGGCTTACTACTCAGATGCACTCTTTGTACCAACCAGAGATTGTGCTTTGTTAAACTGGCTTCAGGAGTGAGCATGCTGTTTACTCAGCCATTTCCAGTTATTATGCATGAAATAGCTGGTGCATAAAAGCAGACTTTCCAGCAAATATTACTAAGGAGTTTAATTCCCCAGAAATAAGGATGTAAAATAATGTTCGCTGATCTTCCTATTACTTTTCCCAAATGAAAACCCAATGCATATGCAGCTACTTCCCACACGGTCAGGAAATCTGACTGAATATTGCTCCTGAACACATAGAGAGCAGCTGTGTCCAGATCATCCCAATTACTAGTAAAGCCGAAACAATTGACCATAATACTCAAGTTTAGTTACATCAATCCAATATCAGCTACGTCTTCTCAACACTGCATCCCAAATCACAAGAACAGGACTACAAATACACTGCTGAAGCTTTGCCCAAAGATTTTCAAAAAGCTACAAATGACCTTCTCATTTTCCCTAATAGATTTAGAGTTTACAAACTATGATAATACAGTAAAAATTAAGATGTGGGCAGATGGTCTCCAAGCATTTCTCACAATCTGATTCCCATTTGCCTAGAACTAATGTATACTGGTCGATTTTCCTGGTTGTTTGGGTCTTCTCCAATGGGTCAACTAGACAGCCGTTTTGCAAATTACAAAATTAACTGTTCTCAATTGTTAGTAAACTATGCAGAAAAGGCTCCTATGAGGCATGCCAACTCTTTCCAGCTTGCGTTACATAGAGTTCAAAATTATAGGTTTCCAAAATAATAGTTATATACTGAAGATTTCATCTCATGTTACCCTACTTACTTAAAAAGAAAGAGGCAGGACAGTCCAAGACAAGAATATTGTTAACTCAATTAAAATCTGCATTTCCTAGAAGGTTAAAGGGATACATACACAGCAGGTATTATCAGATAATGGGACTTCATCATATTGTGAACTCCCCACATCTGTTATTTCACTGACATTATTTACTGCAGCAAAACCTCAAAAGGAAATAGGTGGAGCAGTTCAGTCTGAGGCTCAAAACGGAGTTCCTCATACACAATGACAACATTTTCTGTGCTTTGATGGTCAATTTACAAGGCTGCAAAAATGCAGCACACCCTTTAATTCTCACTACAGTTTAAATATCTGAGCTTGATAAGTATTGATGGGAAAGGTATTTACTCCATAATTCTGACACATGATTGGACATTATGCATGTATAACATTTCAATAAAAACATGCCTGTTACTTAACAGGTACGTAGCTTAGGGCTGCGAAGGTCATAGAATGGGTGGGTTGGTGTGGCACTCTGTCCCAGCAGCTGCTGGAGGAAGGGAGCGTGGGGTGACATGCACCAACCTTTCCTTACTTGCCCCACTGGGATTTTGTTTCATCTGAACCACAGAATAACAGTTGCCAGGTATGATTCCTGAAAAACTTATGTCCTGAAACACTGTACACCTCAATGCAAGGAAAATGACAGTCATATCTCCAGGAAGTACTCATAGAAGCAGTAGATCCCAAATTCTTAATTGTTTGATGTTCTACTTTAAAAATAGGAAAGGCCTTTTCCACTTGGAAGAATCTCACAAGTGCAAACAGCTTTGATGGCACAGCAGTTAGAATACAGTATTGCAGGCGCATAGCCTGGAGTTTGATCCTGACGGTTGACTCATCCTTTCATCCTTCCAAAGTCAGTAAAATGAGGACCCAGATTGTTGGGGGCAATATGCAAATAATGTTGCATATTATAATGTTAATTATAATATATGTTAATTATAATAATGCAACATATATAATGCAGAGAATGCTATAAACACTATGGGCCAGTATATAAGCCTAAATGCTATTAGTATTGCTATCTTCTATCTTCCTCAAAATCTGTTACGTTTTTGAAGGAGAGGCTTGAAAGTACATTTCAATTTTCAAGGAGTTTTATTTCGTTGATGAAAAGTTCTTTAAAAAAAATGCAGAACTACAAAAAGTAGACTAAGAACAAAAAAACAGAAAAATAAAAAACAGACATAATTAATAACAAACAATAGTAAATAAAAGAAAGGATTATGGACCACTGAGGCATATCATCTGTCTATCAAGTATTAAACAGAATACAAAATTTTCCAATTAAGGAGGAAAAAAACTTCTATTCCTGTAGAATTTCATGACATCTGTGCCAAAGGGAAATATATTGCATCCTTTTTCTTTGTTTTAAAAATTATCTTTCCAAAAATGGATAAATTACACATGTATTGAATCTAATCCCTAATGTCTAGAACTCCAGAATAATAGTGGTTGTTCAATTTCTCAAAATAATTCTGATACCAATTCCCCATGCCCTGTAATACCTAAGTTCCTTTAAACAATGAAATTCTACTTTTTTGGAGCATAATTCAACATAACATTTGTATCCTTATCATTAGATTTTCCCATACATTTTCTTGTCAATATTATATTATGTTGCATTATTATATTTCACTAAATTCCACTACACTGAACAACTCTATGAATCTGACGGGGCACAAACACGTGGCCAAACTCAGCCCCTACTCTGTAGTAACAACAAAGACGAAATATAAGTAGTTAACACTGCTAATTGGAGCCAAAAACTCCCTCTTTAAGCAACAGGTCACCAAATGTCGTGCATCACATCACAAATCACACCAATTTACAAATGGCAATTCTAGTTAAGCAAGATGTCATATGGTCAACAATTTAAGCAAGATGTCACATGGTCAACAATTTGCAACTTCTTGTTAGTTTCCCCATGGAATTTGCTTGCTGGCGTAAATGATGATCACTTAACCATGGGATACAGCGACCATCGTAACTACAAGCCAATTGCCAAGCGCTCAAATCACAATCACATGACTGCAGAGACACTGCAACAGCCATAACTTGGAAGATCGGCTGTAAGTCTCCTTGTTCAGGACCATCATAATTTCAAACAGTCGTTGAGCAAATACTGAGGACTATCTTACTTCTCCTTTCTTACTGCATCAGCAAATCATCTAGGGGACTTTTTCCAGAAGGCAAATTACCTTTTGGGTAAGGCCATCTTGTTAACTTATCACCAAGTTAACACCAAGTTGTCTATCAGGAGAGAGGTGCGCTGGGAGGAAGCAAACTCAGAAGCTGTTGTTGGTGATGTTTCTGAAATGATCTCCCACTGAAGATCTATTTGCCTCCAACAGTTTGTCTTTCCAAAAAGGGCTAAAGACAAAGCTACTGAGGCCAGATTTCACTTACTTTCTTTGGGCTTTACTTTTTTACATTAATTGTATTTTCATACCTCATTAGTTGCCAAGAGTCTTGTGATTGCAGTAGCAAACTAATTTGGTAAACAAATACGTATTAGATTACTACTTCAAAAAAGATGGTAATAACATCAAATCATACCAATGAATGGCCCTCAGAATTTTAGATCAGCTGTAAAGATAATGTATTTAATGTCGTTTTGCCTTAGGAATCTTTCCTGAATTGATAGAGAGAACTCAAACAAGTAAAGTGTTGAAAATTTACACATGGGGCTGAAAACACCATTCTCTGATTTAATATCCCCCAGAAATTTTGACAGTGATCTTTGAAAATATCAGACATTATGCTTGCTGGTGAGTGCAAGATAAATTTTCCACTGTAAGATAAATTTAACTAATAAATTCTGTGAACTAAAATTCTAATGCATCTGAAGGATACCAGGTTTTTGGTATGTTTGATATAACATTTCATGGAACATTAATAGCATTTTGGGGGGGGCTTGGACATGTGGCAAACTTTCCCTACTAAAAAAACATAGCTGCTTTAAAAAGTTGCAGAAAAGTATTATGCTTACATTCATACATACTCCTAAGCATTTTGTAAGTAAACCCAAAACCAAACAGAGTTTTTTAGCCCTTGCCAATATTTCTTATTCCGTTCTTTTCATTTTTAAAGCATTTCATTCTATGCCATTGATAACTTCATATTATATTCATTTATGGGTATTATGGATACAGCAGCCTCTATCTCTAGCGGTGAATTCAACTAGGTGGTTTAGATATTCCCATATCAGCACGTTTCCAAACAACTTTCACCCAAGATACCTTAACACTGGCCCTCTTCCAGGACTTCCCCATTTAATAGTCAGAAAACTAACTGTAAAGTCATAGACAATATTTATTTATTTGGGATTCTTATTTGGGATTCTTATAGGCTGCCCTACTCCCTAGGGCAGTGATGGCGAACCTTTTTTCCCTCGGGTGCTGAAAACGCGTGCGCGCGCGCTGTCACGCATGTGTGAGTGCCCACACCCATAATTCAATGCCTGGGGAGGGTGAAAATGGCCTCTCCTGCCCCCGCAGAGGCCCTCTGGAGGCCGGAAATGGCCCATTTCCCGACTTCCAGTGGGCCTGGTAGACCCATTTTTCACCCTTCCCAGGCTCCAGAGGCTTCCCTGGAGCCTGGGGAGGGCGAAAACGCCCCCTCGGAGGCCCTCTGGAAACCTAAAATGCCCTCACAGAGACTCCACACGAGCCAAAAATCAGCTGGCCGGCACGCACATGCATGCTGAAGTTGACCTAGGGCAACAGCTCGCGTGCCGGCAGATATGGCTCTGCGTGCCACCTGTGGCACGCGTGCCATAGGTTCGCCATCACTGCCCTAGGGACTCAGGGCGGCGTACAGCATATATAAGAAACAACCAAATACTATCAAAACATACAATAAGACAACAATAATAAAATGGTAGTTAAAAAGATTTAAAAAAAACCTACACAAGCAACAGTCACAATCACACCACCTGCAGGAAGAGCCATGTCTTAATGGCTTTCCGGAAGGCCAGCAAGGTGGGAATGATTCGGATCTCTGGGGGGAGTTGGTTCCAGAGAGCCGGAGCCCCCACAGAGAAGGCTCTCTCCCTAGGGCCCGCCAGTCGACATTGTTTGGTTGAGGGGACCTGGAGGAGACCGACTCTGTGGGACCTAACTGGTCGTAGGGATGTATGAGGTAGTATGCGGTCCCGAAGATAACCTGGTCCTAAGCCATGGAGGGCTTTAAAGATGATAATCAACACCTTTTTCTTTCCAACAAAGAAAATAAAAACTAAGAAATTAAGGATTCGAAACATGCAATACAGATAATCCTTGACTTGCAACCTTTCATATGGTGACTGCTCAAAAGTTACAAAGGCATGGGAAAAAGTGACTTATGACCATATTTCACAGTTATGACTGTTGTAGTACCCCCATGGTCACATCATCAAAATTCAGATGCCTAGCAAACTGGCATGTATTTATAATACTAGCAGGGTATCAAGGCCATGGGATCACCTCTTGTTACCTTCTGACAAGCTAAGGCCAGATTCACTTAATAACTGTTACTAATATAAAAACTGTAGTGATTCACTTAACAACTGTGGCAAGAAAGGTAATAAAATGGGGCAAAACTCATTTAACAATTGTCCCACTTAGCAATGGATATTTTGGGCTCCCTTATGGTCATAAGGTGAGGACTACCTGGACATTTAAAAGGGACAGGTAGATAGATTTGGATAGGATGCTAAAAGGTAAAGCAAATAGTAATAAGTAAGAATAGAGATATATGTAAATACAGAGAAGTTTCAAGAAATAGGAGATATAACGATACACAAAGATTGAAAAGGAATAATAATCAAAACTGTTTATGTTTTGTAAGGTTATATTTTTGTAAGGTCATGATATGTAATGTTGATGTTAGGGTTAGGGTTAGAATTGTGTGTGTTGTTTTGTGTTGTATATATGTTTGTGTTTGTTTTTTGTCATTGTTTATATGTATATTTTGTATTTATTTGTTGTTCTTTTTTAAAACTGTTCAATAAAAATTATTTTTTAAAAATAAAAATAAAATTGGAAGCTTCCCTGAACACAACAGCCCTTGCTTCTCTGTACCTGCATATACGGTATATTATATTAAGAAAATAATCAGATCTTTTGCAGCCTACAGAGCTAGGAAAATAATTCTGAAAACGGTCTGAACTCCCGATTATTACCTCTAACAGGATATTTTACAGATCACCAAATACTGGAAACAGTATAAGACATTTCTTTAAAAAAAGTCTAAAATCTTGGGGATGGGAATGGAAAGTGGGAGACGAGAAATCTGGACAGCTTGTCCATGCTACTTCCCACCTAAACTACATAATGGGTTCAGATTTAAACTCTACTGTGCCTCAAATCACTAGAGAGTGCTAAAAACATCAGGGTTCCTACATATCTGTAATGGAAGCAGCAATCTGCAACACATTCATTAATGATCTGTGTAGTCGAAACAGGCAAATGCATACAAATGTCTTACTTAACTTGATTATACTTCAGCAACTCACCCGTTCCAATTAGTTCTTGCTTCTCTTTAAACTCTAAACATGCATGCATGTGTATGCATTTACATGCATTTCTGCCAAAAAATGATGGCTGAATTAAATCAAACTTTCCGTATTCTATCTTCCTAAAGAATAAATGTATCCAAATACGCATCCTGTATACAGTTATTTAGGTGTTCTATATAAGATTATTTCCAACAACTAAAATGGAGAGAAGCAGGCAAACGTATTTGGGGAAATGAATTAGTAAAATACAACTCACTACTCGGCTTCTAAGCTAGCTTTTTCCATCTGGGCTGTTCTTTAGGTACATGAACGTAAACTCTCAGTATTTCCAAGCCAACTCGTTCATTGCTGAATTTGGAATTGATGCATAGACTCAGAAGAGTGTGGTTAAGTTCAAGGGAAACTATTGCAAATTACTGTTCACAAGAAAAATGTCCCACTATCATTTTTTTAACACTTCACTGAGCCACAGCTGTCAAGAAACAGAATTGGAAATAATATTGTTAGAAAAGGAAGTTTACGTGCTAAATTTCAAACCACTGTAACAGTGTTATTTTGATTAATATGGTCTCACACTTCCTACAATTTTAGTATCTCTCCTCCCCCATGCCTAACCCTCCCCTTCTCTTTTTTGAGTTTCATTTTATCTGTCTTTTCTTACTTTCAGGTGTATTTTTATCAAAAAGCCTTCACTTTAAAGGGCAAAAAGACCCAAGCATGTCTTGAAACTAGAGGGGGTTGGCTAGATGTCTTCAAACAGATGTTGGACACCCATCTGTCAAGGAAGCTTTGGTTTCAATTCTCATGTGGGGCAGAATTTTGGGCTCTGTGCCTGGATCTCTGTGCCTCCATCTCTGAATGGAGATTCTCAGTCATCCAGGTGATGGTTGTCGCAAGGGTTTCTCTCCCCTCCCCCCAAAAGTCAACTGGACTTATTTGTTTGAAAAACCAAGGTGCAGTTGCCTTGGGGGGGAGGGGGAGGGGAGGAGGAGGAGGAGGAGGAGGAGGAGGAGGAGGAGGAGAAGGAGAAGGAGAAGGAGAAGGAGAAGGAGAAGAAGAAGAAGAAGAAGAAGAAGAAGAAGAAGAAGAAGAAGAAGAAGAAGAAGAAGAAGAAGAAGAAGAGGAAGAAGAGGAAGAAGAGGAAGAAGAGGAAGAAGAAGAAAGAAGCATTCTTGTGCTCTCTGGCTATACCCATCCCCAGGAGCCTAGGTTTAAATCAGAGTTGAAAAGGTAACAAGCCACCTGGTACCACTGAATAAGAAAAATGTAGGGTGAGTTGGAGGGTTAACCATCTTGCAGGTTATCAATTTCTTCTCCTAGATTCCAAGTATCTCAAACACCTGGTGTCATTCAAACCAACCACAATTAAGAAAATGGAGCCAAAAGTTAGAAACAGATACAAGATTCGTAACTGTAATTATTATATTCCAATTGTGTGCGAGTGGACTTTCAGAGAGTGAGCAGACTGGACTGAGTGCATGTGTTAAATATGTTCTCATTTCCTGCAATGAAACCAGTTAAGCTGATGAAAATAGAGATTCGTACACACATGCATTCACACCCACACAATTTCAACTGCATGGACCCAAATCTGTAAATTTAAGGCCTAAAATGTTGCAAAAATGTATACGAAATTTCTACACTTGCCAATTTCTACACTTGTCAATAGAGCCCAAGCCCACTCTATTAATAGTGTCTGAAAAGCAGGGACCCCCAACCTATGGGCTGAAGCCCACTAGTGATCCGTGAGGGGTTTGCAACCGGGCCGCGGAAACGGGCGAGAAAGCGCATGTGCATCCTTACTGCCGCAAGCAACTGCTGAGCGCAGGAGGCGCATGAGCTCCATTTGCTAAGCAGCAGGTGCGTGTGCACGCCACTCACGCACACCTACACGCAGACGAACATGCTTGCCGGGCACTCGTACAGCACCATCCCCTCTTCCCCTCCCTCCACTGGTCCGCAAAGCCAGAAACGTTGGGAACTTTACTCTAAAGGCCTCCTAAATAGTTTTTTTGCAAAATAAAAAATTGCCATGGGGAAGAGATCTGGATACAGCTCACAAACTGTTTTTAGATTAGTACACTTACAACCACGATTCAGCCCAAAACCTGTATTACCAAGCGAAAGGGTTAAGTGAATTTTGTCCCATTTTACGACTTTTCTTGCCAAAGTTGTTAAGTGAATCGCTGAAGTTGTTCAGTATTACAGTTGTTAAGTGAATCTGGCTTCCCTATTGATTGTGCTTGTCAGAAAGTCGCAAAAGGTATCACATGACCTCATAACTGACCGTCATAAATATGATTCAGTTGCCAAGCGTCCAAATTTTGATCATGTGACCATGGGGATGCTGCAACGTTTGTAAGCGTGAAAAACGATCATAAATCACTTTTTTGTGCCGTTGTAACTTCAAACGGTCACTAAATGAACTGTTGTAAGTTGAGGACTACCCATATTTCCTATATGCTTAATCTGACTGCCATGCTTTCAGTTCTGCAGAACATAAAAGAACAAGAGGAGGCGCTCTCTCTCTTCCCTTGCCTGTGCTTTTTAGCACAATCCCTCTGAACTGAGGTGGGAAGAAACACCATGGATGAAGACAAATGAAGGTGAAATATTAGCTCAAGCTGCTTTGGGTTACTCATGGCTTTTTGAACTGCAGCTGAAGAATTTATTTTCTCTCACAACAATATTTAGAAATCACATTCTGGTTGGGTCGTATCAGTAATAGTCTCCTTCACTGGAATTCCTGTGCAGTGTAACTTACAAGAGCTATTTTTCTGCTCGTATCCCATGAAGAAATATTCATCTGTATGGAATTAAAGCTTAAAAGTTTCTATAGGAAACGTACTGGGGTATTCCTGATATCAGCAATCAGATAGGAGAATGAAGATCCACGTTTAGCCTTGTGAAGGACTGAGTCTAAACTGGGCCTAGAGCCAAGATGGCGGACAGAGGCTCAGTTTCTGATTGGCAGACTCAGTCCTTGATGTGATTGGCTGTGGACAACCTTATCTGAAGGCTAGCTTCAACATCCAATGGAGAACAACTGCTTTCAAAGATGAGCCCCATGACACAAATGTTCACAGACCACTACAGATGCGCCGGTTTCAATCGACTTTCTGTGTGTCATTTGACAAACGGGTAAACATTGAACGCCATAGCAAAATGTACTTGAAAGTATCTTCCTATGCAAGAAGAGCTGGAAAGCTGGCAGCCCAGGTTCAAGAGCTGAGCGCTGTGTTACTTGCCTCACGCTCCTGCCCACCTAGCTGTTTGAAAGCATGCAAATGCAAGTAGATAGATAGGTACCACTTTGGTGGGAAAGCAACAGAAATCTATGCATCTCTTGAGCCGTGGTGGCACAGTGGTTAGAATGCAGTACTGCAGGCTACTTCTGCTAACTGCCAGCAGTTCGATTCTCACCAGCTCAAGGTTGACGCAGCCTTCCATCCTTCCAAAGTTGGTCAAATGAGGACCCAGATTGTTGGGAGAAATATGCTGACTCTGTAAACCACTTAGAGAGGGCTGCAAAGAACTTTTGTATAGTTCGGTGTATAAGTCTAAGTGCTATTGCTATTTCAGTGCTGGCCACATGACCATGGAAATGTCTTTGGATTACGCTGGTTCCCTCAGCTAAGAAACGACTATGAGCACCGCCCCCTAGAATCGGACACGACTGGAGAAGGGAAACCTTTACGTGTATACATGGGACAGGGAGGGAAGTATCAGAATGACTTACACAACAAACATTTTACGTGTCTCTTCATTTTTGAATACAGAAAAAATAAACTACTTGCATTGTTTGTGCTGGAAGTCCACTTTCAGTATTTCCACTTTTCAGTATAGTACTTGGAAGCCTGAGGTTATTTAACTTTGCTAAATATCAGGTGAAAATGCATGACCTCATCAAAATCCTTTGTGGTTTTTATAACCTAATCAAAATCCTTTGTGGTTTCACCATGATAACTTTTATTTTATTTACTTTTTGTATTGTTGCTAAGGTCACCTGAAAAAAACCCCAATATTTTCCGAGTTTGCCAAAGCTAATAACCATAAGTGGATATTGGTGTTTAGTTCTTTGTGTACGGTCACCAGGAAACGGTTGCAGGATATTTTTAAGTCAACTTCTCAATTCCATCCATTATATCATAGAAGTTAATAAGTATAGTTTTTCTGTAGGAAGCAGAATTGATTAAGCTACGGGGTCCTCGGTGTTACCTGAGTTTGATGTTTTTCTTGCAGACATTTCATTACCAAACTAGATAACATCATCAATGCATCTAGAATTGGTTGAAGGGATCACCACACAGAGGGAGCATTGCAGGTTCTTGTTCTGCAAAAACTAATGAAACAAATTGCCTTCTGTCTTTCCTGGCATCTTTGAAATTTAACTTCTCGTATCCAGAGTTAGGCATCATTTTGGTATTTTGGGGTTACGTTTACTGAAGTAGTAAGATAAAATGAAAGGGAATTTTGTCATGCCAAGGTTTTCTCTTTTGCATTTCTTTAAAGTGGGATAGTGTTTTCTGTTAAACTATGGGGTGGGTGGTCAGTGACATGAATGTATTTTGGCCTAAGGTGTGTGGGAGTGTGATACAGATATGTTCTCTCTGATTGAATTCACTGCTGCTTGATAAATGGAGACTGCTGTATCATTAATGCCTATAAATAGATATAATCCGGAGGCATCAGTGGCATAGAATGAAATACTTTAGAAATGTAGAGAATAGAATAGGAAAGGTTGAAGCTGTACAGTGTTTTGGGTTCACTTCCAAAATGCTTTGGAGTATGTAGGAACATAAGCATAATAACTACCAACAAATTTTTAAAGCAACATTGGTTTTTGGGTAGCAGGATTCTGCAACATATCCTAGCCAAAAATGTTATTTGTGTTCTACAGAATTTCTGTCAAGCATCCCAAATCTACGAGGTTGCCTTTATTTAAAAAACAAAACAAAACATGGGATGGAATTTTTGTTGCCTTATTTTGAAAAAAGCTAACCAAGGTTGTACCTAGTTAAAACTCAGATGGGAGGACACCAGGACATCCCTAGGCTATAGATCTGATTTGGGAATGAAAAAAGCTTCCTTAAAGAAGACAATGGTAAAATACTTAAATGCTTTCTTAAGAAAACAGCACAATTGTTGAGTTGAACTCCAGAATAGAATGGCTTGAATTTGGGCCTTAAGTCTGTACTCTTCATGTTTATTTGCCCTGAAATAACAACAACAACAACAACAACAGCTGGAAGGGACCTTGGAGGTCTTCTAGTCCAACCCCCTGCTTCGGCAGGAAACCCTACACTACTTCAGACAAATGGTTATCCAACAAGAGCCGAGGTGGCGCAGCGGTTAGAGGCAGTACTGCAGGTCACTTTAGCTGACTGTGATCTGCAAATTTCACCGGCTCAAGGTTGACTCAGCCTTCCATCCTTCCGAGGTAGGCAAAATGAGGACCCAGATTGTTGGGGGCAATATAAATATACATTGCTTACTGGTGTAAACCGCTTAGAGAGTGCTTGCACTGTGAGGCGGTATATAAATCTCAATAAATAAAAAATAATAAATAAAAAATAAAAAATAAATAAATAAATAAAAATAAAAATAAATAAATAATAAATAAATCAATAAATCAATAAATCAATAAATCAAATCAAATCTTAAAAACTTCCAGTGTTGGAGCATTCATTAAAACTGCCACCAGTTTCCTGCAGTTGCGGCCTGAGAAAGCTCTCAGTATCATAAAACAGAGACTTGGGCTGCATGTGTCCTTAGGAAGCAGAGTTTAACCTTTGCTATTAAAATTCAGCTAAGTTCTATTTTTGGAAGAAAATAAGAAATCTTAAGCATTATCACCTACTGCAATAGTGGAAGTGCTTTCCCAGAATTACAGCAGATTTTTCCTAACCAAGCTTGGGGATTACAGGGACTGAACTAGGGCTAATTCCAGAAACAGGAATAACGTTAAGTAGCAGATGCTGACTCGCATCCATGATTATTAATTTAAGAACACTAGTAGGGTGCATCACCAGACCTGCTATATGGTTGGCACTACATCCTGCTGCACAAGGCAATCTTTCAAAGCAAACCTACGCGTTCGGCTAAGCCTTCAAACTTAATGTGGTTTGTTGACAGAGGCCTCACAGCTATAAAATGCATCATCACGGCTGTGGGATCTCAGTGTGTGCTTTATCCCTGAGAGAAAAGTATAGAGAGTGAGAAAACAGATGGTACCAACCACATGAGGATGTCATGGGAAATGCTATCCCAGTGTAAAATCCTGCTTCGACCTTAAATATTTAAGAAAATTAAAGGCAGTATAAATGATACAGTGGGGTGACAATATTCAAAATTGTAACAGTAGTCTGAAAGCCACAGAGGGAGGGGAGGGGAGGGGAGGGGAGGGGAGAGGAGAGGAGACAAGAGGAGAGGAGAGGAGAGGAGAGGAGAGGAGAGGAGAGGAGAGGAGAGATTTAAATGTATATTTATTTGACAATAAAAAGCTCATTGTTGCTATTTTTCCCATCCCTTCACAATCAAATTTCGTAAAATCTTCTCCAAGCCCTTAAGGACCTTACCAAGCACTTTTAATGGATCATCACAATCAAGCACAAAGACTTTTAATAGGTCAACATAATCAAGCGCAATCTTTGGATTAAGGCCAATGACTAACAACATATTGTGAGTTTGAATGCTATACTTGCTTTGGATGTTGCAAGTCAAGAACTGTTTTCCAAACATCCAGAACCATTTTAAAGGGTTTTAAGACAATGTTGTGTGCAGCTTCCAAGCAGTTGAGTTATGCCTCATTTTACCTTTCTTGCCACAGTTGTTAAGTAAATCACTGCTGTTGTTAAGTCAGTAACATGGCTGTTAAGCAAATCTGGCTTCCCCGTTCTGACTTTGCTTGTCAGGTGGTCACAAATGATGATCACTTGACCCCGGGACACTGCAACCATCATAAATATGAACCAGTTGCCATGCATCCAAATTTTGATCACATAATTATGGGGATGTTGCAACAGTCATTGTCTGAAAAATGGCCATAAGTCACTTTTTTCTGTGCCATTGTAACTTTGAATAGTGACTGAATGGTTTGTAAGTTAAGGACTACCTGTAGAGTTATCAAGCTTACTAATTTCCAGAATTTGGTTTTCTCTTTGTTTCAGCACAATAAGTACACTTCGTAATTAAGCCAGCTGTTAAATGTTTCTAAACAAATACCTGACCTGGGGAGAGGAAATAATTAACACCAGTGCTAGCTAAGAATCCTGATAAACATTGGGATGGTTTTAGTTTTTCCCTCCTTCCAAAAATATGCTTTTTGGTTTAGCAGAGAATAATGAAGGCACATAAAAACGATAACTACATTAATTCAAAATTAATTGTCACATTTCTGGAGTCTCTGAAATGGACTTTCATCTCTAATTATACAATACTCTTCATAGAATATGAGTTATCATTTTAAAAGCACTATGAACCGTAACAGCTTATATAAGGTTTTTGTTCCTTTATCTTTGAAGACTTGAACTATATTCCAATTAGTCATATTTGTTGCTAATCCAACACTTTGGGCCACTTTAAATGCCATAAAAGAAACACACTTATCCTTTCCTAGTCATGGGGAAATGTTTTTTTTCCAAGCCATGAATAAAATCACAACTGGTGTGCTATCCCCTTATCTCCTCAAATTCCACTGATGCCACAGAACATTACCATGCATTTATTAGGAAACCATTTTATGATATGGCTTTTTGGGGATAAGGTTGCATTTGTCCAGGAAGCGCAATTTCAGAGCGCTTCTTGATCCCAGCTGTCTCTGGATTTGAAACAGTAAGTGTAGTACAGGACACATTTACACAGTTATCTTTAATCTTGGTATTTAAGTCTGCAAAGTGTGATAACATACAAATACATATTTAAAAAATAACACATTTCCAATTCTTAGGATATCAGATCCAAGAAGGATTTATCTTGGACCAATCTTTCAACAGAAGAGGAGGAAGCAGCTGAAGGCTAGCTAGGATATGGTGCAGTTGTACAAGACAATCCCAAGGTGATCCTGCAAACGCAATTCAGCCTAGTGTCAAACTGGATTTCTTCACGGACCGGCCGGGAGGGAGGCCTGGAAATAGCAAAGGACCGGACCACGGTGGGGACATCTTGTCCCATTTTCGGTCTGTATGGCCACATGCAGCACTTTGCCGGCCAAAACAGGGTATGGGGAGGGGGCGCGTGGCCATGCAGTGCCCCCTTTTGGCCAGCAGAGTGGTGCAGGAGGCCATCCAGGCCAAAAACGGGGCACAGGGGGGCACACTGGGGGCCAGTCCTTTGCTATTTCCAGGCCAGCCCCACGGGCCAGATTTAAGCACCTGCGGGCCGAATGCGGCCCCTGGGCCTTGGGTTTGACACCCCTGGCCTTTTTTTATTATTTTTTTTCCACCAAACTTACATAAACATCCATACATATACCATAATATCAAAACATCCATAATTATACATTTCTGTCCAAAATGCCATAAACATATATCCTTAATTTGCTCCTTTTATTCTTTTATCTCCCATCTGCTTTCCTTCTATATTTCGTACTACTCCCCCCTCCCTCTATCTCCCTCTACCTTCTTTCTCCCTCTCTACCTCTTTCCTACTTCCCTCCTCTCTCTCTCCCCTTCCTTTCTACTTCCTCTTCCTCCCTCTTATCCTTCCCTGAGTACATCTAATCATAATCCATTTTATGGTTAGCAGACGAGCAATTCAGAAACCCTGACTTCATTCCAACATCAGAGCTATTCTTAAACTTATATCTTTCCCTTTATCCATTATTCTATGTATATCTACTATTATTCTAATGCTGCCTCCTTCCTCCTATTTTTGTCGCCTGGGTCTACCACCTTTAATTTTCAACTTTCTTCCAAATTAATCGCTATAGCTTATCTTCCAGACATATTCATTATCTTATACCTCTTAATTTTAGGCCGTACTCCTCCCTCTCCTCAATTAATATTTTTACTCATTTTCTTTATTCTATCATTTCTAAATGCCCTAAATTTCTAGTTTCTTTTCCCGTTTCATATCTCCCTTCCAACTTTATTACTCATTTTTTTTATTTTAACTTATTCTCCATATTTAAACAAATTCTATTCTTATTACTACATTTCCATCCATTGGTTAATAACATTCTAAAATCTCCATAACAAAAAATCAATTTATAGATTATATAATCTTATATAAAGACCTTTAAAAGTAATAATTATACAGATCTTGTATCGTTCCAACAATATCAGTAATCATCTAAATCCTTTTCAGTATTAAATCAAATTTGTAAGTTATACAAATCTTATATAAAACAAATCTTATAAAGAAGGGTAGTAATTGTTCAAATTATATATCCTTCCAACAATTGATCTACTGTAGTCTAATTTATTTATTTCCCTTCTTTTCATTATTCTTTTTTCCTTTTCAACATCAAAATTTAATGCAATTAATTCAAAATTTAATTTAATTCAATCCATTATGTACCAATCTAATATAGAATTAGTAACGTATAAAAAACCTTTAACAAAATAATTATGCTAATTAATTATACAAACTTATACACAACTAATATTAACACAATTGAATATAAAACAATAATTCTAAAAAAATCATGACATTCTACCGTCAATCATCCATTCTCTTTTAATCTCTCAAAAATTCCATTTCTTGTAAAATTTTCCCTTCCAACCTTCTCTTTCTTTTTCTTTCTTTTATTTTTGTACCAATAACTTCTTTTTTTCCAAATTCCTTTTCTTCCTTTTGAATATATTATTTGTTTAGATCTACTCTCAATTCCTCCTAGTCTCTTCTCCCTATTACCTCCCTCATTTTTAAATTGCTTCCTCTGATACCAATGTTCCCCTCTTGCTTTTTTCTTATCACTGTAAATCCCAGTGTAATCATCAATTTTCAGTTCTCTTTTCATCTTTGTAGTCTTGTTCTTCATTTTCTTCATTTTCATTTCCCACCATTGTTAATTCTAAATGTTCTTTATAATCCAGCTTCATTTCTGTTTTCTTTCCACTACTGATTTCCAAAAGATAATTTTTATATCTTCATAAATGTATTTTAACATCCCAGTCAATTCTTCATAAATGCACGCCTCGATATTGTCAAGTTCACCATTCACAAAGTTCACAAATTTTTTATTTGAAGCTCAAGTCCATATAGTCTCTTTGTGTTTCAGTCCAGTCCAATTCAAAATCCTCTATCTTCTATCACCAAAACATTGTACCATCAAAAAACAATAGCAGGATACACACTGCTTTTAAGTTCTTTCAAACTCCTAGATATCTTCTTCTAGACCAGTGTTTCCCAACCTTGGCAACTTGAAGATGTCTGGACTTCAACTCCCAATTCCCCAGCCAGCGAATGCTGGCTGGGGAATTCTGGGAGTTGAAGTCCAGACATCTTCAAGTTGCCAAGGTTGGGAAACACTGTTCTAGACAAGGTCAGTCTCCAGCTGTCAGCAAATTCATGCTTCCACAATCTGTTGCAGTATTTTCTTTTAACCAGCTGATGGCGTTGTCAATTCCCAATATAACAAAATAACTTTTTAAAAAAGTCTCTGTATTTTAAATCCACTTAGCACTTATTAAATATTTTCTTAAGATTTTTTTTTCAGTCACTTTAACTTCCACCAAGTCAGTTATAAAAAAATCCTCAAATTTGGGCTTTTAGTCCTGCTCCTTTAACTCTCTCTATGGTATTTCCAATTGCTAGATAGCCACTCACTCCATTTTGAAACCTCTTTTGTTTCCTTTTAAGTTTTAAATTTCTTCTTTTAATCGTTAAGTCGGCCAAACACTCACCAACTTCAGTACTTCTTCACCTCTCTCCAGCACAAACGCTTAGATCTTGTCATCCAGGCAATCCACGATCTCTCCATTCATTCAATCAGTCCAATCATGGCCGTCCCAGCTAATAGCGACAGAGTCATCTTCCTCAGCTGCTGGCCGAGAGGCTGGTGCCGGTTCCCTGGGGGGGTTACAAGCCCCCCCCAGACCACCGACTGGTGCCGCTCTTCTCCACCACCCCTCCGGGGTGGATCTGACCTGGTTCCGATCGGTTCCAGGTCTCCGAACAGCTGGGATTCAGGGTTTCCCATGGAACGTGGGGGACACCCGTACCGCTATGACGTTGGCCACGCCCCCTCTTCTACACGGCATTACAGCATGGGTGTCAAACTCATGCAAACTGCGGCATCACGTTTTTTCCTTTGCAGAACTGGTGTGGCCGTGGCCTGCACGTGACACATCCGGCCCGTGGGCCACCAGTTTGACACCCCTGCATTACAGAGATGTTGGTCTGAAAGTAACATTGGAACCATGATTTCCCTAACTGCATCCCATTCCTAAAAGTCAGAAGTACATTTATTCTTTGGAAATAAATTTGTGCAGGAACTTAGTGTATCTCAAAGCAAAGCTCTTCTTACGAGACTCCTCCTTTCTTTTGCTAAAGCACATTAATTAGAAACATCAGATAATTTTCACAAACAACAAGCAAAACCTCCCACTGAGATGGGCTGACTTTTATCAAAATAATCCAATCCTAATTTAAAACGACTGTAGGATCCTGTCTTCATTTGCTAAACAAATGCCTAAACGGTGCAGTGAAATGAAAAGGTGCCACAGAAGTGGCATTTAGGCTTGATTAAGTTGCCTTACAGTCAAATACTTTACAAAAAGCTACAGCATTTAGAGTTTTGTATACCGCCCACTCCTAACGGCTCACAGTGGATTACTGAAATGCAATTAAGAGTAGAACATAATTAAAACAAACCTTAAAACATTATTAAAATGCAGTTTAAAATAATTAAAGTGTTAAAACTTAAAACGTCAAATGAAAGAACTGAAAGGCTGAGGTTAAATCTCAGCATTGAGTTACCTCTTATAAACTGCAAGCACCCAAATCAACTCCATTAGCAATCTCTTTCACAACATGGTCCCTGCTATTAAGAAAGAAGTAACTATGGATGTGAAATCTATCTCCAGCAAAATCCACAATAGGTTGATGATTTAACAATAGCAATAGCAATAGCACTTAGACTTATATACCGCTTCATAGTGCTTTACAGCCCTCTCTAAGCGGTTTACAGAGTTCAGCATATTGCCCCCAACAATCTGGGTCCTCATTTTACCGACCTCAGAAGGATGGAAGGCTGAGTCAACCTTGAGCCGGTGAGATTTGAACAGCTGAACTGCTGAACTAGCAGTAGCCTGCAGTGCTGCATTTAACCACTGCACCATCTCGGCAGGGAGGACCACATGGGAGTAGGTGATTTTATAAGTAGCTCGGATGTGAAGCCAAATTCAGCCGTTCTACTCTACTGAAAACAATATGGACTTATAGGGCAACTGGTGAAATATTTTCGGTGTGGGAATTACGTAGGAATAGGACGTTCCAGAGTCATCGTCCATCACCTTTGAAATTGCATTCCTAATCAGATATAATTTCTGGACTAGCTTCAAACTATTCTACAAACAGTTCACTGTAATCTAACTTGAAGTTATCAACTGTGTGGGGGAGCTGATAAATAAAAATAAATCGATAAATCAGCACAGGTGACTCTGAAATCAAGTATCCTGATTAAAAAAAGGAGTACTTCTCAAAGATGTTGCAAAGCTATTCAACGTTCAGCTGACAGCAATCTGCACTCCTTACTAGCACTGATGGCGTTACCTAGTTTGGGTAATGAAACATCTGAAAGAAAACAAGCAAGCTCAAAGAGCACTAAGGAGTTAATGTATGGAAACTTATGGAATTTGAATAACCATTATTTATTTCCTTTCTGTATATTATTTGAAATATTATTTAAAAAATTTAATGTGAACTAATATTTTATTATAATTTATATAAGTGAATGTTGAATTCTTATGGGGCAATTAGTTATGAGAAAAGGGATTAAATAAAAAAAATGAATGATGAGTAAAGAAAAGAAGGAAGAGAAGGAAGCATGACGGCTTGGATTGAAGAAGCAAGAGAATCAATTACTAGCGGAGGAAGTAAGCTATAGCGGTTAACTTAGTTTGAAATATTGAAATCAATTGGTGGGATACCCAGAAGACAAAATTAGACTTTTAATGGAGGCAGCATTAGCAAGATAACCCAAACCTGAAATACAATATTAGGATTTTAGATTATAGGATTATAGGATTACAAATATAGAAAATTGATGCAAAATAAGATACTGATCTGGTTGATTGATTTAAAATGTATGTATATCTATATTATCGATATATTTTAAGGTACCGTATTTTCGGCGTATAAGACGCACCGGAGTATAAGACGCACCTTAGTTTTTGGGGAGGAAAATAGGGGGGGAAATCTGCCTACCAGGTATTCATCTGGCTAGTGTCCTTAGTCTGGTCAGCTTCAGCACATTATTTTATCCCCTGGTTAGGGCTTAAAAAAACCTTCGGAGGGAATTGCAATGAAAAAAGCCTGCAAGCCTTAAGAGCAGGAAGATCGTTAGCACCTCGTTAGGGCTGAAAAAAAGCTTCGAAAAGCTACATTCAGAGTATAAGTCGCACCCAAATTTTCAGCCTCTTTTAGGGGGGAAAAGGGTGCGTCTTATACTCTGAAAAATACGGTATGTGTGTATTGTTATATTAATGGAATTTGTAGAGAAAAACAAATCCAAAAAAAAAAAGAGGGAGAGCACTAAGGACTGCTCATATTTAACATCAATGTTGGATCCCAGAGGACTCTCAGATCATACACCTTGCTCTTTAAGCAAGAGGGTATCTCCACCCAGACAAGGTATTTCAAGTTTCTGCAACTACTCAAGAGGAAGGAATTTTATTTACACAGTAAAAATGACCAGATTTTTCAACATTGGCTCATACTTGCAACTGAGAACTTCTATGAATTCCTTCTACTGGAATTTTAAAAGTATTAAGCTGACCTGTATAGTGTTGCATGATTTCTTAGCTTTGTCCATTTCTCTCTCTTTTTTTAGTATGTTTGAGCAAAAAGGTTGCCTCTTTTTTAATGCTTTATTATGCTGACATTTATGTTGTTTAAATGTATTTTATAAAGGTTCTTTCAGAACAATTGTCCTATAAAGATGGTATATAAAACATTTAAATAAATAAAAAAATCTAAAATTAGCCATGTTCATTGGGCAACCCAAAGGTAATCTTCTTCCTGATCAAAACTGCAGCGCAATAGTTTTCAACTCTTATTAGTACCCAGTTTGCAGTGAAGTTAATAGTGTAACAATTAATGAATTTTTAACAATGGTTCTCAATATAAGTCAGCACTCCTTATTATAAAGGCCCACAAAATTTATGGACTTCAGCTCCTACCATGTTTCCCCAAAAATAAGACCCTGTCTTATATCTTTTTGAAGCCTGAAATAAGCGTTTGTCCATACTGCCATGCACTCAAAAGCCTGATTGGGCTTATTATCAGGGGATGTCTTATTTTGGGAAAAACAGGGTAGATGTTCCAAAATACTCTCATAAACCTTTTCCAAGTCAATTATTAGAATAATGGCATCCCATCTGATATCATTCTAATGCTACTCACAGTGTCTACCAAATTCATTGTAACAGACAGGCCCCAAATCCCAATAGTTGCATTCCACTATCTAATTGCATTCCACTGTCTAATAAACCTACCAAATGCTACACAAAGATTGGTTTATTGGCCCAAAACATGCTGTATTTGAAGACTTTTTGTACATTGTTATTAAAATTAATAACAATGTTATAACAAAATTAAAATTAATGAGTTATTAAGGTATACAGATAAACATAGTTTTTTTAAAAAAAAAAAGTGCCACAAAATTAGAAAAAGAGCATTTTACTTGGATCATTTAGTTCAGTGGTCCCCAACCGCTCCGGCTTGGCGGACCAGTGGACGGGGAAGAGGGGAGGGTTGCATGTGAGCAGCGGGTTCATGTGCCCACCACTCACATAAATGGAGCTTCACTTGTGTAAATGGAGCTGTGTGCACGAGTGTCCATCACACACACACACACACACACACACACACACACACATGCTTACCTGCCACTTGCTCGGCCCAGTTCCAAACAAGCCCCCAAGAGTGGGCCGCAGCCCGGGGGTTGGGGACCCCTGATTTAGTTGGCAGCATTTTTCATCACATTACCAATTGTTAGTTTTATTACTGAGTTGGTACATTATATTCTTCAAGATCATTGCTGGGATGCTTTAAATGTAGGAAACACACTCCACCAACAGTAAACAAAATCTCTCAATCTCTCTCTCAATCTCCCTCCCTCCCCCCCCTCCCTCTCTTCTTGCAAGGAAGAAAGAAAAGTTCCTTTGCTTAGTGTCTTTTTGCTTCTTATATTTCCTTGCCTCGCCTCTCTCCTTCTTCCTTTGCCTAACAAAGAATTTAATAACAAATAGTGGTTTTTTTTTTGCTTGTAAGAAAGTAGAGGAGCCAGATCTGCCAACAGTCAGGGAATCCAGGCAGTTCAAATGGGTGTAAAGATTTATTGCAAGCTTAAGCTCTCTACAAGAATCTGAACTATTTATGGTCCAAGCAAATTAGCAGTAGATAAGAGTCAAGGATCTCTTGTGGGTGGAAAGGGACTCAAGACTGATAACACGTTTGACTCAGCCTGACTATCTCCTACAACAGTGATGGCGAACCTTTTTTTGCTTGGGTGCCAAAAGGGCACACGCACGCACCAACACCCATAATGCAATGCCCTCCCCCCACGCATGCGCGCGCAACCCCCCCACGCTGCCCCCGCACATGCGTGCGGGGCTCATTAAAGCCTCCATACTTCCAGTTGGGCCATTGGGCCGTTTTTCGCCCTCCCTAGGCTTCAGGAAAGCCTCCGGAGCCTGTGGATGATGAAAAAGAAACCCAATGGGCCTACCGGAAGTTCGGAAATGAACTTCCGGTTGGGCCATTGGGCCGTTTTTCACCATCCCCAGGCTCCGGAGGCTTTCCTGAAGCCTGGGGAAGGCAAAAACCTCCCCCCGCACTCCGGAAGGCCGGAAATCAGCTGGCTAGTGCGCACATGCGCACTGAAGGTGACATAGGGCAACGCCTCGTGTGCCCTCAGATATGGCTCTGCGTGCCACCTGTGGCACGGGTGCCATAGGTTCACCATCACTGTCCTACAATATCCTCCCTTGTATGTCTCCTCATTCCCTCCAACAGGAGGCCCAAACTCCATGTTCTCAAGATAAAATTCACCCTCTTGCTTCTTCTGCCTGGAAAGTTCATCACCACTCTGAAACAGTGGCTGCCATGGAGGACAAGACCTGTCAGGAATTCCCAAGACCTGTCAGGAATTCCCACAAGCCTCTAACAACTTAGTGTTAGAGGCTTCAAAACACCAGTTGTATAGTCCAACTAACCAGACTTCATACCATTATTTCCAGGCAATCAAGCCCAAACGAGTTGAGAGTTTGTTACCACTGGACAATTCCTCTCTCTGAAGAACTTCTCATGGCTCCAGAGCATAGTTACACACACACACACACACACACACACACACACACACACACACACACACTACTAAGCAAGAAAGCATAGTAGTCCTCTAAGTCATTTTATACAACTTCAAAACCCACCCAGTATTATCGCAGGATGCAGAAAACAATTTAAAGGGTCAGAGGAGACCTGGATTCCAAATTTTTGATCTATGATCTAGCCCAGCATTTCTTGGTCATTTTAAGATGTGTGGACTTCAAATCCCAGAATTCCCCAGCCAGCATGCTGATTGGAGAATTCTGGGAGTTTAAGTCCACACATCTTAAAATAAGTAAGGTGAAGAAACAATGATTTAGACCAGCTAAATCTGTCAAACTAGTGGCTGGCGGGCTGGATGCATCACATGCAGGCCACGCCTACCCCAGCTCCACAAAGGAAAACGTCACAAAACATCACATGACGGCAATGTGACATAGCGAGTTTGACACCCGTGATTTAGACCAAGGAGCTTCTTTATTATACAGTGATTTTGGTGGAGAACACCAGGCAGATAGCATGAGAAAATTGAGTATTCTGTACGGAACAGTGAATTTTGTAGTATTTAATTTTTCTGATGAAAATTTTCCATTCCATAAAATCATTAATAATAATGAAAGAATGCCAACTGCAAATAGAACAGTATGCAAGTGTAGCACTTCGAAGTTTAATTTAAGCTTTTCAAGTAATTATCTCTACAAAGAATGTGAAAGAAGTACCTCATTGATCGGAAAACTGATCAATGCAAACTGGGAACTCTGTATGCAAATTATGCTGTGGAAATCACCCTTCATTTGTGTAAGATTTTTCCTCAATTCAAAACCTTCTGGGGAAACTATATGGCAGGTGAAAAAAATGAACTCATATATATAATAACATATATATATATATATATATATATATATATATATATATATATATATATATATATATATATATATATATATATATATATATATATATATATACATATATACATATATACATATATATACATATATATATATATACATATATATATATATATATACATATATATATATATACATATATATATATATACATATATATATATATATATATACCTACCGTGTTTCCCTGAAAATAAGACATGTCCCGAAAATAAGCCCCACAGGGCTTTTCGGGACATGCCTTGAAATAAGCCACCCCCCCGAAAATAAGCCTCCCCAACTACTTCCGGGGAAAGGGGGGGACATGCCGGGAGCCACTCTTTTTGCGGCGGCACTCTTTTGGCCCGGAAAGAGAGAGAGAAAGATCCCTCAAGAAGTTTCCCTGCAAAGACCTGCCAAGCAAGAGAAGTGGCGAACTGCCAGACGCTGGTAAGATGAGCGTCTCGCAGCCCGGCCCTCCCCCTCCCCTGCCACCCCCAAATTGTGCCTGACGATCTTACCAGCGTCTGGCAGTTCGCCGCTTCTCTTGCTTGGCAGGTCTTTGCAAGGAAACTTCTTAAAATGAAAAGGAAAAGTTATCGCAAGTGCGAGCAATTAACTTCTCACACTCGTGATAACTTTTCATTTCAAGGAGTTTCCCTGCAAAGACCTGCCAAGCAAGAGAAGCGGCGAACTGCCAGACGCTGATAAGATCGTCAGGCACAATTTGGGGGTGGCAGGGGAGGCAGGGGAGGGGGAGGGCCGGGCTGCGAGACGCTCATCTTACCAGCGTCTGGCAGTTCGCCGCTTCCCTGTCGCCACTGCCTTCCTCACTCGCGCCGCGCCACGCCCCATCCCCGCCCGAAACCCTCAAGTCCTTCGAAGCATTTTAAAGGGATGCGCTTTGCCTGCCATGAAGGGAACCGATGTTCCCCGAAGAACAGGAGGCAAGCATCGGTTCCCTTCATGGCAGGCAAAATGCATCCCTTCAAAATGCTTTGAAGGACTTGAGGGTTTCGGGTGGGGGATGGGTGGGGCATCCCTGTCGCCGCTGCCTTCCTCACTTGCGCCGCGCCCATCCCCCACCCGAAACCCTCAAGTCCTTCGAAGCATTTTAAAGGGACGCACGCCACGCCCACCCGCCCTGCCAAACCCCAGCACGAGACGCCCCTCCTACCTAGGACTTGTCCCGATACCTCGGTCGTGTTCTTACGGTCTTCTCTCCACGGTAGCCTGTTCCAAAGGAACGTCACACGAGTTCAAACTTCTCGAACTCGCGAGACGTTCTCTTTTGGAACGGGCTGCCGTGGAGAGAAGACCGTAAGAACGCGACCGAGGTATCGGGACAAGTCCCAGGTAGGACGGCCGCCACGCCATGCCCGCCCTGCCAAACCCCAGCGCGAGACGCCCCTCCTACCTAGAACTTGTCCCGATACCTCGGTCGCGTTCTTACGGTCTTCTCTCCACGGCAGCCCATTCCAAAAGAACGTCTCGCGAGTCCAAACTTCTTGAATTCGCGCGACGTTCTTTTAGAACGGGCTGCCGTGGAGAGAAGACCATAAGAATGCGACGGAGATCCCGGGACAAGTCTCAGGTAGGACGCCTGCCCCACCCCGCCAAGAGAGACGCACCACTTACTGGAGTGGTCTCTCGGCTTGTCTGTTTGCAAGTTTTTTCCCCTAAAGAGACTAGCCGAGAGACCACGGAGCTGGCAAACTCCAGTAAGTGATGTGTCTCGTGCCCCGCCCTGCCTGCACCCCGGAAATAAGCCACCCCCCGAAAATAAGGCCAGGGGCATTTTTGGGGGGTCAAAAAAATATAAGCCCCTGTCTTATTTTCGGGGAAACACGGTATATATATATATATATATATATATATATATATATATATATATATATATATATATATATATATATATATATATATATATATATATATATATATATATATATATATATATATATATATATATATATATATATATATATAAACTTATATACAGTGATCCCTCATTTTTCGCTGGGGTTACGTTCCAAAAAGAACCCGTGATAGGCGAAATCCGTGAAGTAGTAACTTCAGCTTTGCGCATGCGCAGAGGGCAAAAGAACGCAGATGCCGACATCCAGGTTGGCGGGGGAAGCGGGTGGGGGAAGCCCCGCGCCGCGAACGCCACCAGGTTGTTGAGCTGTGCGAACCGGGAGGATTTCACCCCTGGCCTCACGTGTATTTCACTGCTCTTGGCAAGCTGTTTTACCAATCAGCCAATCAGAATGCAGAACACAATGCACGATGCAAATCCGTGAAGCAGCGAGACCGTGAAAGGTGAACCGTGATATAGCGAGGGATTACTGTATTATAAAGTATATATTATAGGCTAATTCTGCTGACTGCCGACTGCCAGCACTTCGGCAGTTCGATTCTCACCAGCTCAAGGTTGACTCAGCCTTCCATCCTTCCGAGGTCAGTAAAATGAGGACCCAGATTGTTAGGGGAAATATGCTGAGACTATAAAATGCTTAGAGAGAGCTGTAAAAGCACTGTGAAGCTGTATATAAGTCTAAGTGCTATTGCTATTCTAAGTCAGGAGTGGGCAATTAATTTTCCCAATGGGTTCCGCCTGCCAATGCCCTGTCCCCTGCCGTCCCAGTCCCTGCTGACACCACCAATGCCACCCTGCCAATGATGCTCCACCCCCTCATCAACACCACCAGATGTGGCCCATGGGCCATAAAATGCCCAAGTGATACTGTGAATTTACTCTGATGTGCTACAATGTGTGACGGTTTTTTAGGACAGGGTGGGCTAACTTTGGCTCCTGAAGCCCCATTTGTGCATTTCTTTAACTCTTCCCAAAATTTAGCAGCCAACATTACTGCTGAAACCAGCAGTAGAGGTAGTGTTCGACTTACGACCATAAATGAGTCACTTGACTGCAAGACACTGCAAATGCCTCTAAATATGGCCAGTTGTCTAGTACCCAAATTACAATCGTGTGTGTGTGTGTGTGTGTGTGTGTGTGTGTGTGTGTGTGTGTGTGTGTGTGTGTGTGTGTTCGAGAGAGAATTTTGAATCCGGGTCATAAGTAATGCTGGGAAGATCTGTTGTAACTTCAAATGGTGACTAAGTGACCGGTCGTAAGGTGATAACTACATGTAATGTTTCCCAGGACTTTTAATGACAGACCGATTTAGCAGAGTACAGAGGCAACCGACATCATTTTAATCTGGCAACACCTTGAATATATCATACTTGCCTGTTATTTCAGGAAGCAGTCTGGACAATGTCATCTCTTCTACAAAATGGTCTGTCTCCATCTGATTCAAGAAGGAGGGTGGTTATAAACTTGAATCAGACAAGAGCAATTGCAGCCATCAGCAAACACAAGATCGCCAAAGGTGAAGCTATTGCTTCATGACACAACACAAACCAGAACACTGGAAAATAATAAACTCAACCCACAACAGCACTTTGTTCCACAACTAGAAGAAAGAAAGCTCCACTGAAAAAGGTTTAACAAGAGTGATGCACTTCCCTCATCCTCTACCACTCATTTTCCTATCGAACATTTTTTCCATGCATAGTTCATTTTGCATTCTCACCAGCTCAAGGTTGACTCAGCCTTCCATCCTTCTGAGGTCGGTAAAATGAGGACCCAGATTGTTGGGGCTAATATGCTGAACTCTGTAAACCGCTTAAAGAGGTCTGTAAAGCACTGTGAAGCGGTATATAATTCTAAGTGCTATAGCTATTATGTGTGATGGGAAGAACAGATCCAGTTTTGACAGAAATACAACCACCATTTGTTCTATAAGGGCAGTTAGGAAAGAAAAGCATAATCCAATGTAATTCATACCTTCCTAGGGCTGTTCACAAGGCAGATGGAGCCGTTACACATATTTCCAGCTGGCCCTGAAGTCAAAGTAAGTCATGATGCATCTATGCATTGCCTTTGCTTTTTGGAGAAGAACACCATCAACCAAGTAAGATCCCAAAAAGGTTTCCGGCAGAGCCCAGCTCAATTACACCACCCCATTGACTGTAATGAATACTGGCAGGGGCTTGAGGCCCAAAGGCATGCTTGTTTATTTTATTAACAAAAAGGAATTGTGAGACATTGCCAGCCTATTCCTCTCCTGGGCAATTCAGCTCCCATAGCCACACACAGCTCAGCAAGCAACACAAACTTTCAACAATGCTAGCAAAGTTTGTGAGCTCTACAACACTTTGGGAAAGGATCGAGTTCAATCATGGTGGCACAGTATGATACTCAATCGTAAAGAGCTCCAAAATACATCTAGCAAAATATACATGTTGATGGTGTACTGCATACCTATTTCCCTGCTGCGTAACATTCCTGTTTTGTTCCTTCCAACAACGTTGTGCTACGTATCTGTTGTTGATGGAACAACATTCCAATGTTGTTCCGTCAGCAACAGATATGCAGCACAGGTTGCAAAATTGTTCTAATTCATTCACAAACCATTTATGCTCATGTCCAATATGTTTTCTGTAACGATTTACACCCAAATCTTTTTCAATGAACAAAACACTAAATAAAAAATTAAGTGGAAACTTTAGATAACAAAAATGAAACATATTGCAACAGAGTAAAGATAGCGTGTTTGGAATTTCCCAATTTTCAACTAAGTATAAAACATTTATATAATCACACACACTTTAAAAAAACAGAATACTGCAACTGCTGAAATTGGATGCCGATTTAACACTGAAAAAAGGAATTTATGCATCATTAACATATTTAAACTGTAATGGAATTATAGAGGGATTTTTTTTCAGAATTTGACATCATGATAGTTGTAATTATTATTTAATCTATATAGATAAATAACTGAATTATACAAATCATTCCGAAGAGATGTGCAGGAATGTGCAGGAATATATATAAAGCAGGTCTTTTCAAACTGTTCAAGCAATCAGATCCTTTTCCAGGTTGGTTAGAGTGCAGTACTACAGGCTACTTCTGCTGCCTGCTGGCTGCCTGCAATTTAGCAGTTCAAATCTCAGCAGGCTCAAGTTGAGTATGCTGGGCAGTTTTAGTAGCAATGACACATGGCCATGAAAACACCCCTAAATTTAAGTTGATTTCCCTCCCTCCGGGGAAGAATAGATGGTAACAATTATAAATATGGACAAAAATCTTAGGCAATGTCAAGTTTCCTTGTCCTTTGAATCTATACTAGCCAAACCCAGATGAAACCTAACATATCTCCCCTCCTCACACTTGGAAAGCAGCAGGTTGGGGAAGGCTGCGGTGAGGAGCCATGGTGGCGCAGTGGTTAGAATGTAGTATTACAGGCTAATTCTGCTCACTGCCAGGAGTTCGATCCTCACTAGGTCAAGGTTGACTCAGCCTTCCATCCTTCCGGAGTGGGTAAAATGAGGACCCAAATTGTTGGGGGCAATATTGTAAACAGCTTAGAGAGGGCTGTAAAGCACTGTAAAGCGGTATATAAGTCTAAGTGGAAACATGGACTGGCTCCATTCAAATCACTCTATTAAACCCTGTCAACTAGTAACCTAATCAAATCTTCTTACAAGTAGACCTGCCAATGTGCAATCAGACTCAATACATCAAAAGTTGCCATTTATGGAAAACAGAATCCCTGCCCTCTCCAACAGCTCCTAATCTCTCTCTCTCTCTCTCTCTCTCTCTCTCTCTCTCTCTCTCTCTCTCTCTCTCTCTCTCTCTCTCTCTCTCTCTCCCCCTCCCTCCCTCCCTCTCCTCCCGCTCTCTCTTTTTTCAAAATATCTAAGCCAGGGTTTCTCCAACTATGTTGGCTGGAAAATTCTGGGAGTTGAAGTTCTTGCATCTTAAACTTGCCAACATTGTAAACCCTAAACACTGCATTACATAGCATTATTCGACCTACTGTGAGATTTAGATCCATATGGGCATATATGCACATGTTTTCAGAACTGTGGTGCTGCTAACATTTCTTCTCATTTGGAGTGACCGATGAGAAATATTTGCAAAGAATGGGTGACCAGACCAGACCCTACAGGCAAGTACCGTCTTTTGAGAAGGAAACTTGGGGCTGCTAGAATTCTGAAATTCACTGTGGCAGTGAATTCTGAAATTCTTGATTTTTATAGCTGCCATATGGCCTTACCTTTTTTTCACAGGAAACTGAAAAGATACAACAGGAAACAACCCCATTTTTTCCACTTGGTTATGGTATCTTAAATCCAGGATTTTTGAGGTTAAACTGCTCTTCCTAACTTCATGGCTTATTGAGTTTAGATCTTCACTGCACGCACACACACTGAACAGTCATGCAACAGAGCCATTAATTTCACTTTTTTTCTTTAAAAAGGAAAATATACGCATACTTGGGTGCATTAGTCCTCTTTAAACATTCCAACCTGCGTTATTAAACTTATTCAAATAATGTGGAAAAGCAACTCAACTAAATGGAATATGTAGCGCAAAATAAAGAAACATATGCAAATACGAACTGCTATACACACTGATCTTTAAATTAAATTAGATTCTGATTCCAGGGCACAGAATGGAAAGAATGAAATCATGTTTATTTGCTGGACAGTGAAATGTACTGGATTTTAATGGAGTCAATCAAATACCCATTTTTTAAATAAAATTTGCATTATTTGCATAATAGATTCACCTTGGATGCCATTTTCTCCAATTTAATGAACAGTTAGAAACATGGTTGATTTAAATCAAGGTTTCACTATATATCTCTTTGAAATAAAAATTCCAATATTGGAATTCACCTGAATTTTATGTACTCTAGTTCATCATACTGAAATATCTGTAGGTCGCTTAGGCATAGAAACGTAATCTCCTGCAAAATACCAAAATAAAACTGAAACTATTTTCAGCAACAGTTCAATCTGCAACTTGTTCTTAAAGAGGCTCTTTAACATAAAAAGGTAAAGGTTCCCCTCGCACATATGTGATAGTCGTTCCTGACTCTAGGGGGCGGTGCTCATCTCCATTTCAAAGTTGAAGAGCCAGCGCTGTCCAAAGACGTCTCCGTGGTCATGTAGCCGGCATGACTAAACACCAAAGGCGCACAGAACGCTGTTACCTTCCCACCAAAGGTAGTCCCTATTTTTCTCCTTGCATTTGTTACATGCTTTCGAACTGCTAGGTTGGCAGAAGCTGGGACAAGTAACGGGAGCTCACCCCATTATGCGGCACTAGGGATTCGAACCGCTGAACTGCCGACCTTTTGATCGACAAGCTCAGCGTCTTGGTGTGTGGTTTCACATGCTGCCTGCATCCCGTGGATTGGGCTTCACTTTTTTATGCGGCCCAGTTCTGGCATGCCATGCACCATTGCCAGTCCACGGACCGGGTGTTGGGGACCCCTGTTGTAGGGGACTGAGATGGGGGCAACAGAGGATCTAAGTTCAATCTCAGTCCTGTGGAAGCTGTTTCATTGGACTTTTCAATATTCAAGATGCATGAATTCTCTCCACTAACAGCATAGGATGGAGAAAGAAATAGGGGGAAAAGAATGTTCATACTGATATTTCTTAACCTAGCATTTTGTGACATTTTTGCTGAAAACGGGCAGTTTTCAGCAGAAACAGCCCATAGAAAACAATAGGTTCACTTTACAACTACCGCAAAAATGGTCATAAAATTGGATCAGTTACATAGGTATCCCGCTTTACAACCCTTACAACTGTAATGGGCAGGTTCCATGACAATCATAGGATGAGATCTACCTGTACTATTTTTGCTCACTAGATCTGGTCACAAAAAACCAGTTCCGATCATAAAATTAGATTCAATTGCCTGGGAATCTCTGATGAAGAACTTGACATTCACCAACATATCCACCGTATCCAGAGTTTTATCCTCATGGGATAAAACTCTGCTCCAATGCTAGAATCTTATATAAAGATACTCAACAGGAGTTATTTGTAAAATGTTTATTTTTGTGCGTTATGTATATGTCACATGCTTATATGGGTGTAAACTACTCTATAATAGATCTGATTTGTCCATAAATATAAGCAGAATTGCTCTATACGCTTCACAAAATTGGCAACAGGGCAATGTACATATTTTATTTATTAATCCTTATATACACTCCGAGCTCCAGGCAGTTTATAATGAAATTAAAAAAGAAAAAAGAAACAAGTCAATTCACTTCAAATCTCTGTAGTAAACAACAATAATATGGCAGCCCGTTTATAACAACTCACTAAGCATATAGAAATCATCTGCAAATGCCCAACTAAATAATACAGTCTTTGAAATCTTGCAAAAATGCCTGCAGAAAAAGCACAAGATACAGCATCATTTGATTTAAGGCAAGGGTGTCAAACTGGAGGCCCACGGGATGGATGCATCACGCGCAGGCCACGCCCACCCCAGCTCCGCAAAGGCAAAAAACATTGTGATACGTCACGTGATATCACGTGGCACAATCGAGTTTGACACCTGTTTTTAAGGCAACGGTCCTCAATCTGTTAATGAGTGCTTCTCATTAACAGATCAAAGCAACATGAACGTATCAGTTACGTTACAGTAGCAGAGCTAATACTGCATATATTTCAACTTTATCTGAAACATATCCTACCTCTTCGAGGAAAATGTCATTTTTCAATGGCTTCACAATTTTGGGATATTTCATACCTGTCAGTCAGACATTTTAGAATATGCTCCTAAGGGAGAATAAGCACTATTTAATTGCTAATGCACAAGTCGTAATTGCTAGAGCCTCAATTAGTGTTGCACTCTTGTTCAGAAAATATACAAATTAAGAGAAAATGTGCCTTGATTTAAAATCAATTCGCCCTGCAACTATTGTCTAAAATTTTACATGACCCATCTGGGTGGATAAAAATCATGAATTATTTAAACCAGCAGTTTTTTTTACTGTTTTGGAAAAAAATCAATCAATTTCCCTTGATCTGGGGTAATCCCTCTACATGCAAATTTACTTTCACAGGAAAAGTCAAGCCATCCAGCTCTTGAGGCTAAACATTATGAAGGTCTGCTGAAACGCTGAAATTAATTTTCCGTATACTTTATAAGGGAGAAAGCTCACCACTTATCTCAAATGAGACTGATATTGTTGTGCTTCGTTTTGTTTTTGGCTCCCAAATATGACAGTCTGTAAGACACTGAAGCAAGCCAAACCCATATCACAACCCAGTTACCATGCTGGATAAATCAGAAAGCCAAACAATAACAACAACAAGAAGAAATTAGTAAGGGCTTCATTGATTTCAGAAAGACTTTCAAGTGTCAAGCACTAGAAGTTACTTAAAAGAATGAGAATGCAGGAGAAGATCATGTCCTCATGACAAACAGACCAGGAAGCTACAGTCTAAACCAGGGGTCAGCAACCCGCAGCTCTGGAGCCGTATGTGACTCTTTCATCCCTCTGCTGCATCTCAGTCGCTCAAAATATGCGTCACAACTGCCAATGTGTAACACCCACCGAAGCGCAATTTATTAAGCTTTTCGACCCCCAGTAGGCCAACCATGGATAAATCCAAGAAAAGAAAAGTTTCAGAAGAAAACAGAATCTTTAATTCAACTATATATGCTAGTTTTGTGGCCGTCAGGCACTGGAAGAGTTTTGTGGCTCCTGGTGTTTTCTTTTCTGTGGGAAATGGGTCCAAATGGCTCTCCGAGTGTTTAAGGTTGCTGACTCCTGGTCTAAACAAATCATGATGAAAAAGACTCCAATTTGGCAAAAGAGAGTCACAAAATTGTATACAGGTAGTTCTTGATTTACACCCATTCAATTAATGACTAGTTACAACAGCACAGAAAGAGATGACTTATGACCATTTTTCACACTTATGACCATTGCAGCTTCCCATGGTTAGATAATCAAAATTTGGAACTGGACAACTGGTGTGCATTTATGACAGTTGCAGTGTCCTGGGGTCATGTGATCCCCATTTGCGATCTTCTGACAAGCCAAATCAATAGGGAATCCAGATTCACTTAACAAACATGTTACTAACTTAATAATTGCAGTGATTTAACAACTATGGCAAGAAAGATTGTAAAATGGAACAAAACTCACTTAAGAAGTGTCTTGCTTAGCAATGGAAATTTTGGGCTCAATTATGGTCGTAGGCCGAGGACTACCTGTACTCTCCCTTATTCATTCAACCTATATATACAATATATCCCTAAAAGAAGCTGGATTTGAAGTTTTGTGAAATTTTAAAACTGGAGGAAGAAACACCAGTAATTTGGGCTATTTATTGTATTTATTTATTAGTGACATTTATATACCGCCTCACAGTGCAAGCACTCTCTAAGCGGTTTACACCAGTAAGCAATGTATATTTACATTGCCCCCAACAATCTGGGTCCTCATTTTACCTACCTCGGAAGGATGGAAGGCTGAGTCAACCTTGAGCCGGTGAGAATCGAACTAAATAAGCCTAGGAGAACCGGTGAGATTTGAACCGCTGACCTGCGGATCATAGTCAGCTAAAGTGGCCTGCAGTACCCCTCTCTAACCGCTGCACCACCTCAGCTCTTTCAATAACAGGTGAAAATGCAGAGGAACTGTAAACTATAGTAACAAACGTCAAGAAACACAACCAAAAAAGAAGACCAGGATTAAATATATAGGTAGTCTTCATTTAACATTCACTCGTTCAGCGACCATTCAAATTTATGACAGGACTGAACGAGAATTATGTCCTTATAACTGCAACATCACAACATCCCCAGAGTTACATGATTCCAATTTGGGGATGCAGTAACCAGCTTGCAATAATGTCATATGTCCCAGTCATGTGATCACCATTTGTGACCTTCACTGATGACTTCCAACCAGCAAAATCAATGGGGAAGCTGGCAGGTGGTTTTAAATGGTAATCATGTAATTGTGGGACACGTCAGTCACGCTAATGACAGCAACTGGGACTGCCAACCTGCTATTGCAAGTCAACAGAGTCACCTGATGTTATACCTTAAAGCTGGGTCACTTGGTGGTCAAGTTCCCATTTCCGACTACTATTAGTAAGCAAGATTACCTGTGAAGACCATCAAAGTCAGGGCAACAGGTGTAGCAACCAGCATTGTAACTGAAAATTGCAGTACATGGTAGTCCTTGACTTACAACCACAACTAAGGCCAACATTTTCAGTGCAAAGCAAGGCAGTTAAGTGACTGTTAACTGAGTTGAAGAGAGATCTTATTGGCAAAGACCCTAATGTTGTGAAAGATTGAAGGTAAAATGAAACGTCAGAGGGTAAGATGGTTAGAGAGTGTCATCAACGTAATGAACGTACATTTTTGGCAAACTCCGGGAGACACTGGAAGACAGGGAGGGTCTGGCATACTATGCGAAGTTGAACACAACTTAGCAACTGAACAACAAACATCAATACTAACTTTAACACATAATCAAATCAAATTGTTAATTAATATCCACCAAAGGTTCATGTGAAAATATGAAAAGTCGTAATACAGTGTGATTATACCATTTAAGATATCCAGTTGCTGAAATAGTTAACAGTATTGATCTTAGGAAGAGATAGGCATCCAACTTTATACTTGAGAGAAGATGATTATTCACCTCCTGGACCCGTTCAGATTACTTACATATTGTTTACTGATAAAGTATATTTTTCTGAATTTTCACAACACACTGAACCATGACCCATGGTCTACAAATCACAACAGCTTGAGTGAACACATTGCATTAAGTCATTTCTGGCTTAACATCTTATCTTGAGTCAAACTCTGTCAAGCCCATTGAAGTAAGAGTGTTATGATCAGGTGAAAATACTGTAGCTTCTCGGAACTACCAACCATACTTTTAGATTCCTTGAAGAAAGATAAGAGATACTTGAAGAAGTAGGAAGTCATTTAAAATCAGCTTCAGTATGCATTGCTGAAAATGTCAAATGCAAGTCTCTATCTGCATAATGTGGTTTAAAAAGGCCTGCCACAGAACTTCAGAAACCCCAGGATAATTCGAATAATAAAATTCTAGGTAACTGAAACAAAACTGTTGAACAAATAATTAAAAGTGAGGGATGGGGGAACTATTATACATTTCCTTGCCAGCCAGATTTCTACTGCCACCTCCTTTTCCATCATGTATCTTCATTACATGTAATACTTGTACACTGAACACACCTCTACAACTAACCATAATGTTCCCCTCTCCTCTGTATCATCGCCAGCAGATCTTCTGCATACTCTTGTCACCTCATCTTCTTTCCGTATAGATAGGAAAGTAAAACCATTTTTGCTTTAAAAGGGACCACAAAACTGCTACTTCCGTTAAACATCTTTTACAGCCATGTTCACTCCGTTGCAAAATGGAAGAGGGGAAAAAAAATAATAACAGATTAAACGCAAAATGTCAAGCCACAGAGCAGTGGGGTATTCTTTTATATGCACAACTTCCTGGAAAGATTTACACTAGAATATAAATTCATCAAAGATCACAAACTGCAGCTACCAAGCACTGGGTACTGTAAATGGTCTATCACATTTTCAAAATAAAAAGGTGCTGTTTTCCAACAAGCCCTGCTTTCATAACTAAGAGTGAAAAATAAAGTCACAAGAAGCAGCCACATAGCACCAATCTCTCTCTCTCTCTCTCTCTCTCTCACACACACACACACACACACAGACACAGACACACACACACGCATCAACAGAGAAATGTCATAACTTGCTTTGGATGAGGAAACACATACTTTGAATGTGTAAAGTTCAAGGTACAAAGCCTGGCTTATCCAGTTAAAAAAAAATCTAAAGTAAATTTTGGTTTAGGATCTCAAGGAACCATGATTATTTGAAGTCAACTGCATAAACCAAGGAAGATGCATTATATATAATCAGATTATTGATCTAATTCATTGGGTTGTTCATAAGTATTTTAGATGCAAAGGTATTTTGGAATCTGCAAGTATGCAAATTATTGAAACTAAGCTCACCTTTTTCTAGGATTGAAAGGCTAATTTAAGGAGTTAAAGATAAATCCAAATCCGAGCTCCACACAAACCTGAAGGTCTTGCATAATCTTACTATTTAATTTAGTACCGTGTTTCCCCGAAAATAAGACCAGGTCTTATTTTCTTTTGACCTCCGAAATAAGCACTTGGCCTTATTTTCGGGGAGGTCTTATTTTTCCCCATCTACTGGTATGAGGCAGGGGGCGGGGCAAGCGGCCCCTCGTGCCAGCTTCCTGAAGCGTTGCAGGTCACTCCACCATCCACGAAACAGCTAATTCGTGGATGCCACTCAGGCCGCAGCCCCCAGCAAGTGTGGCCACTTTTCCAGCAGATTGCCGCAAAAGCAGAAGGAGGCCTAGTGACGCACCCCATGCACCTCATGCCTCGCTCTGGCCTTCCGAAAGGTACTGTAGCGGCAGGTACCGGTATCCAAAAAAATTTTACCGCTATTTCGTCCCGATCCACGTGGCCCAGTACAGTGTTAAAAGTTAACATTTCAGAAATGATACCGTAGCCGCGGAGGTCTCCTTGTGCAACGCTCTGCCGCAGCTTCGGAGCAAACCTCTGCCTTCCCTGCACAGGATTGCAAGACTGGAGGCTCCAAAGCCATGGAGGGAGCATTTTCAGATGTGCGTCTGTGCAGGGCGCCTCTTTGAAAGAATGATCTGCAGGGGGGGGGAGATTTTCCTGCACATCGTCCTTTCCTCTGCAGCTACGACGAAGTGCAGGAAAATCTCCCCCCCCCCCGCAGATCGTCCTTTCAAAGAGGAGTTTGACCACGACAAAGAGCTGGCTGGAGGTGGTGTTTGCGTCGGGTTGAGCTTTCTTCGTGAGGGGGATGAGCTGGGGAGCGAGAAATTTAGGAAGCCTAGGCTGGCGCGGGGCAGTTTCTCCAGCGATGCATCTGATTCATCCCCAGGGGTGAGCGTCTTGTGGGCCAGCTGGAGAGGGAGCGTCTTCAATGAACTTCGCTCTGTTTGTCTCTGCGGGCAGCAGCAGTGTCTCCTCACAGGGCTCCTTCCAATGTCACAGGTGTGAAGCAACCTCCCGTAGAGGAAGGCATGGAAATCTGTACCCCTTCTCTCTGGTTGGATTCTCAAATATTTTCAGAAGAAGCAGCAGAGACGCTGGTCTTCCTTTCTCTCCCCCCAACTCCACCAAAAATGAGTCTTTGTAAGATGTATCGCGCCGGCACAGCCTCTTGGAGCAGGACATTGCAAGGTTTGTTGTACCGCTGCACGCGCGAGATTCAACATACTGGCGCAACTGCGAGCAGAAGGATATCAGCTGCGCCGGTGTAATGAAGCTCGCGATGGTGCTGCCGTTCACGCGTGCAACGCCACAACAAGCCTTGCAGGGTCCTACTCCAAGAGGCTGCACTGGTATGACAAACCTCACAGCAGTGCTACCGCTACCGCAGTTTAGGGGAGAGAAACAAGCCAGGGTCTCTGCTGCTTCTGCTTTTGCAGCCAAAAGTTCGCAAAAGGCAGAAAGGTGAAATGCCAAGCTCAACCCGGACCCACACCTCGTGTATGGGCTGCCCCCAAGCAACGCCAGGGCTGGGGAGGCCATTGGAGGAGCCCCATGCAGTCCCCGCCTGCTTCCATTTCACCTTTGCAGGGGCAGCAGATGCTAGAAGGGCACTGTTCTGAAGCCTCCCCGCCGCTTGGTTTGGGGCGGATGGTGCCCAGCAGACCCAGGTGTGGTGGGCAGGCAGGAGGATAGAGAGGCCGAGCGGCTCGCTCGAGTTGCGAACAACCCGGGGATTTGGGCGGCATTTACATGGCCGGATTGTCTGCAGGATCCCTGGCTTCCGAGGCAGGTGAGGCCCAGAGAGGAAGTGCTGCGAGGGAGCCCATTTCTCACGTTTGCCTCAGCTGCAAGGTTGCCTGGTGCTGTGGGCAGGGCTGGGGCTAGTAAGAGTGTGCCACAAACCTCTCCAGGTGTCTGGAGAGGCAGAACTCCCGGCCATCAGGGGCCGATAAGGGGCGGAGCAGCCCTGAGATATCGGGGAAGGGAAGGGCTGCCTCCTGTGCTGGCCACGCCCATTCACTAGGGTTTATTTTTGGGGTAAGACCCACCCAAGAAAATCAGGCTTGGACTTATTTTCAGGGTAGGTTGTATTTTTGGGAAAACACGGCACTTTCAACACTGATGTGTTTCCACCTTTTCACACAAAATCCTTCTCAATTTTTTCTGAAGAGGGCATGAATTCAGTCTGGGACACTGCACGCAGTTCATGTATTCTACTAATAAACAAATTTACGTTTAGAAAGTTGTTTATACATAAACAACTTCTAAATACTGCAAGCATCTACAAAATCCATTAATAATTGTTCTTGGAACAAAGCAGATTTTTCCCCTTTGGGGGAATGAGTATATGTTCGCATTTTTTTCCTCTAATAAGCATTGTACACATATCCCATGTCCATAGAAATTACCCTGGTTCAGCCTACCAATTTCAGCACTTAATCATTACACATTTTGTTCCAACTACTCACATCCCATCATGCTAGGAATTAGTTCCTTCTCATGCTGTCTTATAAAAGTTACATGAGTCAGAAGAATGATGCTTTTTAATATAAACAATGTTTAATAAAACTATTTCCTGGAAAGATGTTTCTCTTTAATCCTCATAAACTATCTCTAAAAGTTTATCTCCAGTTTCATTACATGGTTTCAACCCTTAGATCTTCCAACAATAAATTATAATTAGCAACAGGATGTTGCTGAAATTTATAATGCCACTATAATTAGGGCTGGATACTTTGCACAAAGCAAGGAAGCTTTAGCTGTTACAAAAGGAAGCATCCAAACTTTGAGGGGGGAAAGTGGGAGGGAGATATTAAATTGATATTATCCAGGCCAACCCAAATGTACTACTAAAAGATTGCTTGATAGTAGTTTAGATTCACTCAAGAAAACTAGCTACCTTACGGAAAATGATCAATCCCAATTTGAACAATGTGGGAATTTTGCTCAAGAATAAAAACACTTTGGCTGTATAATCAATACAAACTGCTTTCTACCAGAACTGTCTAAACCCATGAACACCTTTGACAAACCCAAATCATAAATCTCCCAAAGAATTCAATGAACATTTATTACCTTTGTACTTGGATTTCTAGAAGCATCTTTTATAAAACAATTCAACAATCAATACGCAAAACATAGTAGTGCTTTAAGTACTAAATATTTAGTACTTAAGTACTAAATCAGACCTTAGGTTACTATATCTGGACTGCAACATTCCGGGTTACTAGAGGGCAGAAAATATAGAATGTCCAGCTCTTTGCTCCATCCTAGTGTTCATCTGGATTATTGCAGGATATAAACAGTAGCCCTATACCAGTGATGGCGAACCTTTTTTGGTTCGCGTGCCAAAAGGGGGGGTGTGCGCACGCTAGCGCACGCACACGTGTCCACACCCATTCCCTCTCCCCCCACGCATGCGCACAACCCCCCCACATTG
Organism: Diadophis punctatus similis; assembly: GCA_023053685.1. Lineage (NCBI taxonomy): Eukaryota > Metazoa > Chordata > Lepidosauria > Squamata > Dipsadidae > Diadophis > Diadophis punctatus. The sequence continues at coordinate 69,446,704 of JALIGW010000005.1, forward strand.
CCCTCTGCGCATGCGCACCCCCACCCCACCCCTGCAAAGGCCTTACCGAAGCCTGGGACGGTGAAAAACGGCAAAACGGGTAAATCGGAAGTTCAGAAAAACGCACTTCCGGTTTGCCCGTTGGACTGTTTTTTGCCCTCCGGGGCTTCAGGAAGCTTCCCTGAACCCTCCGGAGTGCTAAAAACAGCCCAACGGCAAACCGGAAGTGCGTTTTCCGAACTTCCGGTTTGCCTGTTTCGACATTTTTCGCATTCCGGGGCTTCAGGAAGCTTCCCTAAACCCTCCCCGAGTGCAAAAAACAGCCCAACGGCAAACCGGAAGTGCATTTTTCCAAACTTCCGGTTTGCCCGTGGAGCTGACAGGGCAACGCCTCGCGTGCCCTCTGATATGGCTCCGCATGCCACCTGTGGCACGCGTGCCATAGCTTCACCATCACTGCCCTATATCAAGGGTGTCAAACTCAAAGCCCAGGGGCCGGATGTGGCCCACGGGGTGCTTAGATCTGGCCCGCAGGGCTGCCCTAGAAACAGCGAAGGACCAGGCCGTGGTGCCTCTGCCAGCAAAAACGGAGCTTGAGAGGGCCGTGTTTGGCCCTCCCAGGCTCCATTTTCAGCAACGACAGCTTCCTGACACCCTCTGCCAGTGAAAACGGAGCGGGGGGGGGCTTTATTTTCACTGGCAGAGCGTGGCAGGAGGCCGTCGCAGCTGAAAACGGAGCTCTGGTGCCGTTTTCGCTGGCAGCGCACTCGAGCCATCACAGACGCCCCTGACGTGAGTTGATTTCAAACTGGTCATGCCCACCCTGGCCATGCTCACCCCACCCCCATGGTCAAACACAACCCTGATGCCGCCCTCAATGAAATAGAGTTTGACACCCTTACCCTATACAAACTGAAAGTCAAGAAAAAGGAATAGAAGTGCAATAGCAAGGAGTAATGTTCCATTACCTTCCTCCGACCAATGCAGCACTCATTTGAACCTTTCTCTTGTAGGGGGTCATCAGGAAAGCAGGTTGCCCCACAACTCTAAAGCTATCCTCGTGAGAAAATTCAGAACCAAAACATATTTTCGGTTTAGATGTTAAGCAGGAGCTTTTTGCTCAATCTTCTTTTCAGAGTTTTGAATGAACTTTGAGATGAAGCATTGAGAAAGACAATCAGGTTATCAGATTATCAACTGTGCCCTGGCCATGTTTAATAACACCCACATCCAAGGGTAGTAATAAATACAGGTAAGGTAGTCCTTGACTTACAACCATTTGTTTAGTGACCATTTGAAATTACAATGGCACTGAAAAAGTGACATATGGCCAGTTTTCACTCTTTATGACCGTTGCAGCATACCCATGGTCACATCATCAAAACTCGGGCACTTGACAACTGGCATGTATTTATGACAGGTGAACAGTCCCGGAGTCAGGTGATCACCTTTTGTAACTTTCCCCAACTGGCTTCTGACAGGCAAAGTCAATGAGGGAAGATAGATTCACTTAACAACCGCATGACTCACTAAACTACTGTGGCAGAAAAGGTCATAAAATGTGGCACAACTCACTTAACTGTCTTGCATAGCAACGGAAACTTTGGACTTCATCATAGTTTTAAGTGAAGGACTGTCACCTGTACACATGCTCATCATGTTATTCATTTTCATAGTAGACACACTACGTTTTCAAAGGAGTACAAAATAGTACATATAAGAAATTAAAGGCATGGCGTAAGGCAGGGGTGTCAAACACAAGGTCCGCGGGCCGAATATGGCCCGCGGGGTGCTTAAATCTGGCCAGCGGGGCCAGCCTGGAAATAGCAAAGGACTGGCCCACGGTGGCTCTGGCAGCCGAAATAGGGCGTGGGAGATCACGCACGGGTCCCCCCGTGCCGTTTTGGCTGGCAGGTTGCTGCAGGAGGCGTTCATCCCATCTCTCCTCTGCCCCCCCCCCCGCGGCCCGGCCCATAGAGAACTACAATGCTGATCCAGCTCTCGAAGAAATCCAGTTTGACACCCCTGGCGTAAGGTAAGAAAATGAATTACAGTTGTATCTATTTTACACCAGCACCATTTACTGGTTTCTGTTCTTGCAAATTTTCAAATCTAGGCACTTCACAAATGGTTTCTTTTTCTTTAAACTTCTCACTTGTCTTTGAGACAACTTTTTTGGTCTTCTCCCTTTTCCCAATATTTGTTTTACAATTCAGGCCTCCATTTTCTGTATATTTGGGCAAATATGTCAATGAACATTTTTTTCTACTGGCCACTTTTACACTCAATCCAAATTCCTTCAGTGCTGTTCATTGTTGACCCTCTTTATTATTCAGACTTAAGTAACTCAAATATATAAATAAAACAAAAATCCAATCATACAAGACAGCTATATTCATGATATGCTCCCCAGGACTGAATAATTCATACTGGCTCAATTTAGCTGCAATTATTAGTTACCTGGGTTCTCCACAATACATAAAACGTGAACTAGCCACACAACCTGTATTTGCACAATAAAATTGTCTATGGTTTGGCATATATGATTTAATATATCCCAGAACATGTTATCTATGTTAAATTACTGGGCTAGTCCATAGTAGTCGGCCTGTAGTTCTCAACCAGTCATTTTACATCAGGACATAATGCAAAATATACACATTTAAACCTCCCTCCTCAATTTCCCAGTTTATTTTATATTTATTTTGAATTTTAAAAAGCTGAGAGGAGATCCAAGGCGGCTAATATTTTCCCTGTATTTAAGGTGATTTTTTTAGTCATTTGCCAACACTCCAGAAGCTTATTCCTCCATTCATTATTAATAGTTTGCTATAATATTCAATATTCCATTGGATATTAGAATATAATCCCAGTGAATAATAAACTCAACTAGTACACTATGCTAAAATGTGCTGTAGTTTGTGTAGCTCAATATACTGATAGCTCAATATATTATTGGTCAGGTAACAGCAGCATTTTATCTGGGTCTACACAATATATTTAGGTAAATTTTGGGCTTAGTAGCTACATTCACTTAGGTTAAAAGCAGTTATGTTTAGCATGCTAAGTTTATTGTGAGCTGGTGTGCAATTAGAGGATTGAATCTGATGTGTTGGATCATCAATTCCACAGTGAACATATAACATTTTAGCTGAGTTTATTTGCTCCAGTCACTGATCATTTTTCAGTTGCAATCTGCCATTAGCAAGAGAAAACGAAGCCCACAGAAATTCTAAATAAATACATCTGTTGAATCTATGAAAAATAATGGAGGATATTGCACACATTTCCCCATAGAGCAGTGATGGCGAATCTTTTCCGCACCAAGTGCCAAAAAGGTCACGCAGAAACATCACGCGCGCGCGCACTCAAGGCCACGCTCCGGAAAAGCCGAACTTCCGTGTTCTAGCGTGCATGCATGCCCGACAATCAGACGGCAAGTGCGCATGCGCAAGCCGGTTTTCAGCACTGCCGCGAGCGGGAAGGGATCGCGCTCCAAAAAAGCCGAACTTCCGGGTTCTGGCACACATGCGCACCCGACAATCAGCTGGCCGGCACTCATGCGCACACCGTTTTTGGCACTGCCGCACACACGGACAGCTGATCATCATGCGCTAATGTACGCCAGAAACCCGGAAGACAAACTGGCAAGGCCGCGTGTGCCAGGCGACATGGCTTCGCGTGCCACTTTGGGCACACATGCCATAGGCTCGCCATCACGGCTATAGAGTATACAGTAAATTTCTGCTTTTAGATAAATCTTTAAAGAAAGCATTGAAAGCTGACTGCTAACGAATAAGTGAAACAGCAGGAAAGATTCATCCTTTGTATTTGTTCCCATCTTATTCTCACAAAGGAATAATGGCCAACACTGACAAAAGAGGTGAGGTCACCAACTAGTGTTAAAAAGAATCTTCTGGAAGAAATAAAAAGAATAAACTAAGCCTCTATCACACAAAAAAGCAGAGGCTGCTATAAACTGATAACTGAAGTTCAGAGTAGAAGTTGGAGGCCAAAAATATTGGAAAAAATGTGTTGTTTCTATATTATTAATTTATATTCTTCATCTGTTCCTCCTCCCCAAAGGTTAAAAGCTAACATACCAATTACCAATACTCTGAATTATCTTAAAATCATATACTAATTATGTTTATTAGACTAACATTTTATTAAACCTAAACACATACCTTTTCATGCAATTGTACATTCTATTTGACTAATCAAAAATAAACCAGACTTCATGGTTATATGAGGATCTCTATTTTTAATGTTATAAATCTAAAATATTTATTTAGCATTACAAAAGGTCAACCACAAAAAAATTGCATCCAATTGGATGTCAGGCATATGGAGCATCAAATACACAACTTAACAATATTACAAGCCAATGTTATCAAGAAACAAATGAGTCTGCTGGCTCATGCCGCCAGTACATCAAATCCAGCATTTTGTAACACAGAGTAGCTGGCCAAATAAATCCAGAACCAAGCACAGATAGAAAGATGGTGATGATCCCTTTTTGTTGACTCCTAAAAATGTATATTAAGGGTATGTGCCTGCAACTTCAAAGATATGAACCAGCTACTGTAATTAAAAACTCATTGATACCCCATTCTTCATAAATTTGCCAATCTCCTCTGAAAATTGGTGGTCATCTTCAAATCTGCTGGCAGTAAATTTCTAGATAGCAATAGCAATAGCACTTAGACTTATATACCGCTTCATAGTGCTTTACAGCCCTCTCTAAGTGGTTTACAGAGTTCAGCATATTGCCCCCAACAATCTGGGTCCTCATTTTACCGACCTCAGAAGGATGGAAGGCTGAGTCAACCTTGAGCCTGGTGAGATTTGAACAGCTGAACTGCTGAACTAGCAGTCAGCTGGAGTAGCCTGCAGTAGCTGCATTTAACCACTGCGTGATGAGAGGGATGATGATGATGATATCATCCATTCAGTCGTTCTAACTCTTGGCGATTCTATGAACAAGGTCTCTCCACATCTTCCAATCTTGCACTGCTTCGTTGCGTTTTTCTATGCCTAGCCTAGCTGGTGTTAGCTTTGATGGTGTCCAGCCACTGTATTTTTTGACAGCCTGGTTTCCTTTTAACTCTTTTAAACATTAATTGCTTTCTCTAGTGAATTCCCTCACATGACATGGCCAAATTTATAGATAGCTATGATCAATTGCATCAGATCCACAGTAATTAGCTTCAACATATGATTTACATTTTTCATGAGATTAATCATGCTATACTTATATACATCTATAATGTCCAAATTTAAAGAATTTCTACAGGATCTATAAGTGCGGTGACCATAATAGCAATAGCAATAGCAATAGCACTTAGACTTATATAGTGCTTCATAGTGCTTTACAGCCCTCTCTAAGCGGTTTACAGAGTTCAGCATATTGCCCCCAACAATCTGGGTCCTCATTTTACCGACCTCAGAAGGATGGAAGGCTGAGTCAACCTTGAGCTGGTGAGATTTGAACAGCTGAACTAGCAGTCAGCTGAACTTGCAGTGCTGCTTTTAACCACTGCGCCACCTCAGCTTTCAGACACAGCTTTCAGTTCTTGCTTTGATGATTCCTAACATGGAGTCAGTTGTCTTCCTGTTTTGCATTGCACAATGGGCTAATATTTTTCACAATGGATGACTATTTTAACCATTCATTCTGACTTCTATATGACTCCTCAAGTCAATCTTTCCGCATTTAGACTTCTTTTCAAATTTATATTTGAAGCTTGGATATTTTGTTCTTGATTACGCTCCAATTTGCAGGGTTTTTTTTGTGAGGTTCTGAGTTGAATTTCTGTGTCCAATCAGGAAAAACTGCATTTTTTAATGTAATCATGTTCACTGGCACACAAGTTAAACCAAAATATAAATCTACAGGAAGATCTCAGGGAAGAGCGTGATACATTTTGAATTTAAAGCAAGTACAGGTTGTTCTCAACTCACAACCACAACTCAGACTAGTATTTCTGGCGTGAGTCAGTGCAAGTCATCAAGCAAGTCATACACATGACTGGGCTCAATTTTCCTACCATTTTTACCACAGTCGTTAAGGGAATCACAGTTAAGGCAATCGTGTAAGACAGGGGTGTCAAACTCATGGCCCACGGACCAGATGCGTCACACATTGGCTCGCCCATGCCCGGTTTAGACACCGCCGTGACGACACGAGTTTGACACTTGTGTATCTAATCACACTTGGCCAATAAAGAATACTAATTCTATATATTGCTAAGGTAAAATCTATATAAATGTATAAATATCCTCCTTCTCTAAAGTGTTCAAGGTGGTGTGGTGCATATAAAGACTCCTTTGGCTTTTTATTACTTATGTCCATTATCATATACAAGACGACATAAAAGCATAAACAAGGACTAAACTAAATGAATTTACATCCTTCAAATTATATTTCAGCACACAAGTGTTACATTTTCAGATTTCTAGAGAACAGAAAAAAATGACTTAATCTCCCTTTCCTCAGTTCAGTTCACAATGATTTTGAAGAACAAATAGAACAGTTATATCAATCCTTACCTAACCATGAAAAATTGACTAGTATATATGGATTCAGTTTGGGGACTAACTGTACTGCCAAGCCTCATTTTTCAAATATCAGGTCAATGTGTTTCCAAAATTACTGCTCACTGGTTTCCAAAAGCATTCAAAGTAGCTAAATAATAATTATCAATCAAGGGAGCAATGGTAGCATTCAAGATAAGGGTTCTTTTAGGTACTCAAAAAGGGTTGGGGGATTGTCTTTTTATTTTATTTTTTAAGTAAAGGGGAATATCTTTAACAAGAAACTCTGCTCAGAAGACCTCTTTCTGATGAAAAAAACCTTTTGCAGAATTAAATACCCTAGTTCCAGTTACCTCATACTTTTTGTAAACATCTAGTATGCTAATAAAAAGAAGGCAATGAACTGTTCAGAGAGGATACATAAAACAACAAAGTTAACACAATGCTCATGCAGGCAACAATTACTTAATTTCACAAACACCAACCAATCCATTTTTTGGACCTTCCATTACCTTCTTCTCCGCCCTCCACAAACTCATTCATACCACTTAGTCACCTCTCTGTCTTGGTTTGGTAAGACACAAATTTCTTTCAAAAAAGAAGCTAAGAAATTAAAATGCAGAATCTTGCCAAATAAAGGGGAAAATGAAATGGGCCAAATAAAAATCTCATCTCAAGCATATGTGCTTGATGTTTTAGAAGTTTTGAGATTGGGAGGTGATCTAGATAAGGTGTAAATACTTTAACGAACATAAAATTATTCATTGCTGAGATGAATTGAGAAAACAGCATGGTCAGCTGTAAATCCTGCTGAAAACAGACTTTTTATGTCAAGAAGTCCCACATTTCAGAAATAATGTGTTGCATTGTAGAAAAAGTCCCAAATTCTGATCACAATTTAATTCCTACCACTTATTGTACTAAAAACATGACATGGTCTGTTGGTTTAGCATTTTTGCAAATCCAGATACAATGGTGCAGAAACTAAAGTATAGCTTAAAATAGCTTTAAATTTTTTTATTAATAAATAGTGGTCCATTTATTAAACTGTGGTTTAATGCAATGGAAGAATCATGGCACAGTTTAACTATTTATTACACAGATTCTAAGCACTGGGGCAGTTTCTAAATAATTTGCTTGTATAAAATATAACAATACTGATCCTGTCCGCGAAGCAACACAAACCGTTATAGTAAGCAAGGAAAAAAATGTTAAATAAAATTGCATCCCAACTTTTAACCTCAGAAACTGCTACAACTTACAAATAAAAGCTCCATAATGCCTCAACACTTTGCCCACTCAGTTTTAAAACCACTTTTTCTGCATATCTTCTAAAAGAAAAAGACTATATTTTCCCCAAAAAAATCACATGCAGTAAAATGTAGGTAGTCCTCTACAATTGAGCCCAAATTTCTGTTGCTAAGTGAGACGGTTGTTAAGTGAATTTTGACCCATTTTACGACCTTTCTTGCCACAGTTAAAGAGAATCACTACAGTTGTTAAATTGATGATATTCGTCCATCGTGTTCGAAGAAGACCTTGACATCTAACAGGTTGTGGGCTGTCCACGATGTTAAGTTAGTAACATGGTTGTTAAGCGAATCTTGCTTCCTTTATTGACTTTACTTGTCAGGTGGTCCCAAAAGGTGATCAAGTGTCCCTGGGACACTGCAATCGTCATAAATATGAAACAGTTGCCAAGCGTCTGAATTTTGATCACGTGACCATGGGGATGCTACAACGGTTGTGTGAAAAATCGTCATAAGTCACTTTTTTCTGTGCCGTTGTAACTTTAAACAGTCACTAAATGAACTGTTGTAAGTTGAAAACTATCTGTAGTGAAGCCCAATCTGCCCCTTTGAAAAAAGATGCTACTTAGAAACTGCACATTTGTGCTTAAAATCTACAATTGATACCTGATAAAGATATAAATTCTCTGCAAAGTTATTATTGAGTTTGGATGAATTAGAATTGCTTATTAAAATTCGTGAAGGCTAAAATTTAAAAACACCACTTACAAGGTTACTCAATGCAGATGCCAAAATATACTTTGCATCATCCACACCATTGTGTTTATTCTGATCCTTGTTTTATTTATGAATCACTTTTTTCTAAGTAGCCAAGTGCTAGGCAAAGATAAATTTTCAAAAGAACCCTGCATGTATTCAGAAGACTGAAATAAAATTTTAACTATTAAATCATTATTATTTGGCTTCCTAAATGGAGAAAAAATGTGTAATGTTTTTTCCTTAATTGTACTGCCTTTAGTGAAAAGGTCCTGCCCTTATTTCATAACACAACAGTAAAACAGCTAACTGACTGTGTTTATTTATATATCCCCTGCAACTACTGTCTGATAACAAGTGAACAGCAAAATGCAATGTCAACATAGGCTTAATTCCAGTATTTTTTATGTAAAATAATATATCAAGGTAAGGATTCTGCACAAATGTAGTCTTCTTTTAAAAAAAGGAGATGTTCTTTGGGTTTTCCTTGCAAGTAAAATATGAGAGTTGATTAAAAAGTATGTCAAAATACGAACAGACTGATTTTAACTTTCAATCCACCATATTCTGGTAGGATTTTCAACAATTTATTTATTTATTTATTTATTTATTTATTTATTTGTTTATTTATTTTGTTATTCTTATATGCCGCCCAACTCCCGAAGGCGTACAACAAAGGAAAATACAAGAATAATCAAAATTTCATATAATTTAAAAAACAGTACAAAATTTAAAAAACAGTATAAAAACAACAACATCCATTCAGCAACATACATACTTGGGGGGTAAGCTCGAGTAGATTAAGCTGTCCCCCCCCACCTGCAGGAAGAGCCATGTCTTAACGGCCTTTCGGAAGGCCAGCAGAGTGGGGATGGTTCGGGTCTCTGGGGGGAGCTGGTTCCAGAGCACGGGGCCAGCCACAGAGAAGGCCCTCCCCCTGGGGCCCGCCAGCCGGCATTGCTTGGCCGACGGGACCCGGAGGAGGCCAACTCTGTGGGTCCTAACCGGTCGGAGGGAAGTATGAGGCAGAATGCGGTCCCAAAGATAGCCTGGTCCTAAGCCATGAAGAGCTTTAAAGATGGTGATCAACACCTTGAATTGGACCCGGAGACCGATGGGCAACCAATGCAGCTGGTGGCGTATCGGTGTCACGTGGGTGTACCTTGGCACACCCACCACAGCACGCGCAGCCGCATTTTGCACCAACTGAAGTCTCCGGATACTCTTCAAGGGTAGCCCCATGTAGAGCGCATTGCAGTAGTCCAAACGCGAGGTGACAAGGGCATGAGTGACCGTGAGTAAAGCCTCCTTCTCCAAATATGGCCGCAGCTGGTGCACCAGGCGGACCTGTGCAAAGGCCCCCCTAGCCACAGCAGAAAGATGATGGTCTAATTTTAGCTGTGGATCTAGGAGGACCCCCAAGTTGCGGACCTGGTCTGAGGGAGTCAATTTCGCACCCTCGAAGGCCAAGGAGGGACAGTTGTCATGGTCCTTAGGAGGCATTATCCACAGCCACTCAGTCTTGTCGGGATTAAGTCTGAGTCTGTTCCTCCCCATCCAGATCTTAATGTCGTCCAGGCATCGGCACATTACATCTACTGCCTCCCTGAAGTCAGACGGGGTGGTGATGTACAGCTGGGTGTCATCAGCGTACTGATGGAAACACACCCCATGCCTGCGAATGATCTCACCCAACGGTTTCATGTAGATGTTAAACAGGATGGGCGAGAGAACCGACCCCTGGGGCACCCCACATGATAGGGGCCTGGGGGACGATCTCTGCCCTCCTGCCAACACCAACTGCATCCGATCGGCGAGATAAGAGGAGAACCACCGCAAAATGGTGCCTCCCACTCCCGACTCGCCGAGCCGATGCAGAAGGATACCATGGTCGATGGTATCGAAAGCCGCTGAGAGGTCAAGTAGCACCAGGATGGAGGAATTCCCCCCATCCCGGGCCCGCCAGAGATCATCCATCAGAGCGACCAAGGCAGTTTCTGTACTGTAGCCGCGCCTGAAACCCGACTGATAAGGATCTAGATGATCTGTTTCATCCAGGAGCTGCAGAAGCTGAGTCACCACCACCTTCTCCACAACTTTCCCTAAAAAAGGTAAGTTGGAGACTGGACGGTAGTTCTTCAAATCAATCAATAAGCCTAGATTTTTTTTCTTTTTACGACCCTTTATTCCCTTTCCTTCCAAGTGGAGTTGGGGCGACTGAGTGGAGCTGAGCATTTACTGGCCAGATGCCCTTCCTGATGCCTACATGGAGATCGCAGCAGATATTTTCTCTTTGCGCCCTGATAAACAACTGTCACTGCCTAGGATTGAATTTTTAACCTTCCGAATGGGAAGCAAGTGTCTTCATCTTTAGGCCACCACGCCACTCAGTCAATAATATCCACCATACAGGTAGTCCTCATTTAGCAATCACAATTGAGGCAGGCAACTCAGTCAGCAATTGAAGCAGTCAATAAGTCAAACTGCAACCTTGACTATGATTTCACTTCAGCTTTGCTTTGTTTACAGACCTGAAAAGGTTGTAAAAGCAAGGAATGGTCATAAAAGTTATTTTACCACCTTCATACTGCAGTCACTAAACAAGGTAGTCATTCAACGAGGACTTTCAGTAATTATAATATATTAATACATCAAAAATCCCCAACCTAGATAGAATACCATTTCCATTTGACTTAAATTGTTGACTGAACCGAAACATGATAATAGACCACCATTTATGCTTTCCATGTTGTGCAAACTTGCCATTTGTGACTCAGCCAAACAATGTTTGAACAGTGGCTTAGCATTAGTCCAAATGAGTCAGAATGCCTGACTTTGCACAGCCTTCCTAGATATGATTTGCTTATCTTGAATAAACAATTGGCTGGGTTCAGACATAACAGCTAAAATATGTATTTGCAAAGTACCCTGGGAAATGCATTTAAAATTCTTTTTTTCCCTGGTATAAAAGCTTGCAGGCCAGCCATCCTGACTAAGTTCGCACAACATATGGAGCCAAACTGAGCCACCCACATTTCAGCTTAACATGAACCTAGCACTATTTTTTATGAGTTCTCCTAATTATCACTTGAGGTAAAAATTACAGGAATTCCTACTGTTCCACAAGCTAAATTCTAAAGCATTTTGCATTTGGACTTATATCACTTTAGCATTTCAAAGAACCAAACAAGCATTCATTGTTACTGGAACCTGAAACTACTAGCTTCTGAAACAACTTATCAAATAACCAAGGGGTTGAAGCACGTCATGTAAGCAGTCAGCTGGTGTTCAAGCTAACTTCCGTCTAACTGACAGATATTCACCTTTTTAGTTACAAGCAATTCAGCTGGGAATGAAGACATGTAACTGAATCAAACAGCCATCAAAACAAGCCTATTATTAGTTTCCTTACCTCCACCTACCCTTTAGAAGGAAGTAGCAAATGTATCCCAGGTGCTCTCAATTATTATATGGGATAGAAGTCCTGGCATTTCCTGATTGGTAAAACATCTCTATGAATTTGACTTTTATAGATCCAGCCTTAATATCTCTCCAACTTGTGTTTTATTAATAGGAAGCACACAAATTTAGGTGCTGAAAAGCAAAGACATGTTGAATGGTCCTTGAAACTTTTAAGTAAATCTGGTGGGGGGGGGGAAATATAACTGAAAGTTTTGTTTTGTTTTGACTGGGGTTGAATTCACATATCAAATTAAACTATGGTCTGCAAATTAAGTCACAGCTCAATTCATGCAACACAACACGCTAAGACCTAAAATTAAGGCGGTGTTTTGTACCTACTCTTGTCATGTTAAAAATGACAATTTACGCCTCAAAAATTCAATGATTAAATGAATAACCTATGATCATTTTAATATGTATCAATTTTACAAGAGGTTTAAGAATCACTCCAAGCTCCAAATTCCAAACCGCCAGAATTTGTAATCTACAATATAGTTAATGCATATTCACAACTTAAAAAAAAAATCCAAAATGGTGGCCAATCTATTTGTTAAGCAGCTGCATACATATAGAAACAAGTAAAATGACATGTACACACTTGTTAACCAAGGTCTTTAGCATGCCATGCAAATACAGCCTACACTATGGGAACTCAATGACTGTCATTTAGAAAGTATGATTTACAGCTTTGTGTAAGGTAGAAAACCAAACTAACAAGCCATGTGCTAGCATAGTGCGTGAACCCAAAGTATAAGTTAAGCATTAGTTTTCTTTGGTGGATGGGTAGGGTTTAAATCCAATAAATAATTATTAACTCCAGTTCTATTCTAAGTATAATGTCTTGCACAAGGAAGCCTTTTGTTATTTTTGTTATATTTTATATATTTAACTTGTTATAACCAGATTTTTAAAAGTAAGCCTATGAACACTGTATTGTTTTTTTTACTGTGCTGTTACATCACAATAGAAGCTGTTTTCACATAGTCATTAACCCAGTTAACTGAATCAACTCATTTTCTGGGTTCATGCTATGGTAAATACTCAATCATGTTAACCAAATAAGCTAAAGATGCACAATATACCTGAGTTACCAAAACAACAAGCCACAGTTGGTGTACAAAGACATTTGCCAGTTCTTTATGTGACCTTGTAGGTGAACAGTCAAAACTGGCTGTATATGCATATGAAGATGCCTCGATATACATAAAAATATCATCTGTAGTGTATCTCCTAAGAGCAGCATGCTGGGATGTGTGTTCAAAACAGGCAAGCCTGCAATTACACCACTGGGGGGGGATCCCCTTTATCCAAGGATGCTGTAAAAACCTACAAGATGGCAGTCATGCCATTATGAATATGACCACCATCTTGTTCATTTTCTAATCTCAAATACATCCTACATCTCTACAAGAAACGTTATTTAACCGATTTGTTCCTATTTTCTTGGTTAAATGTTGGGCTATAATTCCTTTAGTTGCCACTCAACCCAGCCAATGGAACATTAGCCATCAATTATGAGAGTTGTAACTCAAAAGACTTGTGTATTATCAGAAAAGTTATATTTAGCTCTCACAGCTTATTGGCAGACATCCCCCATAAGAGGGTCAATTATTTCTTAAAATGTTCAAATCCTTTCATCTCTCTCTCACAAGAATTTTACAAGAATCACAACTGCACCTACTGAAGCATAGGTGTGAAAATCTTCCATTAAGAAAGGCCTTTAATCTATTATCCCTGTTCATATGATTATATACCTTAAACCACTCTCCAGTTGTCTAGAATTATCCTATGAGTAAAGAAGTTCCATATCAGTGAGTTCATATACAATAAAGATAGTGGTCAACAACATATTTTGTAGTTGTGAAATGCGTAAATTCATTATAAATTGTAGGAAGAATTCCTTTTCCCTTCATAAGGTACCGCCATTAAGGTCTCCAAAAATGTCATGTCTACGAAAAAAAAATCTGACACTTAATCCTGTGTCTTTTGTTCTGTTCAGGTGTTCATGATTTATGAAACGTGGTTTATAGTAACATGTTGTGGGAAGCCAGCCAACTCAGTTTCAGGCCCAAGCAAGGTTTATAGCATTAAGGGATGATCCAAGTCTCTATGACCATGTACAGACCACAATTTAGCCCAAAATTTATGTTGCTAAGCAAGGAAGTTGAGTTTTGCCCCATTTTGCAACCTTTTCGCCACAGTTCAGCGAATTATTGCAGTTGTTAACTGAATCTCATGTGTTAAGTGAACCTGGCTTTCCCCATTGACTTTGCTTGTCAGAAGCCAGTTGGGAAGGCTACAAAATGGTGATCACATAACCCCAGGTCAGTACAACCATAATAAATTCATGAGTGTTAAGTCCTCGACTTACGACCAGCAAAGTCCTCGACTTACGACCCCGTGCTCCGCAGCTCCTTGACTTACGACCCGACCAGACTGGCTGAGGCTACAACCTGATTGGTTAAAGCCCAGGCAGCCAGAACGCGGGAGAAACAAACAGTTGCCTGAATTTTGATCACGTGACCATGGGGGATACTGAAACAATCCTAAGCATGAAAACCAGTCATAAAAGTCACATTTTTCAGTGCAGTTGTAACTTCGGTCACCAAACAAATCGTTGTAAATCGAGGACTACCTGTAAAATCCAATGTTTTTTTTAATTGCAACATCTATGAGTAAGAATGTTATAACTGTCTAAACACCATCATGTTATTTGTCCATATTGGTTTATCAAATCTTTCCTTCTCAATCATATCCATATTTAGAGGGGAAAGCAGTGTTGCTGTTTTCCTGGTATTTTTGAGTCCCACCACAAAGGGGAAAAATATGGAATACTTCTATCTAGGTGAAAATTTAAAAGCAAGTTTAGACACTCCATGAAACCACATATGACCCATATACATTTTGGCCTAGTCTTACAATTTCTGACTGGTTCAGTGTGCCATGACATCAGACGTACTTGGTTAATTCACGAAGCCATGTTCTGGTGAAGGATAGATACTCAGATCCTGCAAACACGTCCAATTTTATCAACCTTACTCTGTTATCAACAAAACTCCAAGTTTGAGGCCTAGTCCAAGTCCACAACTCTTTCCCCAAATTTTTGAATGAAATGTGCTTTTAAGAGGAGAAAATATCATGTTCAAGTGGTAAATAAGTAAGATACAACTGAGATACAAGGCCAAGACAGATTACATACCACAAGTTTCTGTATTATTCCTGTTCATGAATCAAAACTGAACTTCTATTTAAGTCTGACTGAAAAAGAAACCCAAAACTACACTATTGAGGTTAAATAGAATACCTTCTTCCCACTCACTCCCCCAAATCCCAGACTGATTAAAAAAATGAGATTTCTACAATGCCTTATATAAATGAAATACAACTCCCTTTACAACAGCAAAAAAAAAGGAGGAAGGAAGTGAAGCACATGTAGAAGTCAGAAATTCCAGGCACTTCAGGGACACCCTTTTAATAGACATTTTGTCCAACCACTATATACCAAGCAAAGTTCAGTGTTTGTTTTTAAAACAACTTCCACACTCCAGAAAATCCACAGCCACGTTGTTTTTCTAGTTTGACTCTCCCTTACCCTGGTTTCCCTTCAGCCATTGAATAATCAATCCGCCTCTTTTTCCACTAAAGATCCAAAAGGACAATAAAGTGAATTACATTTACCAGGACAGGTAGATGATTAACCAGATCTAGTTCTGTACTGCAAATATATCCTCTGCTTTCAAAGCACACCATTAAAAGAAGAAAAAAGAAACTGCACCATTCACTGATACGATCTTGAGACTTTTTACACGTGGAAGAGAACAGGGTAAAGCCACCCTGATTTCAAAACTAGGTCTTAATAAACATGTAACTCTTGAATTTTGCACCATTGTTTTCCCAGAGACCAAAGTTCATTCCAGGACTTAATCTATTGGAATATAGTTTACGATTCTGCCCCTGGAACAGGTTTTTTTTTAAAGGGTGGCTTTTTTGCTCCAATTTCCAAGTGTCCACAAAAACAAATAATAATAATCATTATCCCAGAAGATATAACGGCCCAGATTTTAAAAGGGGGGTGGAAAGAAGCCACCAAAAGCCCTTTCCCCCCCTTTATTATTTTGCAAAGACACAGCAAAAGCCACCGCTAAGCTCTCCCCCTCCCCCACCAGTGTGAGTTCACTCTGCCACATTCCTTCCCCTCCCCCACACCGCTTGCAAACAAGAACATTTAAGGCGCAAATCTCGTCAAGCAAAACTTTTCTTTCAACCCACACTTTAATTACCAATTATTGGGGGGGGGGGTGAGAAATAAATTCTACTGACCTTTCTCTTTTGGGGGAGAAAAGAAAAACAACCCTGCACACGCACGCACACGCAAAACACACTTCCGAACTTGGGTCTTTTTTTTTTATAAGACACCTCTCCGTGTGTGCGTGTGCGCGTTTCCTTCCAGCCAGAATATTGTACATATATACATGTTATATCCGCCGATGCAAAATTAAAAAAAAAAAACCAACTCTCCTCTGGCCCAAATCGTCTAAAAATAGGCAATCAAGCCAGCTTGCTTCATAATGGCTGCTGGCTTTGCATTTATTAGTGCAAAGGCTTCTTCTTCTTCTCTTCCCCCGCCACACTTTCCAAAAACGCGATGAATCAACACTTTCCCCTCCCCCAATGTAATTTTTTTTAATTAATTGAAAGATCAGGAGAGAGGAGGGGGTGGGGTTGGGGTTGGGGTTGGAAAGATGACCCCCCCCAAAAAAAGAGGTCGAAAAAGATTAAAGTTAAAAGACACTGCCTTCCCTAAAAAGGGGGGGGCAATGCTTGTTACACTTCTGCCCCTCCCCCACGCGTTGCTTCCTCCAACTAGCTACAAACACAGGCGCCCCTCCCCCCACCAGCCCTGCCCCCCCTTCCCTCAATTCCCTTTCCAGCAACGCCCTCCCTGAACCTCCCCCCCCTTCTCCGCGAAATAATAACCCCTTAAAATATACTTTAGGGGCGCCTGAATTATTTCCAAGCTTGCAACTAGATATTTAACTGCGCAGAGGGTACAAGACAAACATGCACACAGGGATAAGGGAAAGCTGGAGGAGGAGGAGGGGGGTTTAGAGAAACTCTCTTTTTAAAAAAAAAATTCTTACCTTGCAATTGATGGCTTAGTATGGCTCTCCGCCCCCCCTCCTTTTGCAATGGAGGCAAAAGAGGAGGAAAAAGCCCCCCACGCTGACACACATAGAGCTATATTTCATGCAGCTTCCTCCTTCTCTTAAGAGGTATAATATATGGGTTTGCAATTGCGGGTGCAGCCCAAAGGGGGGGAAGGGAAGAAGAAGGGGGAAAAAAAGACTTCAAGTAGCCACCGGGAAAGGGGGGGAGGGGGGGTTGGAAATGCAATGTATTCAATTATGACCCGAGTCTGGGTGAGGGGTATGTGTGTATGTGTGTGTGTGTGTGTGAGTGTTGAGAGAGAGAGAGCTGGTGCTGCTGGAGGGGGGGGATGGGAAGCAAGAAGCGGTGGGGGGAAATTATAGATTAAGTCCCAAGGAAGGAGGAGGAGGAGGCAATCAAAGGGGGGGGAGTAATGCTTTATGTGTGTGTGTGTGCGTGTGTGATTTCGATTGAAGAGGAATTGAGGCAGAATGTAAAAGCTGTTACTAAGGGAAGGAGCCAAAACCGCTCTGAACAGCCAACGGCGCTCAGCAACTGGGGAGAGAAAGGTGGCCAGCCGTACAGAAATGAGCAGGGAGAAAAGAGAGGCGCTCTTGCACACAAACACACACACATATACACACGCACACGAACACAGAAGGGAAGGGGAAGGCGGGCTGGCTGGCTGGCAAGGCCCGGCCTCCTTCCTCGCTCTCCTCCTTTCGCCTACTTCCTGCGAAAACAAACCAGATTGGATTCCAAAGGAGGTGGAGGGTGGAGGCAGGGCGCAGAAAACACATCTGGATTCGCAAACAAGCAAACAACAACATTAAAAAAAACCCGGAGCCGTGAAAGAGGGGGGAAAAAAGATTTAATTTAGGCGGGCGCTAAAATTGCAAGCGCTGCAAATGGGGGAGGGGAGAAGTGGTTGTGGGTGGGGGGAGCAAGCTTCTTTCGCTGCTCTTTGGAATTTCCCTGGAATGGTATATAGCCGGAGTCGTTTTAGGTTTGGGTGGTGGTGGGTTTCTTGCTGTTGTTGATTTTTAATGATGATGAGGGTTGCTGGATTAATGGATGGTTTGTTTGGGGAGGCGGGTGGGCGGCCTTTTTTGGAGCGATGGACCGAATAGGAAAGAAGGATAAATCAAATAAGCATTATAACACAGAGAGAGAGAGAGAGGTTGCCACGCTCCAAAAAGGATGGGCTGGCCACGCAGAGCGGGTGGGTGATTCGGGTTCATTGAGGGATGCAATGAGAAACGTGGGAACCAGATCATCATGCTAAAACCGTTCGATTGCTTGCTTCCTTGGGTTACCTGATGTCAGGTAATTTGCAAGCTTTGCACAAGGGCTGAGTGCCAGTCTACAAGCACATTAGGGGCTTCCAAAAATGCATCAGTAGAAAGGGATGTGCAGGCATTTTGGGGGGTGGGGGGCGAAAGAAAGCAACATATGTTGTGCAGGCATAAGCAGGGTCTCCATGGCCCCATCCCAGTGACAAAAAAAAGGAAAGGAGATTCATTCTGGTGCTCAGCCCTGCCATAAGCGGGCAACAGTGTAGCACAAACCCAGCCCTAGATCAGAGCTGTGGGGTTCCCTGCACAATTTGCAGAGAAATGACCCCCTTTTATTATTCAAAACCGGGGTAAAAACATGATGGTGAGCACCCTGAGCGCCAGATCCTTCATTTATGCAATAAATAAATAAATGCAATGCAGATCACAGGCGTTGGGAACGAAAACAACTGGTACCAATGCTGCATGGGGGAAAGGAACATGGGGGGGAGGGGAGGGAAAGAGGCGGCCAGACAGGAAGTTGCATAAGCAGAGCAAGTCATTTGCTGTGCTTTCCGTTTGAAATTAAACGCACAGAAAGGAAAGAAGCCAGCATGTAAGAGCAAAAAAAAGGGGGGGGGAGAAAAATAAACACAAGGAAGGAGGGAGTCGTAAGGCGAGGGACACACCCTATTGCTAAAATGCTCTCAGAAAACCAGCTACCCAGAGGAGGAGACCATGATTGGGGATGTGGGCCTCCTTTAGGGTAGTATCGAACTAGGGCAAAATTGTGGGGAGCAGGGACGCTAAGTTGGAAGAGGAGATGCTCTTTTTAATAGCCCCACCAACCAAAATACCAATGTTTTTAAAAATTCTTTTTAATACTGTTTTTAAATTTTATATTGTTTAGTTCTCTAAATGTTGTACGCCGCTCTGAGTCCTCAGGGAGTAGGGCGGCATATAAGAACACTAAATAAACAAATAAATAAATAAATTTACCAAAAATAATAATATTGATTGTAATTTGTACATGTACACGTTTTTCCTTGCAATGTTGTCGGATTTCAATTGTCACATTTGCCTCCCCTTTGTTAGGGAAGATGAGCAAAGGCACAGGTGTCAAATTCGCGGCGTCACATTGCCGTCCCGTGACATACATTGCCATCCTATGACATATCACAACGTTTTTCCACTTCACGGGGCTGGGGTGGGTGTGGCCTCGCGTGACGCATCTGGCCCACGGGCCGCCAGTTTGACCCTCCCCCCCCCTCAGCAAAGGGAATTTAAGATGGATTGTGTGGGGAAAAAATATTAATATTATAATATAATATGAACAAGCTTGATGGTAGGAAGATGGGCAGATTTAAGAAGACCCTCAGCATAGCGGTTAATATGCTGGGCCCTCCTGCCAACCTAGCAGTTTGAAAGCATGCAAATGCAAGTAGTTAAATAGATTCCACTTAAATAGGTGGGAAGGTAACGAAGTTCTGTACACCTCGATGTATAGTCCTGCCAGCCACATGACCACGAAAGTATCTACAGACAATGCTGGCTCCTTCGGCTAGGAAATGGAGATGAATATTGCCCCCTAAAGTCAGACAGAACAGGGGAAATGTTTACTTTTGGGGGTAAAATGATCGTACAGGGGGCACCTAAGAAACAAAAGGAAGCCTGCCAAGTTTAACTCTTGATGGTCTAATTCTCCAATCAGCATCTAATGATCGGATCTACACCTGCCATAATTTCTCATTGTTTCCCATCTGTCATAGTTTGGGCCATTGTGGGAAAGGTAACCCATTTAGCATCCACACAAAGAGCAGGGGAGGGGACAAGTAACTGCAACAGTTTCACATAATTGTTGTGACTTACTGTGCTTGTACCTAATGGCATTTGCATGAGAGTATTGTATCATGGTTTGCTGAGAAAGACCAATGCTGTCAAGTATTTATGTGCTCTACTATTAATGCATGTACAGGTAGTACAATTTACAACCTCAGTTGGATTAGAATTTGTTGCTAAAAAGGTGATTGTTAAGTGAGTCACGTCCAATATTACTTTTTTGTCAGGATTGTCAAACTTCATATCCGTAAGATATGATTATTCCCATTTTGAAAGGCAACATATAAGTATCCAGGGCCTAGGTCCGTGATGGCGAACCTATGGCATGCGTGCCAGATGTGGCATGCAGAGCCATCTCTCTGGGCACACGAGCCATCGCCCGTTGTTCTTCCGGGTTCCGGAGTCCTGGCCAGATGGTCTTCACGTGCACAGGAGCGGCAGAAAGCAGAAGAGCAGCTGCCTGGTGCGCATGCGCGCACTGGGAAGATTATCTTCCAGTTTCCAGCATGCATATGCGCACCAGCCAGCTAGTCTTTGTGCACGCATGCACACCAGAAGGTGGCCAGTGCACATGCACACCCCGGAAACTGGAAGATCATCTTCCCAGCACACGCATGTGCAGCGGGTAGCTGCTCTTCCAGTTTCCGGTGCATGCATGCGTTCTGACCACCTGGTATTCATGTGCGCTTGACCACTGGAAACCGGAAGACCAAGTGGCCAGTGCGCACGCATGCACCAGAAACCAGAAGATACCTTCCCGGTGTGAACATGCGCACCGGGCAGCTGCTCTTCCGGTTTCCAGCATGAACACGCGCTCCCATTTCGGCATTCGGCACCGAAAAGGTTCGCCAACACTGGCCTATGTATTTGCAGGACATTTATTTATAATTGTTCTATAAGCATGGAAAGGCGAGACATGCCCCAGGTTCCATAATAAAATAGGACCCAGGAAGTGTGCCTCATCTGGATGGCTCCAAGCCTTTAGAACAGGGGTGTCAAACTCAAGCTGATGGGCCGGATCCAGACTGTGACGTGTTTAGATCTGGCCCACGGGACCACCCTGGAAACAGCGAAGGACCAGCCCATGGTGCCTCTGCCAATGAAAATGGAGCTCGGGAGAGCCACCGGCGGCCCTCCTGAGTTCCATTTTCATTGGCAGAGGGTTGCAGGAGGCTGTTGCAGCCAAAAACGGAGCTTAGAAGCCTGTTTTCACTGGCAGAGCACTCAGGCCACCACCGGCGCCTCCAACACGAGTGATGTCGAGCTGGCCATGCAAAGACTACATAGATATATTTGTATACCATTATATTGCTTTATGGAAAAAATCAAATTTCTGATAATATCCGATGAAAGCTTATTTTATATAAGGGCTAAATAGAAAGGCCCCAAATATCTGTTTAATGTTGTTTGTGTTGAATGTTGTATTGTCATATGTATTTAATTAAAAAAAAGTTTTAAAAAAAGAATTAGATGGAAGGGACAAAAGAAAACAATTAGATGGGCCCTAAAATGATCAATTTTAAAACATGAAGCATTTAGGTTGAAGATGGAAGAGCAAATGTGTCTGTTCTTTCAAGAAAACGAAAAAGAAGACACAAATCGACAAAACTTATGGGATACCACGAAGGCATTTATGAGAGGCATTGCAATAGCATATATGGCCAAAGAAAACAAAAATAAGAAACAACAGAAAAACCTAGAGGAGAAATTCAGAAAGCTTGAGACAGGATTACAAAAAGAACCCCAAAGAGAAGATATTAAACAACAAATGGAATCAATCAAACATAAGTTGAATATTCTCGAAAAAGAAGATGTAGCCCAACAAATAAAGCCGAGTAAGCAAAAAAATTTGAAAATGCAAACAAGCCAGGGAAATGGCTAGCATATAAATTGAAAAAACAGAAAGAAAAAAGGTGGATTAGCAATAGCAATAGCACTTAGACTTATATACCGCTTCATAGTGCTTTACAGCCCTCTCTAAGCGGTTTACAGAGTTCAGCATATTGCCCCCAACAATCTGGGTCCTCATTTTACTGACCTCAGAAGGATGGAAGGCTGAGTCAACCTTGAGCCGGTGAGATTTGAACAGCTGAACTGCTGAACTAGTAGGTTGCAGTGCTGCTTTTAACCACTGTGCCACCTCGGCTCCTAGTAAATTAGTACTTTACTAGGAGTAAATTACAAAATGAGGAGGGAAATACATTCTACCAAAATGAAGAGAAGAAAAATATAATCTATGACTTTTATAAGAAACTATACAAAAACGATGATTGTAATACAGAAGTCAATATACAACAATGTTTCAAGAAGGGTAAACTACCCAAAGTTCCAGAGGAGATAAAAAATATGCTGAATGAAGATATAAGAATGTCAGAATTAATAGAGGCAATTAAAAAACAGAAAAATAACAAAATGCCAGTTCCTGACGGGTTACCATTGGAATTATATAAAGAAATACAAGATTATTTAGGAGAAATACTAATTGAGGTATTTAATGCAGTATTAAAAGAAGCAAAGATACCGGCTTCATGGGCGGAGGCAAATATCACTTTGATTCCAAAGGAGAATACTGATTTAACACTAATTCAAAATTATAGACCTATATCATTGTTGAATTCGGACTACAAAATATTTATGGCAATAATGGCGGAAAGACTAAAAAGATATTTGAATAAATTTATACACATTGACTGAAATGGTTTTTTGCCAAAAAGGCAAATAAGAAACAACATGAGGACAATATTGGATGTGTTAGAGTACTATGAAGTGCATAGTGAGATACAAGTGGCATTGATATTTTTAGATGCCCAAAAAGCTTTTGATAATGTGAATTGGGATTTTATATTGAAACAGCTAAAATATATGGAATTTGGTGAAAATTTTATAAATGTGTTTCAAGCAATATATTCCAATCAAGAGCCAAGAGTCATAATAAATGGGGAATAGCAATAGCACTTAGACTTATATACCGCTTCATAGTGCTTTACAGCCCTCTCTAAGCAGTTTACAGAGTTCAGCATATTGCCCCCAACAATCTGGGTCCTCATTTTACCGACCTCAGAAGGATGGAAGGCTGAGTCAACCTTGAGCCGGTGAGATCTGAACAGCTGAACTGCAGCTAGCAGTCAGCTGAAGTAGCCTGCAGTGCTGCACTCTAACCACTGCACCACCTCAGCTCTTTAAAGCATTACACAATGCTTTAAGATTCAGAAGGGTATGAAGCAAGGATGCCCATTATCGCCACTATTGTTTATATTAACCCTAGAGGTATTAACAAGAATAATCCAGAAGGATAAACAAATTAGAGGATTGGGAATTAAGAAAGAAGTTTACAAACTGCAAGCCTTTATAGATGATCTTGTATTTATTATAGAAGAGCCACTACAATCTGGCTTGCGGCTTATGGAAGTACTGGGAGAGTATGGGGAAGTAGCTGGATTGAGAGTAAATAAGGAAAAAATTAAAATGATAGTTAAAAATATGTCCAAAATACAGAAAAAGGATTTAATGGAGAGAACAAGTCTCCAAATAACGAAAAAAGTGAAATATCTGGTGATATTATTAACGGCAAGATGTATAACAATTAGAGGACAATTATACCAAATTAAACAATCAAATAAAGGAGGATTTGGAAAGATGGGGAAAGTTGCAACTCTCCCTTATGGAGAGAATTGCAACCATAAAAATGAACATCTTGCCAAAAATTATTTTCCTATTTCAGAATACCTATAAAATTAGACAAAGAATATTTTAGAAATTTGAACAAAATGATATCTAAATTTATTTGGCAAGGGGAAAGACCTAGAATTAAATTAAAATTATTACAAGAAGCTAGAGAAAGAGGAGGATTTGGCCTACTGGACTGGGAAAGATACCATCAAGCTGCCGCACTCACATGGACGAGAGAATGGATAAATTTAAAGAATAAGAGGTTATTAACGTTGGAAGGACATGACATGCGAATAGGATGGCACGCATTTTTGTGGGATGGCAGACATAAAGCTCACCAGTACTTTCAAAGGCATCATGTCAGACAAGCTATTTTGGAAGTTTGGATAAAAGTTAAACAACAGAACTACATGGAAATTCCAGTCTGGCTCTCAATGTTAGAGGTGTTGGTGCATCCAAATTTTATGAACATGGGGAAGGTAGTTACATATAAGGATATTCTAAATGAAGGAGGGGATCTAAAATCTAGAAAAAAATTACAAGAGGAAGGGATAGAATTGGAATGGTGGGCATACCTGCAGATTAAATCACATTATATGAAAGATAGAAAAGAATGGGGTATCAAGGAAGAATTAACAGCATTAGACAAAATTTTGCTAGGAGCGGATGAAAAGGTGATAAAGAAAATTTACCAATATTTATTGGAGTATAAAATGGCAGAAGAACAAGTGAAAGAAACTATGGTAATATGGGCCCAAAATTTTGGTTATAATATTGATCTGGACACATGGCAAGACCTATGGGAGAAAAACAAGAAACTAACCTTGGCTACTGCTTATAAAAAAAATTATATAAAATGTACTACAGGTGGCATCTTCCGCCTACAAGGTTAGCAAAAATGAACAGGAATTTATCACTGCAATGTTGGAAATGCAAATCAGCGATAGGATCTTTTTATCATATGTGGTGGTTTTGTATAAAAGCTAGGAAATTTTGGCACCAGATAAAGACATGGCTGGAAGAGATATTAGACAAAAATATAGATTTGAAAACAGAACTGTTCCTACTAGGAATCACAAAAGAGAAATACGACAAAGGACAGATATGCTTAATGCTGCATATTATAACTGCAGCAAGACTGGTCTGTGCACAATATTGGAAAAACGAAGAAATCCCACCGGAAGAAGAAATAATAAAGAAAATTTTGGCCTGCTCAGAAATGGACAGGCTGACATTAGAACTCAAAAATAAGGGTGAGACAGAATACTTTGAAATATGGAACAAACTGTATCAACGGCTGGAAAGGAGGACAAGAAGTCGGAGAAGGAAAGACTTAGTGTTTGGAGAACGGATATTGGACAATGCTTAGATAAACAAACAAGGAAAAAGAATATGTTTATAAGATCAAAATAGCAATGTATGATGAGTAATAATTATATTTGTTGTTCTGTTAAAAATATGCATAGAAATGACAAAAGCAAGATGGTCACACTGTGTCCAATGTTTTTAAATGTTTATTTAATAAAAAACTCTTTAATTTTTTAAAAATAATAATAATAATAAATGTGGTAGATGATAGATTAAGGTGACCAGACGTCCCGATTTTGGCGGGACAGACCCGCTTTTTCGCAATTTGTCCCGCGTCCCGCCTCGTTTCAAAAAAGTCCCCTCTTTTTAAACCTCCGACGGGAGAAGGCAGAGATACCAGCAGTTTAAAACGAAGCTCCACCCAACGCCCAAAATCTAAAGGCAACTACCGGCCAGTTACGGCAGTCGAGGAGTCCGACAAAGAATTCGGAAATTGCATGATTGGCCGCCGAACCGGAGCACCCCCTTCCAAAAACCCTAATGGCCAGCATGAAATGCGGCTTTAAATCTCCCTCCAGTAAGCAGGGAGGGCGTGGCTTTTTGCAGACCTCCAGCCTATCGCAGAGTAGGAAGAAAAAAGGAGGCGGACCTTCAGTCAGTTGATTGGCTGGACGAAGAGTAAGACACATGGGCGATGTTGTGGGGCGAAAATAGGCGGAAGCGGTATTGGGTATGTTTGCTGCCATCAGTTATAAAAAAATAACGAGGCGAGATTTTTTAAAAAATTAAACTGAATATATCTTTTTAGCTGATTGTTACTAGATTCCTCCTTGTTTCCGTGGTGCCTTCCGCGCGCGCGTCTCCATTGATGACAAGCACGCGGGCTCCCCGGTACAGCCACAGTGATCCTATTTGCTCTAGTTTTTAACTCTTCGGGGATCTCTCCCCCCTCCTATTTTACTACTCTCCCCTCACCTGCATTATTAGAGGAACTGAGGAAGAGTCGTCCGGAGCTGTTCCAAGGATGAGGAAGAGAGAAAGCCATTGTGCTGCAACCTGAGCGCCTTTGGTGGCCTATCGCCTTCTTATATTGCCGGGCTTTCTAATTTGCATGCCCCAGGTAGCGGTCATTGGCTCCCCGGTCACTGTGGCTGTACCGGGGAGCCCCCGTGCTTGTCATCAATGGAGACGCGCGCGTGGAAGGCACCACGGAGCAGAGGCACCTGGCGAGCGAGGCGAGTGGCGGCATCGGCGGCAGGCTCCTGCCCGCGTCTCCTGCCCGCCTGCCCGCTCGCTCGCCAGGTGCCTCTGCTCCGTGGTGCCTTCCGCACGCGCGTCTCCATTGATGACAAGCACGCAGGCTCCCCGGTACAGCCACAGTGACTGGGGAGCCAATGACCGTTACCTGGGGCATGCAAATTAGAAAGCCCGGCGATATAAGAAGGCGATAGGCCACCAAAGGCGCTCAGGTTGCAGCACAATGGCTTTCTCTCTTCCTCATCCTTGGAACAGCTCCGGACGACTCTTCCTCAGTTCCTCTAATAATGCAGGTGAGGGGAGAGTAGTAAAATAGGAGGGGGGAGAGATCCCCGAAGAGTTAAAAACTAGAGCAAATAGGATGCAAAGAAAGAAACGCGGCTGCGCCCAAGCCACTGCCGGCTCCCGAAGGGGGGGGCGGGAGGCGGGAGGCGAGGAAAGGCCTCCCACCTCCCCCCCCCCACCTGGACGCCGACATTAGCGGTCTTTTGCCCTCTGCGCATGCGCAGCGTTCTGCGCATGCGCAGAGGGCAAAACTCAAATGGGCAGCCCCGCCCCCCCCGTCAGTGTCCCGCTTAAAAAAAAAATCTGGTCACTTTATGATAGATAGATAGATAGATAGATAGATAGATAGATAGATAGATAGATAGATAGATAGATAGATAGATAGATAGATAGATAGATAGATAGACAGACAGACAGACAGACAGACAGACAGACAGACAGACAGACAGACAGACAGACAGACAGACAGACGATAGATAATTCCCCTCCTTTCCCCAAAAACAAAACATTGCATTCCTGAAGTTGCATTCCTCTGGGAACCACATTTGAGTGCCCATCCCTGCACTGTCTGAATTACTGTCTGTTTCAATCCCAGCTGATTAGCTGATGGCATCTGGATAACAGAATGAATAGCCTTGCTGATCAGCTACCTAGTCACAATCTTTCTTGTTATAATGAGATGGATTGTATTTCTATTTCAATTGTAAACATCGTTTTTTTTAAAAAGCACGCATAGGAATTGGTGCATGCAAAATGTATGCAAATCAACGTTCTTTTTTCCCCTCTATATGTAGGATAGATTTCTTCATTTTCAAAGAACGATTGACCAATCTATTCCCAAATTCTCTTAGAAAGTAAATGACAGTTAAGTCAGCCTAAAGGCCTAGCTGTATAATATGTTCAAAGGTCTGTTCAGTGATTTATTTCAGTGGAAACTCTTTTTTTTTAAAAAAAATAGCAGATTTTAAATATGTGTACCCTGATTTAAAGGACTTCTTGAAATCTGAACAGAGAGAAGCAGAGGGATAGAGGATGTTGATGATGGAACAGAGATCATTCATATTTTGGAGTCCGTGTTTTGGAATTTGGAAAGCTTGCTGCTTGCTATGGTAGATGTGATCAGACACAATAACCTATTTATTGGAATAATGCCCTGGAGCCTCTCAAGATGTTCTCTTCCTCCAATTTCTTAATTGATGCTTCTAAAAGAGTTACTATTTCAAGCAAATCCCAGCGTTGTTTGTAGGGTTAGGTCAACCCTGGCGATTTCTCGCTCTTCCCATGTTCTACCGCCTCAAGCATACGAAAAGAACAATTATTTACTTTCAAGCACCGAGTGTATTTGTGTCTGTTGAGCTCAAATGCCAACTCCCTTCAGCACCTAAGAAAAGCGTATTTTACCATTGGTTCCTGTTCTAGAATGTGCTGTTAATTACTAATGCACACACAGGTGAAATAATTACAAGCTTATAAAGGTGAAGATTGGGATGTTGATAATATGGGAGTTTGTTTGACGCTTCTGAACTCATCCTAACATCCCTCTAAATGTGCCATGAAGATTTCCTGATACAGATAGTCCTTAAAGGAGACTAATTGAGCCTGTGGCGGTGCCCAAATTTATAACCTGTTTTTGCTGTGATTGTTAAGTGACTACCACTGTTGTTGAATGAATGCTGCAGTTCAGTAGTGAATTCTAAAATCCTTTATTACTGGTTCTCACGTGCTCTTGCGCATGCACGCAACACTTCTGCGCATGCGCAGAAGCATCCCGGGTGGGTGGGCGGAGCCTCCTGCCGCCGGCGCTACCGGTTCTTAGAACCGGGCTGAACCGGGAGCAACCCACCACTGCTGCAGTTGTTAAGTAAACATCACAATTATTAAGCAAAGTCACTATTATCCAATAGAGGTTCTTTTGCTGGAAACCAGAAGTAAACTCCGGTTAACAACAACAAAAAATGTTGTGAATCACAGTCACAGGAATACAGGCCACTGCAAACTGCCATAAATGTGGGTCGATTGCCAGGCACCCAAAATGCAATCATATGACCAGAGGGGCAGCCATCACAACTTCAAAACTGAGTTGTAACCAAACAACCAGTCGTAAGTCAAGAACAGCCTTAACTGGTTTCGAAGAACATATCTTTAAGACATTGGCTTTGTCTAACACTCAGCTTAAAGTTCTATTTAGCTGTTCCAAGAGAATGGAAGGATTTATATAAATATAAACATCATATAAATAGAATATAAATCCTTCCATTCTCCACCATTCAGTCAGAATTGAAGAAGCTTCTTGGATGAGAAGCAAAAAGTCTTCAAGAAACACAAAGTCCAGGTACCTCTTGAAAAAGCACCTTTGGGACAATGGATGATTAAGAATCTCCATAGACATCTGAATGATTGTCTTGCTAGCACTTTGTGTTCATTGTCCTGGATATACTCATGGATAGGGGAACAGAACTACACAAGTATCTCTGCCTTCCATCCATATTTAAGTGAAGTTATGAGAAAACCTGTGCACAGCTTTTGCACATGCAGTTGTAAAGATTCTGATGCAAATAGCAATAGCACTTCACAGTGCTTTACAGCCCGCTCTAAGTGGTTTACAGAGTCAGCATATTGCCCCCAACAATCTGGGTCCTCATTTTACTGATCTCGGAAGGATGGAAAGATGAGTCAACCTTGATCCAGTGAGAATCGAACTGCTGAACTGCAGTCAGCCAGCAGTCAGCAGAAGGAGCCAGCATTACTGCATTCTAACCACTGCTCCACCATGGCTCTTCTAACAGGGCTAGGGCATTTTTAACGTGAAATTTTGCCCATACAGATTGCTGATTATTATTTTTTGTTTGCTTTATTTACTATCCAAAGCAGATGCTAATGCCTAGTGATCTGAATTAAATTACACTTGTATAACGCCAGGATGAAAGACCACCAGGATATACCAAATGGAATCCTTATTTTGAAAAAAGGTGGCACCAAATTATTTCTGGATTATTTCTGCTCTAAACTATATGCACATATCTAAGCGTTCACCAGGGATTAAGCTCAATTCAGAGGAGACTTTTTTAAATTACTTGTTTACTCCCAGTAATCTTTCTTTCTTTCCCTTTTTTATTGTGAAATTGTTTTATTTTCCTATTTGAAAAGAAAGAAAATTGTGAAGGGAAAATTAGAAACAAGAAAACTTTGCTCCCTTAGGAAGTGGCTAATTATGAAGCAATTATGGGACAATTCATAGAAGTGAGAATGCTGGAAATCGAAGGAAGGGACTTTTCATTAAAATGGTTGTCTGTTTCGGTGATTGGGACTTATTTCTGAATAAGTGCTGCAAAATGTTCTTAGGAGCCCCTATTCAGGGCTCAAAAATGGGCCATTAACTCTTTTTAATCAAACTGTCCTCATGTTTCTTCTTTAGCCAAGTTCATATTTATATGAACAGTAGACTCATTCTTGAATAGGTGGTACTTAGCTCAACAATAATAACTCAGAGAGGGATCTAGGTATCCTAATGGACAACAATGATCCAGCATTGTGCTGCATCAACAGAGAGATAGTGTCTAGATCACGTGAAGTCTTAGTATCACAAGCCACGATGGCACAGTGGTTAGAGTCCAGTATTGCAGGCTACTTCTGACCTAAGTGTAACACACAAAATTATCTGCTACAATGTCCTACCTGTCAATGACTACTTCAGCTTCAACCGCAACAATACATGAGCTCACAATAGATACAAACTTAATGTAAACTGCTTCAATCTTGATTGCAAAAAATTCGACTTCATTGACCACTCAGCAACAGAGTGGTCAATGCCTGGAACACATTACTTGACTCTGTAGTTTCTTCCCCAAACCCCCAAAACTTTAACCTTAGACTGTCTACCGTTGACCTCAACCCATTCCTAAGAGGTCTGTAAGGGGCGTGCATAAGCGCACCAGTGTGCCTACTGTCCCTGTCCTAAAGTCCCCATGTATTCATAAAATATCATGTACTCATAACCAATGTTCCCTCTAACATTGAAAATCACTGTGCGGCAGTTGGAAACTGGTGCGCTGCGTTTTCTTTTCTGGAGGGACCGAACCGGCCTCCCTGGATGAAGAGTAAGCTGATGGGCAGCAGCCTTTGATCTTGCTCTCCTCCTCTCCCTAGCAGCGGAGCCCACCTGGGGAGGCAAGAGTTAAAGCCTCCGCCTCTCTTTGTTGAAGGCTCCTTTCCCCCACCCCCCACCCACCCCGATCGGCTGGTGATCAATGTTCCCTCTGACATAAGAAAACGCGGCGGGGCAGTTGGAAACTGCTGCGTGGCGTTTTCTTATCACGTGCGTGGCCGCGCGGCCATGCAGCCACGCAGCCACGCAGCCACGCAGCTTAGAGGGAACATTGCTCATAATCATGCTTGTACTTCTTATATATTCACAAACATGTTTATACCTTGTTTATACTTTGTCTGTAATCATATACACGCTTGACAAAATAAGTAAATAAATAAATAAAATAAAAATAAGTTCAAATCCCACCCCTCAAGGTTGACTCAGCCTTCCATCCTTCCAAGGTGGGTAAAATGAGGACCCAGATTGTTGGGGGCAATATGCTGACTCTGTAAAACCGCTTAGAGAGGGCTGTAAAAGCACTGTGAAGCGGTATATAAGTCTAAGTGCTATTGCTATTGCTTTATCTTGTACTGGTAAGACCATACTTGGAATATTGCATTCAATTCTGGTCACCACGATACAAAAAAAAGATCTTGAGATCCTAGAAAGAATGCCAAGAAGAGCAATAAAGGCAATTAAGGAACTAGAGGTTAAACTGTACGATCCATGGTTGCAAGAACTGGGAATGTCTAGTCTAAAGAAGAGAAGGAGTAGGGGTGACATGATAGCAGTCTTCCAATATTTGAGGGGCTATCACGGAGAAGAGGGAGTCGACCTATTCTCCACAGCATCTGAGGCGAGACAAGAAGGAAAGGATGGAAGCTTATCAAAGAGAGATCCAACCTAGAATTAAAGAAAAATTTCCTATCAGTAAGAATAATTAGTTTGTGGAACGGCTTGCCTCTGGAAGTTGTGGGTGCTCCAACACTAGAGGTTTTTAAGAAGAGATTGGACAACCATTTGTCCAGAATGGTATAGGGTTGGATTAGAAGACCTCCAATGTCCATTCCAACTTTGTTATTCTGTACTGCAAGAATGTAGCTGTTAGAACCTTGTTCAAACGATTGGCTGTGTTAATATATGATTAAGCCACAAATCATTGTTATGTGTATATTGCTTTAAATGCATTGTGGATGACTACTATATAAGCAAGCAAGAGAGCATGCTCAATGTGGTTGGTGGTTTAGTGTGGTTTAGTGTGGTGAGTGGTGTTTGATGGTGTGTTCCGGATTGAAGACTCTCTGCTGCTTTACTGATGAGTAGATTACTTTATAACTGTGTGGAATTGCTGTGAAGAGAAGAGTAACTATCTGTGATAGTATAGAATTAAGTGATAGCTGTAATCTTTGTGAGTTAAAACAAAAATAGGTAAGAAGAAGAAACTTTGCATTGACTGAATAACTGTGTATGACTTGGACTTCCTATTTAACTTTGCTACTATTTTGTACATATTAAAGATATTCTGTTTATTGACTGAATAGCATTCATATCAAACTGCAACACCATTACTACGACACATTTCGCTGTGTATGTGCTTAACAGCACAATAACTCCTTAACAGTAGCACTTCTGGAAGACTGCTAAACCAACATTTTAAATTGAGGAATGAGCATTAGTCTTACCTTGCACAGAAAATTGAGCTGAACCACAAAGGAAAATGGGGTTCTCTTTATCTGTACTATCGCAAAAAAAGTAACCAAACAATACTGCATTTGGATCAAAGTCCAGCAGTGTGTATGGAAAATAAGAAGCTGACAAAACCGAGAGAGCTATATATGTGTGTGGATATTTGTGCATCTGTGTTTGTATTCCTGTTACTCTTATAATTAGAAACATTAATTTGGATGCAATATCTATATTAGCATGAAAGAGAGTTTTCCCTTGATTTCTGGGAGAAGTAAACAGCACCTCTTTACTGACACACCTGTTATATTTCTATTTTTTGGATATCTGTGAAAGATACAGTTATCCTGCCGGGTGGTGGGAAATCAATATATTTAGCATGTTATCAACCAGAATGCCATGTATTATTTTCAAGACAGGTTCCTTCTGTTCCGTATCTGTGCATTTTATACCTTTTCCTGAAGGGAAGGATTTGATTTCTTTCTGTTTCTTTCTGACTCTGTAAACTGTTTAGAGAGGGCTGTAAAGCACTGTGAAGTGGTATATAAGTCTAAGTGCTATTGCTATCTGGCACAAGGACAGGAGCTCACCCTGTTTTGCTTGGGTCTCAAACCCAAGTTGTCAGCTTTCTAGCTGACAAGCTCAGCATCTTTAACCACTGTGCCATTGCACTCCCCTCTATTCCTTTATAACAATAGCCCGTAGACTTTTATACCACTTCACGGTGTTTTACAGCCCTCCCTAAGCGTTTTACAGAGTCAGCATATTGCCCCCCAACAATCTGGGTCCTCATTTTACCGATTTCGGAAGTATGAGTCAACCTTGAGCCGGTGAGAATCGAACTGCTGAACTGTTGGCAGCCAGCAGTCAGCAGAAATAACCTGCAATACTGCATTCTAACCACTACACCATCATGGCTCTTATGCACTGTAATAAAACCTTGAACCTGCTAATCCGGGGGGACCTTTTTTTGTTTTCAGTATTGTGCAAAAATAATTCTGGCAGCAGTTAATATGTGTAGTGTTAAATATTGTTTGTCCTTTTCCATTTTTGGGTCTAATATGCCCAATAAGCACAGTTCTGATTTCATTTGAATTTTACATTCCATCATTCCCTCCAACCATTCCCTAACTTTTTGCCAGTATTTCCTTGCATGTGGGCAAGTCCACCATATGTGGTATGTGGAACAGCAATGTTCTCGATTTATAACTGCATTTACAATACTCTGGAGACAAATTTGGAAAAATTTTGGCCAATCTCGCTGGTGGCAAATGCCATCGGTAAAACATTTTATACAGATTCTCCTTATAGGCCACTGCCATTGTAAGTTTATAATTACGTTCCCATAATTTATCCCACTGGTCTAATTCAATGTTATGTCCAAAATTTCTAGCCCAACTAATCATTGTTTCTCTAACTGTTTCTTCTAATTTGTATCTTAAAAGGAAATTACCGTATTTTTCGGAGTATAAGACGCACCTTTTTACCCCTCAAAAGAGGGTCAAAAACTGGGTGCGTCTTATACTCCGGATGTTGCATTGGGGGGGTGCAATAGTGGCAATGGCGGCAATGGCGACTATGGGTAGCAACAGACAGCTGATTCCATGAGAATGTTCCAACTGCCAATCAAAGCCGCCACCGCCGGACCATGGCAAAACTGCTGCCGCCGCTGCTGCTGGCCACCGCCGCTGCCCCCTCCACCCCCTCCGCTAGACCGCGACAAAGCCGCCGCCGCCGTCACACCATGGCAAAGCCACTGCCGCCACTGCTGGCCACCGCCGCTGCCCCCTCCACCCCCTCCGCTGGACCGCGGCAAAGCCACCGCCGCCGCACCGCGGCAAAGCCGCTGCCGCCACTGCTGGCCACCGCCGTTGCCCCCTCCAGCCCCTCCACTGGACCACGGGAAAGCCACTGCTGCTGGCCATGGCCGCGGCCGTCACCACCGGACCACAGCAAAGCCGCTGCCGCCGGACCAAAGCAAAGCGGACGCACCACAACAAAGCCAAGGCATTGCGGCTTTTCTCCCTTTCCTTCCCCCCTCCCGCCTTCTCTTTTTTGTTATCCCTTGAATCTGCAGGCTTTGGAGCCTCCCGGAACGCGAAATCGGTGACCCCAGCCCTCCGCAAGGAGCCCCATCACACCCTGGCAAGACGCAGGAAATTTGCCAGGTGATCACCGCCACGTGTGTCCAGGTTGGACTCGTTGTGCGAATGCCTGCAGGAGACGGACACTACCGGGTCCCCTCGGTCAGAATTTGGGCAGCTCAGGAGAAATCGCGGCGGAGGGAGTGAGAAAGTCACGGGTGGAAGGTAGATGTGTGCTGCTCAGTGGAAGAACCTGTGTGTGTGTGTATGTCTGCGTGCGTGTACGTGCGCGCATCCGTCCTCCTGCCACTGGGCGTTTGAGCGAGGGTGGGTTTCCCCGTTTCTCTGACGACTGCTCTCCTTTGGGGATTGTAAACCCCGCCTGGCACCAGAAGAGAGAGAGCGCACCCGCCCCTACACTCGCAGAAACACACGCACACACATCGCCACCTGCAACTAGAATTTTGCCCTTAGCTGGGAGAAAGCTTGACAGCTGAAGTAGGAAGGGATGGTAAGAACAGAGAGGGAAACCCAAGGCATCCGGAAAGCATAATTCTCAATCCATGCGCGTGTGAGCACCCGAACCCAGAATTTTCTTGGGTGGATAAAGCGCTAATATTCCGCGGGACAAATGAACCTTAGGCTTCTTGGGACGAATGTCGTCCCCCCCTTCCCCACGAACACACACATGTAGTCATCCCCCAAATAAAAGCATCAAGTCGGCAAGCTTTAAAGCTCATGAACATTGTTGTATCAATGTTCAGGCTGAATGTGAGCCTGGAAATCCCAGGCTGGAGAAGAAGATTACAGTATCCCTGACATGCATCCAAGTTTGAAGACCCCTGAGTTAGGGGTTAGGGGTGCAAGGGTCTTCAAACCTGGCAAGTTTAAGACTTGTGGACTTCAACTCCCATTCCTGAACTAGCATGACTGGAGGAGGAATTCTGGGAGTTGAAGTCCACTAGTCTTAAAGCTGTCAGGTTTGAAGTTTGTAAAAAATGTACATGGTTGTAAAAAGTATACATGGTTGTAAAAAGTATACATGGTTATAAAAATTATTCTGCTACACTGGTATTTTATTAAATAATATATTACTACACCATTTGGTTCAGAATACTTTTTTCCTTGTTTCCCCCCTCTAAAATCTAGGTGCGTCTTATACTTCGGTGCGTCTTATACTCCGAAAAATACGGTATATGTTTTTGTGATCATTTTTGTACCCATTCCTTGTAATATTTTATCTAATTCCAATTGTTTTTCGTGAATGCCAATTTGTCCTTGTCTTTTTTAAATCTTGTTTTGATTTGTAAGTAAGGCCACCATTCCATAACGATTCCCTGTTTCTTTAGATCTTGAACTGATTTTAATTCACCTTTTTCATCCAGTAGCACTACGTAGCTCACCATTTTATTTAAATCATCTACCCAATAACTTGGCTCTTGTATTCTGCTCCAACTACAGATTCTTGACCACATATAAGAATTGGCCTGAGTACTCATTACAACAATCCAAATGTGAGGTACATAATGTTACACAGCATCAGTGTAACACTAGATTTACTAGATCTTGGCTACAAATCCCAACAACCTTTAATGACAGCAGAATAATGCACCCAACAATCCCCCTCTCCTGTCAGATGGTGATTCTCTAGATAGTAACTGTGAGAGGGATCTTTGAGTCCTAGTGGACAACCATTTAAATATGAGCCAGCAATGTGCAGCAGCTGCCCCCAAAGCCAACACTGTTCTAGGCTGCATTAACAGGGGGATAGAATCAAGATCACGTGAAGTGTTAATACCACTTTATAATGCCTTGGTAAGGCCACACTTGGAATACTCACCACAATGTAAAAAGGATGTTGAGACTCTAGAAAGAGTGCAGAGAAGAGCAACAAAAATGATTAGGGGACTGAAGGCTAAAACATATGAAGAACGGTTGCAGGAACTGGGTATGTCTAGTTTAATGAAAAGAAGGACCAGGGGAGACATGATAGCAGTGTTCCAATATCTCAGGGGTTGCCACAAAGAAGAGGGAGTCAAACTATTCTCCAAGACACCTGGGGGTAGAACAAGAAGCAATGGGTGGAAACTAAACAAGGAGAGAAGTAACTTGGAGCTGAGGAGAAATTTCCTGACAATTAGAACAATTAATCAGTGGAACAGCTGGCCTCCAGAAGTTGTGAATGCTCCTGGATTTTTTAAGAAGATTTTATTTATTTATTTATTTATTAAAATTTCTATGCCGCCCAACTCTCGGGGGACTCTGGGCGGCTCACAGCAGGTATAGAAACATATAATAAGTAAAAACAATAAAAAAAACATGTTAAAATACTATCCATAATTTAAAAAAAACTTTCACTCATACCCCACCTGCCGGAAGAGCCAGGTTTTTATTGCTTTCCGGAAGGCCAGCAGGGTGGGGATAATTCTGATCTCTGGAGGAAGCTGGTTCCAAAGGGAGGGGGCTCCCACAAAGAAGGCTCTCGCCCTTGGCCCTGCCAACCGGCATTGCTTGGTCGATGGGACCTGGAGGAGACCAACTCTGTGGGACCTAACCGGTCGTAGGGAGGTATGCGGCAGGATGCGGTCCCGAAGGTAACCTGGCCCTGAGCCATGTAGGGCTTTAAAGGTAACGACCAACACCTTGAATTGGATCCGGAGACTAATGGGCAGCCAATGCAGCTGGCGGAGGATCGGTGTTACGTGGGTGCATCTGGGTACACCCATCACAGCTCGCGCAGCTGCATTTTGCACCAATTGCAGTCGCCAGACACTCTTCAAGGGTAGCCCCATGTAGAGCGCATTGCAGTAATCCAGCCGTGAGGTGATAAGGGCATGAGTGACTGTGAGAAGTGCCTCCTTCTCCAAGTAGGGTCGCAATTGGTGCACAAGACGTACTTGTGCAAAGGTCCCCCTAGCCACAGCTGAAAGATGTTGCTCCAATTTTAGCTGTGGATCTAGAAGGACACCCAAATTGCGAACCCGTTCTGAGGGAGCTAATTTCTCCCCCCCAAGAACCAAGGAGGGACAATTGGTCAAGTCCTTAGGAGGCAATATCCACAGCCACACAGTCTTGTCAGGGTTAAGTTTTAGCTGGTTCTTCTCCATCCAGACCCTAACATCGTCCAGGCAGCGGCCCATTACGTCTACGGCTTCCCCGAATTGAGACGGGGTGGAGATGTACAACTGGGTATCATCAGCATATTGCTGATACCTCACCCCGTGTCGTCGGATGATCTCACCCAGTGGCTTCATGTAGATGTTAAACAGGATGGGCGAGAGGACCGAGCCCTGCGGCACCCCACATAGTAGGGGCCTAGGGCTCGACCTCTGCCCCCTTGTCAACACCGACTGCGTCCTGTCAGAGAGGAAGGAGGAGAACCACTGCAAAACAGTGCCGCCCACCCCCACCTCTCCGAGACGACGCAGAAGGATACCATGGTCAATGGTATCGAAGGCCGCTGAGAGGTCAAGTAGCACCAGGATAGAGGAATAACCCCCATCCCGGGCTTGCCAGAGATCATCCATCAGGGTGACCAAAGCCATTTCCGTACTGTAGCCGCGGCTGAAACCTGATTGAAAGGGATCCAGAAAATTAGTGTCATCCAACAGTCGTAGGAGCTGGAGCGCCACCACTTTCTCAACAATCTTCCCCGCGAAGGGAAGGTTGGAGACTGGACGGAAGTTCTTTAAATCCGCCGGATCCAGGGAAGGCTTCTCGAGGAGGGGTCTCACCACCGCAGCTTTTAAGGGCTGCGGGACGGACCCCTCTCTCAAAGAAGCATTGACCAATGCCTGGAGCCAGCCACGTGAAACCTCCCTGGTGGCCGAAACCAGCCAGGAAGGGCACGGGTCCAATAAACAAGTGGCGGAGCTCATCGCTCCTATGGCCTTGTCTACATCCTCAGGAGTCACCGGTTCAAACCTATCCCATATAACCGGACTAAGACCTGCCCCAGTTGTCTCGGCCTGTACTGCCCAATCGGAGTCCAGGTCTGTCCGAATCTGAATGACTTTGTCCGCCGGAAACCAAGAAAATTCCTGCCCCAGTTGTCTCGGCCTGTACTGCCCAATCGGAGTCCAGGTCTGTCCGAATCTGAATGACTTTGTCCGCCGGAAACCAAGAAAATTCCTCAGCTCTACCTTGCAAGGGATCTCCGCCTTCCTCCTTAGCAAGAAGGGTGCGGGTCACCCTAAACAGGGCGGCTGGGTGGGAGTCAGCGGACGCAATAAGAGCAGAAAAATGCGAACATTTTGCCGCCCAAGATGTTGGATAACCATCTGTCTGAAGTGGTGTAGGGTTTCCTGCCTAAGCAGGGGGTTGGACTAGAAGACCTCCAAGGTCCCTTCCAACTCTGTTGTTGTTGTTGTTGTTGTTAGTATTATTAGTATTATTAGTATTATTAGTATTATTAGTATTATTGTTGTTGTTGAAACCAAACAGATCTGATAGTGTTAGATAATTAAAGAGTATTTAGTCATGTATTTGAATTGAATACTTTATTTGGCCACGTGTGATTAGTCACACAAGGAATTTGTCTCTGGAACAGAAGCACTCAGTGTGCAAAGCAACAGAATAATGATAATAATAATACCAATAAAAGGGGAAGTAAAGAAGATAATAAGAAGGATAAATAACAATACTACAGCCACACTCCATGGGTAAATACACATAGACATTAGACAGCACTGTGAGAATTAGGCGTTCAGCAGAGTGATGGCATGAAGGAAAAACTCTCTCCCCTGCAATATGGGTTGTTCACCATGACCAGATGTTTAGTCTTCCAAGCTTTCCAGCACGTGATGGGCTCCAGCATGAGTCTGAAAGCTCAGAAGAATCAACCTGTGGTCCCGGTGACCGACCCAGATGGATCTAGGACAACTCACTACAGCCAACTTCCCCCAGGAGTGGGGAGGGAATGGGGATTTTGCAGTATCCTTCCCCCAGGAGTGGGGAGGGAATGGGGATTTTGCAGTATCCTTCCCCCAGGAGTGGGGAGGGAATGGGGATTTTGCAGTATCCTTCCCCCAGGAGTGGTGAGGGAATGGGGATTTTGCAGTATCCTTCCCCCAGGAGTGGGGAGGGAATGGGGATTTTGCAGTATCCTTCCCCCAGGAGTGGGGAGGGAATGGGGATTTTGCATTATCCTTCCCCTGGAGTTGGGTGGGAATGGAGATTTTGCATTATCCTTCCCCTGGAGTGAGGAGGGAATGGGGATTTTGCAGTATCCTTCCCCTGGAGTGGGGAGGGAATGGGGATTTTGCAGTATCCTTCCCCTGGAGTGGGGAGGGAATGGGGATTTTGCAGTATCCTTGGAGTGGGGAGGAAATGGGGATTTTGCAGTATCCTTCCCCTGGAGTGGGGAAGGAATGGGGATTTTGCAGTATCCTTCCCCTGGAGTGGGGTGAGAATGGGGATTTTGCAGTATCCTTCCCCCAGGAGTGGGGAGGGAATGGGGATTTTGCAGTATTCTTCCCCTGCCATGCCCACCATCCACGCCCACCAAGCCACACCATACCCACCAAGCCACGCCCACAGAACCGGTAGGGAAAATTTTTGAATTTCACCCCTGCCATATGGGTTGTTCACCTCAACCAGATGTTTAGTCTTCCAAGCTTTCAAGGATGTGATGGGCTCCAGCACGAGTCTGAAAGCTCAGAAGAATCAACCTGTGGTCCCAATGACCGACCCAGATGGATCTAGGACAACTCACTACAGCCAACTTGCCACGGGAAAACTTGCCACGGAACAAGAGTTGCACTAATATCGAAGAAATGGTGCAATAGAATAACCGAAGAAAGGATGCAAAAGGAGGGACAAAATGAAATGTGAATGACAAAAACTAAAATGTTTTTTTAAAAAATTTTAAAATTATTTTAAATTGAATTGTTGAATTGTCTAGCAGCAAGTTGTCCACAGTGAATTGTCTGTGGTGAGTTGGCTGTGGGAAGTTGGCCACAGCACCTTAGCCATAGCGACTTGGCTGCAGTGAGTTGGCCATGCCAACTTGTCCCATTCCAACCCAGATTGGATCCTGCAACATTCCCCTCTCTCTCTTTTCCCATCATGGTTTGAATTTTGCTTCTTTTACTCTAAGCACAATGTGGGGAAGGACAGATATATCTTATTACAAGAGCCAATATCCTGCATAGCACTGCATTCAAGCCTTGTTTTC
Organism: Diadophis punctatus similis; assembly: GCA_023053685.1. NCBI lineage: Eukaryota > Metazoa > Chordata > Lepidosauria > Squamata > Dipsadidae > Diadophis > Diadophis punctatus. Next base: position 69,487,497 of record JALIGW010000005.1, read on the forward strand.
TGAGTTCAGCTTTTGGTTGTGTGTTTATTTGTGTTTTATTTAGCATGTGTCAAAAGTTACACTGGGAATACTCATCAGTACCTTGATCATTCTTTTTTCTATATATGTGGCAGGAGAAATTTTTCATGCATATGCTTACACAAATATACACATGTGCAATGACCTCATAAATAAAAAAGCAATCTGCACAGTTTTACAGCAGCCTGTTCCATGGGGAGTTAGATGCTAGAATACTGTAGCTTGAGGGTTTGTTAGATAGAAATAATTCAGAAGAGCTTCATAGGTTCGTTTCTGGCCTGAAAAATATACTGGTCCCCAACAGTGGTCAGGCACTGTTAAGCTTTGGGAGTTCACAAAAAGGTTATGTGAGTTACCTGAAACTAAAATGTTTAGGCACTTTATATCACTGAATATCAGCAGAAGGAGAGCAAGAAAGGGAAAACAGTTAAGGGAACTAGGTATGTGTAGCCTAAGGAAGAGAAGGATTAAGGGTGAGTTGATAATTGTCTTCCAGTATTTGAGGGTCTGTCACAGAGAACAGAATTGACTTATTCTCCAAAACACCTGAGGGCAGGACAAGAAGCAATGGATGGAATCTCAAGGGGGAGATCCAACCTGTAATTAAGGAGAAATTTCCTGATAGTAAGAACACTTAATAAATGGAACAAATATAAGGTGACCAGACGTCCCGTTTTTGGCGGGACAGACACGCTTTTCAAGCATGTGTCCCGCATCCCGCATTGTTTCCAAAAAGTCACGCTTTTTTGGAAAGAATGCCGAAACAGCGGGACGTCTTGTCACCTTATTCTAACAGTACAGAGTTTATGTTTTCCTTTTCTTTGACCGATCCGTTAGCGTTAGCCTATCGCCCCTCGTCAAATGACTTGAAAGGCTGTTCCCAACCAGTCCGCCCGCGGAGAATGCCGGAACCTGTAGTCTAGCCTCGAACTCAGCCCTACGGGCAGCGTCATCTGAAGAACTACAACTCCCGGCGGCACTCCGCTGTTTCGGATGAAAAAGCTTTCGGGAGAAGCAAAAGGCAACGGCGGCAGATGTTCAAGATGGCAGAGGAGGACGTGGTGCATCTCACGGAGAGCTTTTGAGGGGGCGACGCTGTTTGCCTCCCACCCCCCAGCCGTCGGCTGCGGGAGACCGGTGACTAGCCGGTGCCGTTAGAAGAGGCAGGGCTTTGCACAAGCAGTCCCTGTGCAAGGGAGCCGTTGAACGCTCGGATCGCCCTGTAGGTACAAGGAAGAGTGGGCATAGCTGGCAGGTGGGTGGAAGGTTTATGGCTTTGAGGTGTGGGTGTGATTTGAATAGCAGGAGTCTGTGCAACCCACACGTCTGTGTGGAAGAAAAGCGGCGGGGGAAATGGGTAAGGCGTGGGAGCGGTTGTGCAAACGGGGGGAGGTGGCCCACATTTGAGCTTCAAGCCGAGGCTTGTGCAACGCTCGTGCCTCCCCCTTCCCTCCATCGTGGGGCCAGGGTCCTTAATGGGTGGGGGGGGGTGAATTGGGCTTGGCCAAAAAAAACCAAAAAAACCGGGTGCCCCGAGGGAGCACTCTTCTGGCTGGCCTTCTGAGATGGAGCCGAGCTGTTCTGGGCAAGGAAGAGCCTCCTGGCTTGCTTCACTGCCGGCTCCCGAAGGGGAGGTGGGAGGCGAGGAAAGGCCTCCCGCCTCCCACCTACCCACCTGGATGCCGACATTTGCGTTCTTTTGCCCTCTGCGCATGCGCACAGCGTTCTGCGCATGCGCAGAGGGCAAAACTCAAATGGCGGCTCCCCTAGAAACCCACCCCCCGTCAATGGTGTCCCGCTTAAAAAAAAATCTGGTCACCTTAAACAAATAGCCTCTTGGAGTTGCTGGTGGTTTTCAATAAAAGCCATCCATTTGTATGTGGACGGTACTGGATCTTCTGCCTTGGGCAAGTGATTGGACAAGAAGACCTCCAAGGTCCCGTCTAGACCTATGATCCTATGTTTCTATGTTTGTAATATAGAAGATTTTCTTCTTCTTCTTTCTTCTTTCTATATGAGGACCCAGATTGTTGGGGGCAATATAAATATACATTGCTTACTGGTGTAAACCGCTTAGAGAGTGCTTGCACTGTGAGGCGGTATATAAATCTCACAAATAAATATATATAAAAATGGCTGTATGTATGTTCCAGCATAACTCTGGAACGCCTCGAGCAATTTCAACCAAACTTGGTACACATATGACTTACTATCTGGCGAAAAATACTGTGGGGGTAAGACACCCCTAGCGGTGGCCTTTCGGAATAACGGACATGTTCTGTACACTGAGCCTAGCTAGCTCAGCATTTTTCTGAAGAGGCCTAGGCCTCCCTCACACATTAGGCCTATGAAGAGAGCCTGATTAGGCCAGTACAGAGGCCTTTGATTGAGTGTGGCATGGCCTAAGTGATCGCCCACCCCCACCTCACTGCAGTGGCCCGATCTCGCAGGGAACAGTTTCTGCCTGTGTTCCCAGGATCATCCTTCGCCCCAACTCTGTAACATCCGGACGGCAAGCACGGGGCCTGGAGAAGCATTTCCTATTGGTCCCAGCTGATGAACACAGCTGGCAGGAGAATAACGCTCCCTGATTGGTCCAGCCACTGACAGCTCAGTATAAAAGAGCTGTCAGTGCCTCAAAAGCTCGCTCGCTCTTCCAGGTTGTTAGCGAACGGAGCGAGTCACTGTTAGAAGTCACGGTTAGAGTTATTTGTTAGCAATAAATGGTTTAAACTGTAACCTGCCTCTCCTCACCTCACAGCTTCGGCCCGTGCTCCCAGGATTGTCCTTCACCCCAACTCATTGCGCGAAGGACAGGACCACCCCAACCGAGGCAAAACAGGTATGGAGGCCAGAGAGGAGACCCAGCCTATTTCAGCAGGGGTGCAGGAGGTGCAGCATGGGCCAGCTCAGGGATTTATGTTTCAGTCCCAGGCCCAGTTTGAGGAAATGGTAAAATGGGTGGTGGTAGGGGGGTGGCACTTCTAAATCCCTCAGCTGTCTACAGGTTCCATAGCTTGGATTTGAACAAGGTCCTTATACTTTTAAAACTCTGCAAATAAAATTGCTTTGATTTGACACTATAGATATAATTCATTCCTATTCCTGTCTAATATAAGATTGGGATAAATAAATACCCAGGCAACGCCGGGTAATCAGCTAGTTATTAATAAAATATTGCTTCCTGTGGCTTTGCCCTGGCCCTTAATTAATTCATAACTGGAGCAACATTGGACCAATTCTATTCAAATATTATTATGTTACTTTGAAGGGTGTGTGTGTGTGTGTGTGTGTGTGTGTGTGTGTGTGTGTGTGTGTGCATGTCCTTGAAATGGAATACTGTACATTTTCAAAAAGAATGACATGCTGTATCTTCCAAAGGAAATATAATGGGCGATCTTTATAAATAAGGTCACTCTGATACTTCAGAACCAATTTTGAATTATCCACTCAAACAACTTTGGCTGGTTTTGAGAGCTACAGTGAATTGGGTTTTATAATGGTATGTGAGAATGACCTTGGCAAATAGGGGGAAGAGCCATAGCCTAGACAACAGTCTGAGAAACAAAATTTGAGCTTGAAAAAGGGTTGAAGAAAGGACATTCTCTAATTTTCAGGAGGGTAACTGTAAGGCAGAGGAGAGGTATTTTCAGACTGGTAAGATTCTGTTACTGTATCCTTACATTGAAAGTAGTACAGATTGTCCTCAATTTACAATCATTTAGTGATGCAAAGTAACAGTGGTACTGAAAAAAAGTGACATGATCATTTTTCATATGACCGTTGCAGTATTTCCTTTTTTTTTTGAAAAAGTTTTTTATGTTTTCCACAATCTCCATATACACATCCATACATATACCATAAATCATGTCAAGACATCAAAATATACATAATTATACTTTTCTATCCAATATATCATAAATTAATATCTTAATTTTGCACCATTATACTTTAATTTGCCAGTCTATTTTCCCTCATTTCATAACACTCCCCTCCCTCTGTCTCCCTCTCTTCCTTCTACCTCATTTCTCCTTCTCTCCCCATCCTACTTCCCTCCTCCTCTCTCCTATCCCTCCCTTCCTCCTTCCCCTTTCTCTCTCTTAACCTTTCCCTGAGTGATTCTAATCCTAGTTCATCTTACATTTAACAGACTAGTAACATATACCCCTAATTTTCATTTTCTATCCAATCATAAAACTTCACCCATACATTGTAATATTCTGAATCCTCTTTATCTTTAATTTTCATTGTCAACCTATTTATCTCCGCACAGTCCAATATTTTCTTGATTACCTCTCCTTTGGAGGGGGCTTTTATTGCTTTCCAATTTTGTGCAAATGCAATTCTAGCTGCTGTAATGATATGGATAATTAGATATGTATGTTCCTTAGTAAATTTCTCTGGTAATATACCCAACGGTTGCAGTATTTCCATGGTCACATGATCGAAATTCAGTGGCTGGACAACTGATCCATATTTATGACAGTTGCAGTGGTGATAATCTTTTGTGGCAAAGCAGAGTCAATGGGTGTTAAGGTGAGAATAAATCTCATAGAGACGATTTGGATCTTTGCTTGGAATTCAGACAGTTAGAAATAAAGCCGAGATTAGAAGTCTAATAGAGAATATTTATTTCGTTACAAAAACAATAAATCCTGAATAATTACATTTTGCTAAGAAAATGCGACCGTCCCAGTCAAAAGCCAAGTCAAAGAGAATAATGGTGGTTTAGGAATGCACACATGCGTACAACTCATATCACGTGTTCTGCTTGTGTTGGAATGTACCATAATATTAGGATAGGGGTGCATCACCCTGCATAGACATGCAACTGACAATATTCACTACGTGACAATGGGGATACCAGATTCGCTTAATAACCATGTTACTAACCTAACAACTGCAGTAATTCACTTAACAACCGTGTCAATAAGGTCATAAAATGAGGGAAAACTCACTAAACAAATGCCTCACTTAGCAACAGAAATTTGGGCTGCACCTGTTAAGTTCGTCACACGGTTGTTAGGTGAATCTGGCTTCCACATTGATTTCGCTTGTCAGAAGGTTGCAAAAGGTGATCACATGATCCCAGGACTGTAGGAGATAAGAAAATTCAAAAATAAAATAGTATATAGAAATTTATATAAATATAGATTTAATTCTGCTTGGGCAGGGGGTTGGACTGGATGACCTGCAGGGTCCCTTCCAGCCTGAACTTGTTAAATGTTAGTTGCTTTAAGATAGTTGGAGAAAATACATGCTGATGACATATATTCTTTTGTTAATCAGAAAGGGGCCCAACTAAAGGGACATTCCTTAATGCTAAGGCAAGAGAAATAAGCAAATGCTGTGCCTGCAAAATATTCTATGGGCAATAATGGGGAGGTGTTGATGAACATGTCAGAGATATTGTTGTCTCTAAGGCGTTACGGAGTAGATGTGATCGGTGACTGTATCAGATAGGAGGGGCTTGGGGGCGGCGTCGAGATAGAGACTATAAATGTAATGCTTTTGAAATCCTAAGTGTGGCTTTTGGCTCAACCCTCAATTTGAGGTCAGGCTGAAAGATCCAACGGCACTTTGCAAACTGTCATATTTCTCTTTAAAAATAAAATCTCTTTGTTTCAACTGATCCAGTTGTTGGTTTATTTCCAACAGGACTGCAAAAATTATAAATACATGTACGTTGCCGAGCGTCTCAATTTTGAGCACATGACCATGGGGGGATACTGCAACGGTCGTAAATGTGAAAAATGGTCATATGCCACTTTTTTCAGTGCTTTTCTAACTTTGAATGGTCACTAAACGAAAGGTTGTACATCAGAAATACCTGTAATGTAAAGAAACAAAGAACAAAAAGAAAGAAAAAGCCAAATGAACAAAACATAAATCCCTCATGTTTGTTCTGTTCTTCAAGACATCTGAAATAGAACTGAAAAATAAGATCAGTAGGTTTTGCCCATTCATGAGGACAGGATTTCTCTTAAAACATAGACCGTCTCTTGACAAATCTAAAATAGAGATTGTAGAGAAGCATAAATCAGCACCTTTTAATTTATACACAATAACCCTGAAATATATAACCGGTGTTGTAGCCACAAGGGTGCGGTCTGGCAAGACTTACTTTCTGGCTCTCATCAGTGGACTGCCATATGGGTCTGAAGTGAGACGGAAGCAGATAATCTCTGGATGCCAGGATCTTGTTACAGGAAAATTCAATATTTTAAATGCCATTCCTGATTCATAATGTAGTCCCAGGTAACTGATAGCAATTATTATAAAATAAACAAGCTTAAATGTTTAAAGATGTTTGCTTTATAACTCAAGTGGGTGATCTCATGTTTTAGCTTCAGTGTGGCTGCCAGCAAGAGACATGAAGCTAATATGATGTGAATGCAATGTAGCCACAGATGATGGGAAGTAAGATTCTTGCTTACCCTGACCAATTTTGCTTCCATACAACAACTTGTACAGCAAGTCAGTTTGGTGTAGTGGTTATAGGTGTTAGATTAAGGGTGGGGAGCAGGGGCAGGTTCCTTTTACCTGCCTACCGGTACGCTGCGTGCGCATCATCATGTTTCGTGCGTGCACACGGTCACTATGCGCGTGCATCCCCTCACACGATTTTGCTTCCGCGCATATGCAGGAAGCAAAAAATCACCGAAATCTTGCGAGGGGACACGCATATGTGTGCGATTTTGGTGATTTTTTGCTTCCACGCATGCGCGGAAGCAAAAAAAAATCACCAAAATCTTGCACACGCGCATGTCCTCTCACGCGATTTTCCTTCCGTGCATGCGCAGGAATAAAAAAAAGACCAAAAATTCAGAAAAAAGATGGCGCCGTGCGACGGACCAGCGAAGACGGCACCGGAGCAGTCGCGTGCAAATTGTGCAATCGGCGGGCCGCTACCGGAATGACAGAATGGACCACACCAGTAAGAACCCACCACTGGTGGGGAGACCAAGTTCTAATCTTCTCCAAGTCATATGTTTTGGGAAGGTGAAAAACATTCTGGCAAATGCCCCTTCACAGCAAAAATGTTGTGATGAAATTGCATGGACCGATCCATATAGTCACCAAGAGTCAAGATAGGCCCAAATGATCATAAAAATAGCCATAATGGAGAGGGGGGGAGGGGGAGGGGGAGAGGGAGAGAGAGGGGGGAGGGAGGGAGAGAGGGGGGGAGGGAGAGAGAGAGACTCTGTCACACATTGCAGGTAATCTTTCACTTGCAACCATAGTTGAGATCAAAACGTCTGTTGCTAAGCAATTCAGTTGATAAGTGAGTCATCACATGACTGAGCCTGATTTTACAACCTTTGTTGCCATTCTCGTTAAGTGAATCCGGCTTTGCCCATTATGACAAAAGCCAAACTTGTCAGCTAGGAAGGTCACCATGATGTTAACATGATCCCAAGATGCTACAATCATTGTAAATACATGCTAGTTGCCAAGTGCACAAATTGCAACTGTGGGGACATTGCAATGGAAAGTGCAAAAACGGGGATAGGTTATCAATATCAGCACCATCCTAAGTTTGAATGATGCTTAATGAATGGTTGTAAGTAGAAGGCTACCTGTACTAATTCTGAGTATGTATTCTACACATATTCACTATGTATACATATTGTACACATATTCAAAATACTGTGGTGATATCGCCTCTATAACTCTTGGAGTAAGTGCCTATTGTCCTCCGGGTCATTGAAAATTGGTACCCATTTATGATGGGTACCCAAAATGATAAGTACCAATGAAAACACGTGACTTACCACTATTTATTACCCACTGTAAAAACATTGCCAAAAAGGCACTAAGAGTTGTTAATCTAATCTTGCGTAGCTTCTTCTCTGGCAATATTACACTGCTGACCAGAGCATACAAAACATTTGCTAGACCAATTCTTGAATACAGCTCACCTGTCTGGAACCCGCTCTGCATATCAGACATTAATACAATCGAGAGAGTCCAGAAATATTTCACAAGAAGAGTCCTCCACTCCTCTGCTCGCAATAAAATACCTTATTCCACCAGACTTGAAATATTGGGATTAGACAATTTACAACTATGTCGCCTCCGATCTGATCTAAATGTAGTTCATAAAATCATATACAAAAATGTCCTTCTTGTCAATGATTACTTCAGCTTCAACCACAACAATACACGAGCACGTAATAGATTCAAACTTAATGTAAACTGCTCCAAACTCGACTGCAGAAAATACGACTTCAGCAACAGAGTGATCAATGCCTGGAATGCACTACCTGACTTTGTGGTTTCTTCCCCAAATCCCCAAAAGTTAACCTTAGACTGTCTACAGTCGACCTCTCCCCGTTTCTAAGAGGTCTGTAAGGGGCGTGCATAAGCGCACCACTGTGCCTACCGTCCCTGTCCTACTGTCCTATTGTCCTCTTTTATCATTACTTTTTACTTATGTTTAAACAAACAACTACTATCCTGTACATGTTTGACAAACAAACAAATAAAAGAAATAAATAAAGATTTCAACCAGAAGAAATAGTGAGTCACGAGGCAGCCAACATGTGCAAGTTCTTCCTTGCATGTCAACAACTGAGGGAAAAATGAGCGCAGGTGCAAGATTTCTGCTTCAAGGTATGACTGTAGTACAATACTCAAAAAGCATCTGGAGAGCTAAAGGTTTCCCACTTTATCTTAATATAATCTTGTATGATATTACTATGATTTCCTCCATATTGCCAAGTGTGGGACCATCAGACCAAAGATAATTTATGAACCAAAAGAGATAATGCACTGCCCCTGTGTTATCACAGATTGATGAAACTGCAAGAAACCCAATGTTATATTGCTACTTCTTAAACTTCAAGGCAGATATAGATAAGAACAATGGATTAGTCACTTTTTTCATGCTGTTATCATTTAATGTTAGTTTAAGTATAATACTTGGCCTGAGAATAATTGCTTTACTCTTTACATACCTGCTTCCAAGTGAAGTCTAGACACAAAGTTGTCAGGTAGATATGAGCACAAAGCATGCTCTCCATTGCTTCTTGGTTGCCCTGTCCAACTAGAGTTTTTAACCAGTCCAACCTCAACTCGCATGTCCAATTTTTTTTCAACAAATGTTGCCACGAAAACCATGATTTTGCGGTATATCATTTGTTACAAGATTCCTCAACTTAAACAAACAAAGGAAGCATAGTTGCAGGAATCGGGTGTGTCTAGTTTAATGAAAAGAAGGACAGGGTGTATGTGTGTGACACGATAGCAGTGTTCCAATTCTAAGGGGTTGCCACCAGGGGTGGGTTCTGGCTTACCTCACTGCCGGTTTGCTTCCTCACGCGCTGTACGGGTGCACGTGGGCCCTGCGGGCGCATGTGCATAGCTAAAACCCCAGTTTCTGCGCATGCGCAGAAGCAAAAAACCAGTTCTGCGCATGTGCAGAAGCAAAAAACAAGATGGCAGCCACCGAGAGAGCTGGTTCGGGGGAGTGTCCATCGCCGGCCATCGCTGCCGGTTCAGCAAGCAGGGGGAAATTCCCGCTACCAGTATATAACTGGTCCGAACCAGCAGGAACCCACCTCTGGTTGCCACTGTTGAGCCCAGTCCATGCGCTCACCATATCTGGGGGGGGGGAAGTGCTGGGACGTGATGCTAGCCTTCTGTGCCTCCCCACCTGTCGGCGGTTCCTCCAGTGGCCACCTGACTCCCAGCTGATGCCTATGGATGACACGCTGCTACCCGACTCCCAGCTGATCCCTCCGATCGCCACGTTGAGGCTGAGGCTTCCGTTTTCGACTGTTATTGTCGGCGTGGAGAGAGGCAGCCATTACAAATGGAGCCAAGGAGGGAAAGGCACTGGCAGCTGTGAAGATATTTGGCCACTGTGGTTGTCGAGCCAGATGGTGGCTGGTGGGGGGGATGTGGTTCTCGGGAAATTGGGAGGTGGAGTGCACGTTTGAAAAGCAGCGCTGGAAGGAAGAGCTCCCTGTGCTGGCTTTGCATGGACTTCTTTGAAAGCCAACTTGCTTCGTTCTGAGGCCCAGGTTTGTTTGATAGAATTAAACACTTGCTTTTTCCGTACTTGTGGTCACATTTGTTACTCTTGCCAGATCTGTCCTGACAGGCTGAGAGCCACAAAGAAAAGGAGGTGAACTTATTTTCCAAAGCAGCTGAAGGCAGGACAAGAAGCAATGGATGGAAACTAATCAAGGAGAGAAGCAATCTAGAACTAAGGAGAAAGCAGTGGAATTACTTGCCTTAGAAGTTGTGGGTGCTTCAACACTGAAGGTTTTCAAGAAGAGATTGAACAACTATTTGTCTGAAATGATATAGGGCAGTGATGGCGAACCTTTTTTGGTTCGCGTGCCAAAAAGGGGGGTGCGCGCACCAGCGCGCGCACGCATGCCCACGCCCATTCCCTCCCCCCCACGCATGCACACAACACCACCCCCATGCTGCCCCCTGCGCATGTGCACACACACACACACCCGCGCAAAGGCCTTACCGGAGCCTGGGACGGTAAAAAATGACGAAACGGGCAAACCGGAAGTTCGGAAAAACGCACTTCCGGTTTGTCCGTTTCGTCGTTTTTTGCATTCCAGGGCTTCAGGAAGCTTCCCTGAACCCTCCCGAGTGCAAAAAACAGCTCACCGGCAAACCGGAAGTGCGTTTTTCCGCACTTCCGGTTTGTCCATTTCGTCGTTTTTTGCATTCCGGGGCTTCAGGAAGCTTCCCTGAAACCTCTGGAGTGCAAAAAACAGCTCACCGGCAAACCGGAAGTGCGTTTTTCCTCACTTCCGGTTTGCCGGTGGGCAACGCTCGCGTGCCCTACGCTATGGCTCCGCGTGCCACCTGTGGCACGCGTGCCATAGGTTCGCCATCACAGATATAGGGTTTCCTGCTTGAGTCTTGGACCTCCAAGATCCCTTCCAACTCTGTTATTCTAGTATTCTATTATTGCTAAGGCAAACTCAACATGGAGTCCATTACAGCCACACAGTCTCAGTTGAAGGATGATGGCCATTAGTTCTCCTTAAGCAGAAATTGGCATGTTTGGTGTGCCAGCCTAAACTGCCAGAAGATACTCTTAAACAGAGCAGTGACTATAAAAAGGTAGTTGAACAGATACAGGCTAATAATTACTACTAAATTTTTCATATTTGTCATTCATTCTGAATGTCGTGCCAAGCTGAGAATATTTTTCAGTGCTGCCAAGATTGAACAATTGTTGAATAATCAGTCGATGTGCATACCTTTTGAACCAGCATTAGGCAACCATGCCCTGAAACAATGAATTCCTACACCCTTGCTGTTTTTAATTTGATTCTGAATTCAAGCTGTTGCCCCTCAACACTGTTTGTGGCTTGCTGCTTTTAGCAACCGACTTTGTATTCTGATGGGATCTTGCAGTGGTCCAAGTTGGCAGATATGTTTGTCAGGAGCAATACTAATTTCCATTTTGGCACCCTTAACTGTTTTACTTCATCAACTGTCCCAGTTGCTCATCGACCCTTCTCGGAGAAGAAGAATATGTGTTTGCAAAAACCCAAGCTTCCACTGACAGCCACAACTGTCTAAAACTGCAGTTTATTAAGGTAGCAGGTCCTCGGGAAACATTTGTGGGAGGAGATCAGATTTTATAGCCTGTACAAGATGCAGTAATGTGACATTTCAAAGAGGTCCATAAAATGCACTAGGGAATATTCTGAACGATTCTGTGATTGGAAGGAGATAAATGCAGGGTGACTTCAGCCAGCCAGAAACAAAACACAGAAGCAAGTAACACAATCCATCAAAGCGAACAAAAAGAAAGGTAAAAGAAAATAATAATAAACCCGTTCTTCACATACCTGTACAGGTCTAATCCATAGCAAGCCATGATTTATGTAACCAGGGTTTACTGAATAAACTACTATTTATTAATTAAATGTGTTTGCTGCACATCTCGCTGCGAGGCTTACAGCAATGGAATGGGCTTGAAGAAGACACTAAGCAATATACGGTGGCTTGCAAATCACAGTGGTTGATCTAACTGGACATATTAAGTGAAATGAACCAGATTATAGCTAAATGGAACTCAGTCACACTCTTATTTGTCTGCAGCTCTCCAATATGGTTATCCTATTAATGTCAATGGAGGAAACGATCCATAGATACATTCCACTAACTCTGTTGAAAATATTACATAGTCATTCTCTGCAACAGAAATTATGTGAACAATTCCAAGAACTGATAAATGTATAAATTTCACACACAGGGCCTAAAAGTAAAAATGAAATAAAAGTGGAAGAAAGTCATCTACTGAAGTTTTCTCAACTTTGATAACTGTAACATACTGTATGTGGACTTCAGTTCCCAGAATTCCCAGGTCAGCATCTGGCTGGAGAACTCTGGTGGTTGAAGTCCACACAAGCCAAGACGTTGAACCAGGGGTGGGTTCCTCCCGGTTCGGACCAGATCGCCCAAACTGTTAGTGACCCGCTGGTGATACGATGATGGCGTCACAGATCCGGTTCGGTCGGTGCCGGTCTGTGGGTGCCGCCATCTTTTTTTGGGAATTTTTGGTGAATTTTTCCGTGTTTGGATGGCTTCTCCTCTTCCGCGGCTTGAAAAAGAGCCCTCTCGCCAACCCCGGGTTAATACTCACCTTTATTTCTTCGCCCGAAGCACAGCTGATGAGCTCCTCAGCTGTGTTTCGGGCTGAATCCTGCTACTGAGCATGCGCGGAAGTGAAATTGCACGGAGGGAATGTGTGTGTGTGCGTGAGCAGAGTGATGCGAACCAGTGGCGAAGGTAAGTGGAACCCACCCCTGCGTTGAACTAATGCATCAAAAATGATTTTGAGTAGGGGCACTAAGTCTTTCAGTCCCACACTTGAGCAGGAGACCCTATATGGCAAACCTTTTTTCCCTCGGGTGCCAAAAGTGCATGCACGCGTGCTATCGCGCATGTGCGAGTGCCCACACCCATAATTCAATGCCTGGGGAGGGCGAAAAAGGCCTCCCCCGCTCCCCCAGAGGGCCTCTGGAGGCTGGAAATGGCCTGTTTCCCAACTTCTGGTGGGCCTGGTAGGCCCATTTTTCATCCTCCCCAGATTCCAGAGGCTTCCCTGGAGCCTGGGGAGGGCAAAAACACCCTTCCCAGTCCCCCGGAGGCCCTCCGGAAGCTGAAAACGCCCTCCCAGAGCCTCCGTGCGAGCCAAAAATCAGCTGGCCGGCGCGCACATGCGTGCTGGAGCTGAACTAGGCAATGGCTCGTGTGCCGGCCGATATGGCTCCGCGTGCCACCTGTGGCACCCGTGCCATAGGTTCGCCATCACTGCCCTATATCATTCCTGACAAGTGGCTGTCCAATCTCTTCTTAAAAACCTTCAGTGGTGGAACATGCACAACTTTTGGAGGCAAGCAGTTCCACTGGTTAATTATTCTCACTGACAGGAATGTTCTCCTTAAAAGCCATTGTGGTGCATTGGTTAGAATGCAGTATTGCAGACTAACTCTTCCCACATTGCTAAGAGTTTGATTCCTTCGATCAGAGGTAGTATTCAGCAGATTCGGACCGGTTCGAGTGAACCGGTAGTGGCGACCTGCGGGTGGGCCCGCCCACCTGGCCCGGCGCTATGCCGTCCTATTTAGGCACTTTTTGAAGCCGCATGCATGTGTGCAAGCCGTGTGTGTGAGCAAAGCGAATTCACTCACATTTGTGAACCGGTAGGGAAAGTAAGTGAATACCACCTCTGCCTTCGATCCTGACTAGCTCAAGGTTGACTCAGCTTTCCATCCTTTCAAGGTTGGTAAAATGAGGACCCAGATTGTTGGGGGCAATATCTTGACTCTGTAAACCATTTAAAGAGGGCTGTAAAGCACTGTAAAGTGGTATATAAGTCTTAAGTGCTATTGTTATTGCTATTACCACATTTTTTGGTCTATAGGATGCACTTCCCCCTCAAAAAAAGTGGATGGAAATGTCTTTGCATCTTATAGAGTGAATGTTGGCGAAGCCCCACCCACCCGTCGGCCCCCACATTTCGGCTTCTGCCACCCGGCAATTTGCTTCCTTGTAGCAAACAGCAAACAGCCTGGTCAGTTTCAGCACAGCCAGATTTACCACGAGCAGCTGATTGGCGGTTGGATCAGCCTCCCGGAACACCACTGATCAGCTGTTCCAGGCTGCGGGGATTGCCACCACCCAATGCTGCCATCACTGCCCATCACCATCGCCGCCCATCGCCGCCCATCGCCGTCACTGCCTCCGCACGCCCCATTTTTGGTCTCCACACATCTCATTTTCAGTGGGGATTGCCGCTGCCTGGAACAGGCTGAAAATGGGACATGCGGAGGCCAAAAATGGGGCGCGTGAAGGTGGCAATAGGTGGCAGTGGCAATGGACACTCATTAAGTGAGGACTACATGTAGAGGGATATCATGGAAAATCTGGTTTTCCTTTTGGTAAGTTGGTGCTTGGTGAATGGCCACCAAAATGGTAGCCATTTTGAGTACCCTTAAAGATTTAAAATCTCCTCTCTAGCCAAAAAAAAGGGGGGGGAAGTCTGGACATATTCCTGATTCTTTATACACCACCAGTCTTCTAGCTCTTTGGCTCATGCAGCGTTCGAATAAATGCATGGAACATGCCGCCTGTCACGTTGCTGTTATTAGGATTTCCACTGATAGCATCAACAGCGACATATCCCCTACTCAGAAGAGGGAACCAAGCTTTGCAGGGCAATCATCCCCTTTGCATTCCTTTGCTCCTTCCATCTGTCACTCTGAAAAGCTACACTTGCCACTGGCAGTACAAAAACAAGCGTGATGAATAGCTGTGAACTTGCAGCTATTGCTTTCCCAAAGGAAGAGATCATGAGATCAGTGCCGGTCTGAAAAAGCCTGCTACACTCTTAATCCTCTGGTTTCAATAGCGCCTGTAATTTGGGGAAAGGTAAAAGAAAACCCCCTCTTGATTAAAGAAAGCCCACAAATAAATGCAAAGTCCCCCCCGCCTTTTTTTTACACACATGCAACACACACTGCCCTGTTCTCGTAACAATGGGGCTGCAATTCCTCCCTAAGCCCACAATAACTCTTGGTTACATCATCCCGATATCAATCATTCGGTTTTTGACTCACTCTAGCCCACTCTAGACACTTGAAGATGTCTAGACTTCAACTCCCAGAATTCCCCAGCCAGCGAATGCTGGCTGGGGAATTCTGGGAGTTGGAGTCCAGATATCTTCAAGTTGCCAAGGTTGGGAAACACTGCTTCTAGCCAGTGAAGGACAGAGTGGGTTTTAGGAAGCTTTTAAGCAGTCCTCGGTGGTTTGCCTGACTTCTCTGATCCATTTCCAGAATTACACTGAGAGACCAAATCACACTGTGAAAAAGGCAATTACTTCTGGAACGCCTTGCTTTCTTTTATATTTGTTGCAAAAGCTGTGCCTGGAAGAGCTGGTTCCTATTGTTGCAAAAGCTGTGCCTGGAAGAGCTGGTGACTGCTTATAGGAAAATGAATTAGCAGAGGCTTTCATTTGCTGGTCTTAGAATGACAGTAATAAAATAATGAGAGTTGGAAGGAACCTTAGAGGTCTTCTAGTCCACCCCCCCCCCTGCTCAAGCAGGAGACCCTATACCATTTTGGACCAATGGTTGCCTAATGTCTTCTTAAAAACCTCCAGTGAGCACCCACAACTTCTGGAGGCAAGTCATTCCACTGATTAATTGTTCTAACTATCAGGAGAATTATCCTTATTTCTCAGTTGGTTCTGTCCTTGATTAATTTCTATCCTTTGTGTCTTGTTCTGTCTTCAGGTGCTTTGAAGAATAGGTTGACCCCCTCTTCTTTGTGGCAGCCACTTAGATATTGGAACATGGCTATCATGTCACCCCTAGTCTTTCTTTTAATTAAACTAGACATATCCAATTCCTGCAACCGTTCTTCATATGTTTTAGCCTCCAGTCCCCTAATCATCTTCGTTAATTAAAGTGATTTGAGCATGGGGTATCTCAGGGATATTCCTGCAGGAGAACTCACTCCTGCAGGCTAAAGATCTCAGTTCACACCATGTCCCCTGTCCACTCTACAGATGCAGAGATAAGTGGCCTCAAGAGGCCAATTAAGGGTCAGAGTGCAATTGGATTCACATCTGGTACTAAATTATGGTTTCCTTAGCTACTGAGTTAGCCACAATTGGCTGGGGTCACACCCGTGCTAAGACTGATTTGTAAAGAAAGAAAGAAAGTAGACCAACCTCTGCAATTTTAAGGTGCACGGATTTTCAACTCCCAGAATTCCCTAGTCAGCATGCTAGCTGAGGAATTCTGGGAGTTGAAGTCTACACATCTGAATGTCAGCCTCAAAAATGAGCAAGTTGCCTTGATTCAAAAACAACACAAATGTCTACATGTCTTTTTCAAACTCTTTTGCCTATTTACTATCATAAGATTACAGAATTTTGGGTTGGTTTAGGTTATAAAGCTTTCATCAGATTTGTCCTTCCTTAGTACATTGTACCTAAAAGAAGTCACTGCCACCAGTTCAAAGTTGTTTAGAGTGTCCTTCCACCAACCAGTTTCCAGCTAGCTCATGGATATCCTGCATTATTAATAGCAATAGCAATAGCACTTAGACTTATATACTGCTTCATAGTGCTTTTACAGCCCTCTCTAAGTGGTTTACAGAGTTCAGCATATTGCCCCCAACAATCTGGGTCCTCATTTTACCGACCTCAGAAGGATGGAAGGAAACCTTGAGCCGGTGAGATTTGAACAGCTGAACTGCAGCTAGCAGTCAGCTGAAGTAGCCTGCAGTGCTGCACTCTAACCACTGCACCACCTCGGCTTCTGTATGAATCCTATACAGAGTGAATGACTGATTCTAGACCTAGTGGAAATGGTAACCCACGTGACACCTATATTCCGCCAGCTGCATTTGTTGCCCATTGGTCTCCGGGTGCAATTCAAGGTGCTGATCATCATCTTTAAAGCCCTACATGGCTTTTGGACCAGGCTATCTTCAGGACCGCATTCTACCTCATTCTTCCCTTTGACTGGTTAGGTCCTACAGAGTGGGTCTCCTCCAGGTCCCGTCAGCCAAACAGTGCCGACTGGCGGGGCCTAGGGGGAGGGCCTTCTCTGTAGGGACCCCTGCTCTCTGGAACCAACTTCCCCAGAGATCCGAACCATCCTCACCTTGCTGGCCTTCCGAAAAGCCATTAAAACATGGCTCTTCCGGCAGGCGGGGTTTTGAGACGACTTTATATCTGATGTCTCCCCCACGTATGTATGTTGTTTATATGTTTTTTTAAACTGTTTTTAAACTGTCTTTTTTAATGATTTGTTTGGAGTTTTTATAAAATGTTGTACGCCGCCCTGAGTCCTGAGGGAGTAGGGCGGTATAGAAAAACTACCAAAAAAATAAATAAAAATAAAATAAATAACCCCACCCCACTATAAAACTGAAAATGGAGCTGGTCACTCAAAAGCCCACCACCAAAACACTGGAAGGGCTAAAAGTCTGTAGAGATTCTCAGTCATCCAGGTCATGGTTGTCCCAAAGATGCTTTTTTATAGGAGGCAACTGGACTTCCCTGTTTTTTCTCTGATGAACACCCTTTGAATGGTGTGGGAGCAGGAATAGATTTCCAGAGAAAATAATTGCAGACTACAGGAACCAGGAGCACTTCTCAGGTGACCCTGAGGACACAGGTAAATTTCCAAGTGCTTCAACGATCCTCTAAAACAGGGGTGTCAAACTCACGTCATCACGGCAGCATCATGTGACGTATCAGGACTTTCCCCCACTTTGCTAAACCGGGTGTGGGCATGGCCAGTGCATGATGCATCCGGCCCTTGGGCCGGGAGTTTGACAGCCCTCCTCTAAAAGGATGCAAATGACCAGCTGTCTGAAAAGAATATAAATCCTTCCATTTCCAACTCTCCTGTCAGAGCTGAAGAAGCTTCTTGGATGAGAAGCGAAAGTCTTCAAAGAAAAAGCAAGAAAGTCCAGTTGCCTCCTGAAAAAAGCACCTTTGGGACTGGAAGGGCTAAGGCCTACAAAATAATGTCCTAGACCAGAGTTCCCCAACCTTTCCGGATTGGTGGCCCAGAGTGGGAAAGAGGGAGAAAGAGGGATGATTTCATGGGAGGAGCAGGCACATGTGTGTGTGCGCGCGGCTGAGCGCCTGTGATGTACGTGGTGATATTCATGCAAGTGGGGCTGCAAATACTTGCAACGAGGCTCGTGTGAGTGGGACCACAAGCACCCGCGATGCTCATGCTCCTCGCTCAAGTGGGGATGTGCACACACCCAGACAGGCTGGTCACTCACACAGCCTGATGGCGATTAGGCCACGGCCTAGTAGTTGGCCACAGACCACAGGTTGGGGACCCCTGTCTTAACCACAGTTCATTGTAGGCTAATTGAACTTTCTTTTCTGCTTTCTGCTATTTTTTAAAAAAAGTTCATTGCTGCTTTGATTTAATTGAGTATTGCCTAAAGTAATAATCCAGATTACTCAAAAATTTCAAGTTGTGTCAAATATCATGATTAACCTTAGAGTTAATGACCTATCCCAGTGTCACATCTTAACATTCATCCAAAAAAGCATTATCAATTGCTCTTATTGCTTGATTACCCAACTCTGGGCAAATTGCAGAATAAGAGAGTTGGAAGGGACCTTGGAGGTCTTCTAGTCCAACCCCCTGCTCAAGCAAGAAACCCTATTCCATTTCAGACCAATGGCTGTCCAATATGCTTCTTAAAAACCTCCAGTGTTGGAGCACCCACAGCTTCTGATGGCAAGTTGTTCCACTGATTATTTGTTCTAACCAGTGGTGAAATTCAAAAATTTTCCCTACCGGTTCTGTGGGCGTGGCTTGGTGGGCGTGGCTTGGTGGACATGGCTTGGTCATGTGACATGCAAACCGTGCACTTCTGTCCCGATGCGAACCGGCAGGGAAGGTAATTAGAAGCCACCCCTGTGCCTAAGCAATTTACTAACGGTTCGAGCGAACCGGTGAGAACCGGCTGGATTTTACCTGTGGTTCTAACTGTCAGGAAATTTCTCCTTCGTTCTAGGTTACCAAATCATTTAGTAGTTAAAGATGATAAACATTAAAGTGCATAAATAAGTAGAATAAGAAAGGTATGTGTTTTTTTTTTAAAAAATTTCCAATGAACATAGAAATTCTACATGCCTAATTAACATGCCTAATTGCTATGGACATCACTGCAATTGGCAAAGGATGCCTCTTTATTAGTCTTTGGGTGCAGTGGAAGGAGAGTGCATATCTCCATTTTATAGAAGCAAATGTTTTAAAGGGAGGCGGAGGAAGAGATAAAGGAGCAGCATATTTGCTGTCTGAAAAGCCTCTTAGATGTAGAAAGGAAAACAGAGCTTCAGTCTTATGAATTAACAGCAGGCGCCTCTTGGAAAGATGCCAGCTAGAATGATAACACAAAATCACATCTCAGCAAGACAGCAAGAGTGGGGAGAAGGGGAGGAGAAAACAAGGGCCTGATGATTTTAATGAATTTTGTGCACTACAAACATGATTGCACTAGAGGTGGGTTGCTCCCGGTTTGGACTGGTTCTATAGAACCGGTAGCAGGAATTTTCCCCTGCTCACTGAACCGGGAGCAATCGCCGGCCGGCCACACCCCCAAACCTGCTCTCTCAGCAGCGCCACAGGTGCCGCCATCTTGTTTTTGGATTCTGCACATGCGCAGAAGTTGTTTTTTGCTTCTGCGCATGCGCAGAAACCGGGTTTTTGGTACTGCGCAATGCGCGCATGGCCATGCGGCATGGGAGGAAGTGAATGGGCTGCAAGATAAGTTACAAACCACCCCTGGATTGCACCCAGGACTAGATGCATGCATAAAAGTTCCAATGGCTGCTAGAGATACGAATGCTCTTTATGAAGGGAATAGTGACATTTCACATTGTCAGAATGCTGTATTTAAGAATGTTGTAGTAGGTAACAAAAGAGGTTCCTACCAATTCCCCTAGTGCGAGTTCTGAGTTCCGTGTTTTGAGCCCTGCCTTTTTCATTTGATGAAAGAGCCGAGGTGGTGCAGTGGTTAAAGTGCAGCACTGCAGTTCAGCAGTTCAGCAGTTCAAATCTCACCTGCTCAAGGTTGACTCAGCCTTCCATCCTTCCGAGGTGGGTAAAATGAGGACCCAGATTGTTGGGGGCAATATGCTGAACTCTGTAAACCGTTTAGAGAGGGCTGTAAAGCACTATGAAGTGGTATATAAGTCTAAGTGCTATTGCTATTGCTATTGAAGCTGACTGGGTTAGATTGGCTGACTGTCATTTTCCATCCACCATCACAATGAAGCCATCTTCTGGAATAGAATTTCTCAAACTGGGCTACTTTAGGATGTTAGGACTTCAACTCCCAGAATCCACAGCATCAGGGGTGGGTTCTAACTTACCTCGCTGCCGATTCGCTTCCTCCCGCACCTTGAGGGCCCACACGTGCTTCGCATGTGCGCGCATGCGCAGTGGCAAAAAATAATAAAACAATTCCCCCAAAAAGCTGAAAACAAGATGTGACCACATGCACAGTGCCAAAAACTCGGCTTCTGTGCATGCACAAAAGAAAAAAACCCGGGAAAAATTCAAAAATTCAAAATAAAATTCAAAAAAATCAACCCCCCCCCAAAAAAAGCCAAAAACAAGATGGCAACCGCATGCACAGTGCCGGAAACTCGGCTTTTGCACATGGGCCGAAGAAAAAAAAACCTGGAAATATTGCAAAAAAAATTCTAAAAAAAAAAATCCAATTTTTTTTTTAAAAGATGGCGGCGCCCAGAGACTGGCACCGACCGAACCAGTTCCATGACATCATCGTGACATCATCAGCGGGTCACTACTGGTTCGGGCAAACCAGTCCGAACTGGGAGGAACCCACCCCTACACTGCATGCTGCAAAGGGTTTGGACCTGAGCAATAGCAACAGCACTTAGACTTATATACCGCTTCATAATGCTTGAATGAATGAAATGAAATGAAATGTTTGCCATGAAGTCATGGGCTGGTCCATGTCATGACAATAGATAGATAGATAGATAGATAGATAGATAGATAGATAGATAGATAGATAGATAGATAGATAGATAGATAGATAGATAGATAGATGATAGGTAGGTAGGTAGGTAGGTAGGTAGGAAGGTAGGTAGGTAGGTAGATAGATAGATAGATAGATAGATAGATAGATAGATAGATAGATAGATAGATAGATAGCTAGATAGATAGATAGATAGTAGGTAGGCAGACAGGCAGACAGACAGAGAGGCAGGCAGATAGATCTAGTGAGTCACACCACATTCTGTAAGACATCATTTGATTTGCTAGCAAGCTGAGATCCAGACAATGTACAATATAATAATAATTATTTAAGAGCATGACAAAGTTGAGGATTGAGAAGCCACAAGTCTTCAAATATTGTTTGACCCAGAGATAATTTTTTTAAAATATCTGTTAAGAAAAAATGCAAAAGCATTTAAATCTTGCTCTACTTAACACAGAACCTTTGGAAGGACAGAGGTATCAGCTCTCTTGTTCCCAATCTGGAGCTTGCCAGATGTGTTGAGATTGTAACTTCCAACGTATCCAGCCAGTACTGTATTTTTTGGACTATAAGACGCTCTGGACTATAAGACATACCTAGCTTTTGGGAAGGAAAGCAAGAAAAAAAATCTGCCTATGCCTCCCAGCATCCAGCTGGTATTCATCTGGCCTGTTTGCCACGGCCCATTCGCCCCCGCTGCCGCCCATTCTCCACGGCCCATTCAGTACATGGCCCGTTCGGCGCAGTCTGTTCACTGCCGCCCGTTCGCCGCCACCCATTTGCCGCTGCCAGTGCGGCCTGTTTGGTGCAGCCCTGTTCGGCATGGCACATTTGGCATGTCCCGTTCACCATGCCTCGTTCGCCACTGCCCGTTCGCCGCTGCCGCCAATTCACCACGGCCCATTTGCCGCCACCTGTTCACCCTGGCCCATTTGCTGCCACCACCGCCTGTTCTGGAACAGCTGATCGGCACTGCACCAACCCCCTCCCCCCCACCACAATATTCAGAGTATAAGACACACAGACATTTCCACCAGGGGTGGGTTCCACTTACCTTCGCCACCGGTTCGCATCGTGACGTTTTGCGTGTTTTTAATGAGACTCTTAAAAAAAAGATTGGAAAAAATGGATCAGATTTTTCTAAGAGATTCCTCAAGCCTTTGTTCTATTAGGACTCTCAAATTATTGAAGTCTCTTCCTCCTCCTCATTCATGAATTCAACTGCACGACTACAACAGTTACAAAATTAAAAATCCCAGGGTTGTTAGCCGAATCAGTAAAATAGCAATAGCAATAGCAATAGCACTTAGACTTCTATACCGCTTTATAGTGCTTTACAGCCCTCTCTAAGCGGTTTACAGAGTTCAGCATATTGCCCCCAACAATCAGGGTCCTCATTTTACCCACCTCGGAAGGATGGAAGGCTGAGTCAACCTTGAGCCGGTGGGATTTGAACTGCTGAACTGCAGTGCTGCATTTTAACCACTGCGCCACCTCGGCTCTCTAAATAAATAAATCCAAACATTTCAAGTGCCACTGGTTCAACATACATTCTTTCAGGACAATAATAAAATCAGGATATCGGCTCACTTCATGGATAGAACGAGTCCTGGTTGAATGGTTTCATCGTATTTATTTATTTACATCCCACTTTAATTTATTTATTTTTATAAATAATTCAATGTGGCAAACAAACAGCACTCCTTCCTCCTCCCACTCCCATTTCCCCCCACAACAACAACAACCCTGTTAGGTGGATTGGTATGACAGAGAGTGAGTGGCCCAAAGCCACCCAGCTGGCTTTCATGCTTAAAATGGGACTAGAACTCATAATCTTCCACTTTCTAGCCTGGTGCCTTACTCACTAGCCCAAACTCACTCTTATTATTTACAAACACACACACACACACACACACACACACACACACACACACACACACACACACACACACACACACTTACATATTGAGCTGGGCATCTTGGTTTTTTCTACGCTGACATCAGCTTCAGATTTGCAAACTGAAAAGAGCAGGAAAGGGCATAGAGATCTGGGTGACAGATTTGCGGTGATGGATTTCTGTGCCGAACAGCCAAGAGAGATGACACAGCTGGCAGAGACAGCAGCTGGGGAAAAACTTGGTTTCCCACCACGATTCACAGACCCCATAGGATGGCAATGTTTACGGATGTTACGAAAACATCCACCTCTTCCTGTACCATAGTTGCCTCTGTTTCTCAGCTGAAGCCAGGACTTAAATTACATTACCTTCTCCTTGCAAATTGTTCTCCCTTTTCTGCTGATAAGGTGGACAACAACACACATTTTACACTGGTAAAAATCAAGCGTCTTGCTTTCTCTCTGTGTGTCACCAAGAATTCGTTTAAGAATAGCTCAGCATGAATGAGAAGCCCAGAGAGTGAAGGGATTCTTTATAAGCATGTCTTTAAAAAAAGAAAGAGAATAAACCAAGGGGAAAATAGGTTGTGGTCCATAATGTAGGAATTGGGTACAGATCTTCAGTTACTTCCAGAGAACAAAGTGGAGTCATCAAAGTTTCAAGACCTGGGAGCAGTGGTGGGTTCCTACCGGTGCGGTCCACTCTATAGCACCGGTAGCGGCCCGCTGGTGACGTCACAGTACCAGTACGGTAGGTTGACGGTGCCTGGGCGCCGCCATTAAAATTTTTTTTTTTAATTTTCTTCTGCACATGCCAAGAAGCCGAGCTTCTGGCACTGCGCATGCGCTGCCTTCCTACCCCACAGTGAGTCCAAGCAGGGGAGGGAGCGCGTGAGACGCTGAAAGAACGGGTGGCAGGACCTATCTCAGTTCCCCTCCCTTCAGCAGTCGGAGAAGCCACGAATGCGTGGTGATGATCCCAGGCATTTTCGCACGTTCAAAGCTTCTCGAGCTGCTGAGGGGAGGGGGAACAGGCGGCAGGAGCCTAGGATCATCAAATGGGGAGAAGCATTCAGGCCGGACGGAGCCTCCTAGAAGAACCGCTGCCGCGGTCTTGCTGCTTCCGCTGACAGAGCTATAGAGCTCTGTCATCTCTATATTGGAAATATAGACATGACAGAGCTGAGTGCTTTGCTGCCCCGATACCATTCTCGTGAAAAAAACAACCCCCACCCCAAATCATTATTTAAAAATAGAAGGGTTCAGCTGAACACAAGAAACCTCACTTGTTCTAAGAGAGTTTTCCGCAACCACTTTGCATCCATGGTGCCTGCTATAATCAGGGAAGGAATTTAGGGATACTCAGTCATGCCCTCCATCAGAAGCTAGAAATGGCAGTATAGTGTTCTTAAGAGCTAAAGTGATTTAATTAACAGGATGGTTCCTGGTTCTTACTGACAGGCACTGCTAGAGCTGTGGTGTCACAGTAAGTAGAATGCAATATTGCAGGCAAATTCTGCTGACTGCTAGCAGTTTGATTCTCAACAGCTCAAGGTTGACTCAGCCTTCCATCCTTCTGAGGTCTGTAAAATGAGGACCCAGATTGTTGGGGGCAATATGCTGACTCTATAAACCACTTAGAGAGGGCTGCAAAACACTGTGAAGCGGTATCTAAGTGCTATTGCTATTGCTAGTGATATAGAGGCATCTGTCAAGCCCCACATGGTTGTCAAAACTAAGCAAGAATGATAAACTTTCCAGTGAAGGATCTTTAATGCAACTTTGGGCTAAACAAAAAAAAAACCCTAGAAATTGTAACAGGAATTCCTCAGTCTCAATTTTTGTGGATGAATTCATCCAGAGGTGCTGTGAAATGTTTTTCTCCAGATCCTTCAACACCTGCACCACATCACGTCTCTAAGATAATCTTACAACTGACTCACCTCCAACTTTCCTGCACATTTCTCACATTGTCCTATGGAATCTCTGAATGATTATAGCCTTGCCAAAAACATTTGACTGAGTATATGACCTTGGTTAGCCTGCAAGTTATCAACAAAATAATCTATGTTGGAAAAAGAATTGTGTACAGATCAGTACATGTTATCATATGTGATGACAATGCTCAACCATTAAAAAGCTTTGGATTGCAATTCTTCGGGTGTGCAGTAGGATAATTGAAAAAGAAATAAGCCAGAGTCTCCTACTGATACTAGCCTTATTATCATTTATCTGATGACTCTATGTGACTTTTCATACAGAGTCATCAGATAAAGAGTTAGTGATTTTTTTTCCCTTACAGACACCACTCATAAATGAATGAAGTAGAATATTCAGTTAATCAGTGATACAAGAGGCCATGGAAACTGGCCCAGTGTATTTAATCATTTCCCCTTCTCTCATGTTAATATTACAATTTAGTAACAATTCAGCCTAGGATCTAAGATGGTGCCCAAGACAAGCAGAATTGAATGCCATTATTCTTAAACTCTTGTGGGTTAATGCCAACAAGGTGTTGAAGTAACATTTCATTGCCAAGTCAACAACTGCCTTTTGTATATGGAAAGGAGAGCAGGAGAGCAACAAAATACTGTACCTTCAGCTTCCTTGCTTATACAAACTTTGTAAACATCACATGTTATTGTCCACTCTTTACCTTTGGCCTTTACATTCATTTCATCCTTGTATTCACATGACAGATCATCCAAGTATACAGGGCTAAACTGCCCTCAAAATTACTACGTTGCTTATGGCAAAGGTGATTAGTTACAATTTTGACAAATGGAGTAGCCTCTTATATCTCCTCTATGTTATGACTTTTAAATGGTACACCCACACCTTCCAGAAAGGTGAGATTGGCAAGGTGTATCAAAAGAAGAAAATAACATTAAAAATAGAATGCTATCATTCTTCCTATTTTCTACATGTACTGTACGTTCTCATACAGGATTTAGTTGGATCCAGTTCCTTCTGCAAAGATACTACAATAGCAATAGCACTTAGACTTATATACCGCTTCATAGTGCTTTACAGCCCTCTCTAAGCAGTTTACAGAGTTCAGCATATTGCCCCCAACAATCTGGGTCCTCATTTTACCAACCTCAGAAGGATGGAAGGCTGAGTCAACCTTGAGCCGGTGAGATTTGAACCGCTGACCTGCTGAACTAGCAACCAGCCGAAGTAGGTTGCAGTGCTGCTTTTAACCACTGCACCACCTCGGCTCCTGTATGTCGGCTGGCGGGGCCTAGGGAGAGGGCCAAACTAGGTAACAAATCAGTGCTAGTCTAGCTAGTCTACTAGCACTGATGATGTTACCTAGTTGGGTAATGAAATGTCTGGAAGAAAACAAGCAAGCTCAGAGAACACCAAGGATCCCTTCTTAAAAATCCTAAACTAGGTAACATCATCAGTGCTCATCTAATGCTAGTCTAGCTAGTTTACTAGCACTGATGATGTTACCTAGTTGGGTAATGAAATGTCTGGAAGAAAACAAGCAAGCTCAGAGAACACCAAGAACACCTCATGTCAACCCTGAGCTACAAATATTCTCCTTTATTGATTTTTAAGGAGATGAGCAAAATAGACGTGTTGTCTTTTATTTAATCCCTAAAGGTTGAGGGAGGGAGGGAATTCAGTTTTCGCCAATCCCTTTGGCGATAGTATTCTGTTCCTACCTACTCTCTATGGTCCTTGCAGGCTGATCGTTGTTGGTTTTTTAAGTGTCTGACACCATGCAAATGAGCCTGGCTTGTTCATTTAGGGAAACTCCTGATAATTCATTCTAGATAAATATGTGCACACAAAAAAAAGGTGGACTGAAAATGAATACATTAGGCCAGTGATGGCGAACCTTTTTTTCCTCGGGTGCCGAAATAGTGCGTGTGCGCGCTATTGCACGTGCGTGCGTGCCCACACCCATAATTCAAAGCTCCTCACTTGCCCCACCCTCCTGCACATGCGTGCGCGACCCCACCACTCCCCCATTTCCCGACTTCCAGTGGGCCCGGTGAGCCCATTTTTCACCCTCCCCAGGCTCCAGAGGCTTTTTTGGGGCTTGGGGAGGGCAAAAACGCTTCCCCCCCGCCATCCTGGAGGCCCTCCGGAGGCTGAAATCGCCCTCCCAGAGCCTCCGCGCAAGCCAAAAATCAGCTGGCGGGCACGCACATGCGCACTGGAGCTAAGCTAGGGCAACAGCTCGCGTGCCGGCAGATATGGCTCCGTGTGCCACCTGTGGCACCCGTGCCATAGGTTCGCCATCACTGCATTAGGCTAACAAATAAGGAATGAAATGAAATAAAAGTTGGAAGTTTCCTTTTTGTTTCCCTCAGTCAAAAACAAATCATGCAAGGTATTAGACGGTAAAGAGTTTCCCCAAGACAGAGTGGAAATCCCACTGCATGAGTCATTTGAAAAGAGATTGGGGGGACGGACGCTGCTGTTCCTGCTGAATGCAGATGACATTGCTGGCTTAATTGTGCTTCTATCATCTCTATGTTGTCTAGACATGCATACCCTAGAGATGATGAGTTCATTGTAGAATTTTGGCCGTAGATTCCACAGAGAATGCAGAAAAGACTTTGAACAGTAATAAAAGCAGCCAAGTGTTGTGGCTCGTTGGAGATGAACACAGAGAGGGATTTCAGCTAAGCTATAATGAAATTTGACTTACTGTGTTGTGTATTCCCAAACATTTTGATTTAGAAACTATGATTTAGCATGTTGGGTGAGATGCGCCTTTCCCAATCTGTGTGTCCTCCAGCTAAGAATAGCAATAGCACTTAGACTTATATACCGCTTCACAGCCCTCTCTAAGCGGTTTACAGAGTCAGCATATTGCCCACCTGACAATCTGGGTCCTCATTTTACCAACCTCGGAAGGATGGAAGGCTGAGTCAACCTTGAGCCTGGTGAGATTCGATCTGCCAAACTGCTGGCAGCCTGTGATCAGCAGAAGTAGCCTGCAGTACTGCACTCTAACCATTGCGCCACGGCGGCTCAAGGCTTCAACCTCCAGAATTCTCAGCAAGGGTCAAGCTGGCTAGAAAATTCTAAAATCCCACAACTCTAGAGGGTTTCTTGCTTAGAGAAGGGTGCAAAACCCCCATGTTTAAAGTTCAGAATAATATGTGAACTTGGTCTCATGATTAGATTCTTTCTCTTCAGTATCCAAAATGGATGGGTATCATTGGTCACATCTCCCAAGACTGTTGCAGTTGAAGTTTAGTGTCATCTGTAGTTCCATAGAGTGTCTTTAAGTCACAATGAACTGTTTTTGGAGCTAAACCTCCCCAAAGTAACAATGCAGTTATATGCAAATCTACTCAGAAGTATGACATTTATTGAGCTAAACGTCTAGGACAGGGGTCAGCAACCTGCGGCTCTGGAGCCACATGTGGCTCTTTCATCCCTCTGCTGCGGCTCCCTGTCACTCAAAATATGCGTCACAACAGCCAATGTGCGACACCCACCGAAGCGCAATTTTCGACCCCCGGTACGCCAACCATGGATAAATCCAAGAAAAGAAAAGTTTCAGAAGAAAACAGAATCTTTAATTCAACTATATATGCTAGTTTTGTGGCTGCTCAGGAAATAGTCAGGCACGGGAAGAGTTTTGTGGCTCCCAGTGTTTTCTTTTCTGTGGGAAACGGGTCCAAATGGCTCTCTGAGTGTTTAAGGTTGCCGACCCCTGTTCTAGGACAATGTCTGCATCTCTCATAAGTCTAAGGAGGACATGTCTAAACTGGAAGGTTATGCCTTAGTTGGCATTCACTGAAACCTTGATGAGAGTGACCTTTATTTTGTAGATTTATTTTTGGGCAATTGTTTTGTAGAGTTCCATTTTCTGCAGTATTCCCATCAGGCTACTCCATTGGACTCACAGAGGGAAGACTAAATTAACATTGGTCTGTTTTATTTTGCAAAGTAGCTATCAGCTGAAATGCTATCACTTGATATTTATTCTAGAATGAGATGGCTGATTTCTCATTTATTTTTGAAATCGTACTTTTTGACACTTCATACAGCGATTACAAAACCAGCGTATAAAATTACCTCTTCCCTTTTGTAATCTGTGAAAGTAATTCAAAGAAAAGATCAGATCAAACAAGTTTTTGTTTCTCTTGGATAGATATTTCTTCTCCCCCCCACCCCCTGCCCCAGTCTCTGTAGGCGTTTGAATTATAACTCTCTGTAAATAATGCTGCTTATTTTTAACTTAGGAATATATGAGTACGTGTTTTCCCAAATGATTTGCTGATGTATACTGCATCTTTATTTTTCCACTTTGCTATTTTTATTTGTGGCTCTTTATACTGCAGTCCTATACACGTCTCGTCGAAAGTAGAGCCCACTGATTTCAATTTAACTTATTCCCGATTAAAACTCCCGATTAACTTATTCCCGATTAAAACTATATACAAGCCAATATAAATTTCCAAGCAGACATGAACAGAATAACTGTTATTACGGTGTAATTCTGCATAGGTCAATGGTTTATGCTTGCTTATTTCTTCTTAGGTATTCTTCTGAAACGTGGAGGGCTTTGCACATTTTGGTGTCACTGTGATTTGCATATAAGTTTGTCTATTATTGGTCCAGTTAGATGGCAGCATCTAACCAATACTGACCAATTAAAACAAAACAAGAGTTCCATTTAGTTAGCACTTGGATTATCTAGAAATCTCAGGCTTATAAATCACATCATGAAGTAAAAGCAAAATCCAGAAAGCAATAACAAACACTTTGAGACCATGAAATCACCAAGAATCAAGCTCACCACAAACAACATGTTTACTATAAAACTTCAATATTATATAGGTCAGGTTGGTTTCATCAAGATTGGGTGTGTCCAACCCACAGCTACATGCGGCCCTGGATAGTTAGTAATGAGGCCACACAAGATTGTAAACTTTTAATATTATTATGTGTTTTATATACTGTACATTAACTATATTACATATTTTATGGGCATCCCAAGACAATTCCTCTTCATGCAATGTGGCCCAGGCAAGCCAAAAGATTGGCTGCTCATAATCTAGATATTTTGAATGTCAGTCCTGCCTCAGCTTGAGCCACTATGTAAAAACAATCCTTAATATCATCGGGTACAGAACGGTATAGTTTACTGGAAGCCAAGTGAAGTACAATAGTGCAAAGTCAGAACTGAAAGTTGTGCGCCAATTCCCCAAATGAAAGCTTTTCCCCGTTTAGGCACTTCTCATTGCTGGCTTGCCTCACCATCCAATCACTCTCCAAGATGTTTTTGAAATGATCACTTTGATTGAAGGCTGGCTCTGAAGCTGCATTCTTCTGATAGCAAGATGACCTTGAACATGCACCTTCACTTTTATAACTTTCACTCCCCCCCCCAAGCACTCCCGCTCACCCTCCTCCCAGGATTCATGGCAGACTGGTATCCAACACAGGTGTGAGATGGCAGTTATGACATTGGCACTATAAATTCCTAGAATAAGGGGGAATTTATATTTCAACACATTTGAAAGACACTCCGATTCTTCTAGAAAAATCATCAGTGGAATTTTTTATTGTAATTGGATGGAAATGTCCCTTGGAAGCTATGACTTGACTTTCAGAAGATGACATTCCAAGTTCTGACAATAAAAAGCTTGAGCCCAGAATGTAGTTTGTTGTTTTAAGTTTTTTTAAATTAATCTTGATGTTATCCATTCAGTCATTAACAGATTAACAGAGTTGGAAGGGATCTTGTAGGCCATCTAGTCCAAGCCCCCACCCAAGCAGGAGACCCTACACCCATGATGGTGAACCTATGGCACACTTGCCACAGGTGGCACGCAGAGCCCTCTCTGCGGGTAGGCGAGCAGTCGCCCCAGCTCAGCTCCATTGTGCATGCGCATGCGCCTCTTGCCAGCCATCTGATTTTTGGGTCTCTGCCACACATGCGTGGGGGTGGCACAAGCGGGAGATACGTGCGCATGTGCAGGAGGTGGGGGTGGGGTGGTCATGTGCACATGCGCGGGGTCACATGCACATGCGTGGGGAGTGGGGGAGTGCAGGGGGGAGTGCGTGCATATGCAAGGGGCATGGGGAGTGGGGGGGCCGCATGCACACCTATGAAGGGGAGGGGGAGGGATCGCGTGTGCATGCGCAGGGCGCGCAGAGGGGTTCGCGTGTGCATTGCATTATGGGTGCAGGCACGCATGCGCTTTCGGCACGCGACAACAAAAAGGTTAGCCATCAGTGCCCTACACCATTTCTGACAGATGGCAGTCCAGTATCTTCTTGAAAGCTTCCAGTCATGAAGCTCATGTCCGACTCTTGGTGATTCTATGGGCCAGGTTTCTCCATATCTTCCGATATTAAAATTAATCATATACATTTAATAAACCAATATACTAGACCCAAAGCTGTGTTATGACAAAAAATCCTTTCAACAAATTTAAATAATCTAAAGAGATGAAACTCTCCCAAGGTATTATGGAAATTGGGCAGCCCCCTATTTCCCCCCCTAAAATTAAAGGAGTTTAAATTTAATTAATAATTAATTAATTAATACACTAGACCCACAGCTATATTATGACCAAAAATCTTTTGAACAATTTATAAGTAATCTAAAGCGATGAAACTCTCAAGGTATTATGGGAATTGGATAGCCCCCTATTCCCCCCCCCCCAGAAATGTAAGGAGTTTCATACAATCATAATTACTGTATCTGCCTTAATGCCACACTGAAACTTTTTAATTATGAACAATGGAGCTTCTACTTCATGCTGGTATTATTTTCATGCTCATTAAGACGAACCTCTTGGTGTGATGTTAAGAGAGAGACACCGCCAGTAACTATCGAGTTCTTATTGAAGGAGTCCGCTCTGCAATCAACTACAGATAAAATATACCTATATCACAAAGACTGGTATTGTTTAGCAGCTCTCTTATTTGTTTTTCAAAAGCAATTATATCTAAGTGAAAACACATCCATTGCATTCCACCACCACCACCCCTGGTAGCCTAATAGGAAATGTATATATTTAAACCTGAATATATTTCTATGAAGTTTTTCAGGAGAACCAAATGTAGTGATCTCGAAGTTGTTAAAATGCATGAAAAGCAAAGCAAGAATACTCTA
The DNA here is from genome assembly GCA_023053685.1 of Diadophis punctatus similis. Taxonomy (NCBI): domain Eukaryota; kingdom Metazoa; phylum Chordata; class Lepidosauria; order Squamata; family Dipsadidae; genus Diadophis; species Diadophis punctatus. Next base: position 69,519,569 of record JALIGW010000005.1, read on the forward strand.
ATTGCAGCTGATTTATTTCCCCAAAGGATTAAAATCATATTTGGAATAATTCTGCTTCTGCCAACTACATTAGGATCAACATCCAAGGAGGGAGGGAGGGAAAAGAGGAGGAACAATGCGCACCACTGTGCCTACCGTCCCTGTCCTACTGTCCTCTTTTATCGTTACTTTTTACTTATGTTTATACAAAGTAATAAATAAATAAATAAATAAATAAATAAATAAATAAATAAATAAATAAATAAATAAATAAATAAATAAATAATAAATAAATAAATAAATAAATAAATAAATAAGTAAATAAGTAAATAAATAAATAAATAAATAAATAAATAAATAAATAAATAAATAAATAAATAAATAAATAAACTCTTTCAATTTCTAAGTAGTGTGGCAGACAACTATTAATCTCCCTGCTGGACAGACTTGTTAGCCTGTGGTGAGAGAGAAACTTTTTGCCGGGGCTGCTGGCGCTCCCAAAGAAAGGAATCATTGATTTAAATATAGAGGGTTTGTCAGTGGTGGGTTCCTACCAGTGCGGTCCACTCTATAGCATCAGTAGCAGCCCGCTGGTGACGTCACAGTACCGGTGCGGTGGGTTGCCAGTGCCTGGGCGCCGCCATTTTTTAAAAAAATGTTTTTAATTTTTTTTTTAAATTTTCTTCTGTGCATGCCCAGAAGCCGAGCTTCTGGCACTGCGCCTGCGCTGCCTTCCTACCCCACAGTGAGTCCAAGCAGGGGAGGATGGCTGAGGGAGCATGTGAGACGCTGAAAGAACGGGCGGCAGGAGCTATCTCCATTCCCCTCCCTTCAGCAGTCCGAGAAGTCATGAACGTGCGGTGATGATCCTAGGCATTTTCGCACGTTCGAGGCTTCTCGAGCTGCTGAGGGACGAGGGAATGGGCGGGAGGACCTATCTCAGTTCCCCTCCCTTCAACAGTCCGAGAAGCCACAAACACGCAGTGATGATCCCAGGTATTTTCAAACGTTCGAGGCTTCTCGAGCTGCTGAGGGGAGGGGGAACGGGCGGCAGGAGCCTAGGATCATCAAATGGGGAGAAGCATTCAGGCCGGACCGAGCCTCCTAGAAGAACCACTGCCGCGGTCTTGCTGCTCCCGCTGCGGGGGGCTGTGTTGCGGGTGGGCAATGTCCCCCCGGTTCTCTGGCTGCTGCCAAGCTCCTGAGGCCCACGCCCACCTGGTCACATGGCTGGCAAGTCACACCCACAAAATAAGCCATGCCCACAGAGTGGTAGTAAAAAAAAATAGGAACCCGCCCCTGGGTCATAAGTACTGTTCTGACCCAGCTCCCCAAACATGACAAACCCCAGTGGTGGGTTCCTACCAGTGTGGTCCACTCTATAGCACCGGTAGCGGCCTGCTGGTGACATCACAGTACCGGTGCGGTTGGTTGCTGCTGCCTGGGCACTGCCATTTTTTTAAAAAAATTAATTTTAAAAAAATTTTCTTCTGCGCATGCCCAGAAGCCAAGTTTCCAGCACTGCTCATGCGCTGCCTTCCTACCCCACAGTGAGTCCAAGCAGGGGAGGATGGCTGAGGGAGCGCATGAGATGCTGAAAGAACGGGTGGCAGGAGCTATCTCCATTCCCCTCCCTTCAGCAGTCCGAGAAGCCACGAACGCGCGGTGATGATCCTAGGCATCTTCGCACGTTTGAGGCTTCTCGAGCTGCTGAGGGGAGGGGGAATGGGCAGCAGGACCTATCTCAGTTCCCCTCCCTTCAGCAGTCCGAGAAGCCACGCCCACCCAGTCACATGGCTGGCAAGCCACACTCACAAAATAAGCCACGGCCACAGAGTGGTAGTAAAAAAATTAGGAACCCGCCCCTGGTGCAACTACAATTCTAACTGCAAAGTGGATGCAGTTTAAGAAACTCTGCTTTGTACTCTGGGCAAGTCCACCCCATTTCTCCCTTGTCCCGCCCATAAATGGCCCCCAATACATACATTCCTCGAGCAGACGTTGAAGCAGAAAATGATGTGCACCATAGGAAAGAGAGTAATTAAATGGATGCAATTAGCTTTAAATGTACTTTTTTTTCACAGCAAAGCTTCCGGAAACTTTTTATTCAGCTTCTGAAAGTTCATAGTTGAAAATAACAGTTTAATTAGAGGTTTGGAGCCAGAAATGCAAGTATCCTAAACCATTGCAATTATTACTCCTGTGCAAAATACCCAAAGCAAGAAAGATTGCTATTGTTCTGGCCAGGTTTAGAAGCAGAAAAGTCCCTAGTTTTCACAGCTTGCCAGTAATTCATAGGTTAACCATGTCAGGCTGACTTTTTCCAAGCGAACCTCCTGTTAACAAATGGTCTGTAGCAACCATGCAAATGCCAGTAATTAGTGGAAGAGATAAACCAAATCCATTAGTAGATGGAACGGAAATTCAATCTGTTTTACAAATGGAAATGAAGCACCAGCCTCAATTATAGGATTCCACCCCCCCAAAAAACATCTTGCAATTTAGCAAGATGTTGATTTCCTTTTCTTGAATGTCGTTTTGTCTTGCTCGAGATCCTACAGCTCGAAAGCCTGTGGAATATATTAGCCAAACCAAAATCTGGCAATACATTTAATAATCAGGCTATTCTAAATTAGCTCCTTTTGGATGTTGTTTTTCTAACAGTTTTTGGCTGGGGAGAATGTTGTGCTTTGAGGATACAGGGATGTGTGAGTGAGATAGCAATATAGAGACACAATAAATACTTAACCACACATACATTTTCAAGTTCATGAAAACATGCCACAATCTTTGTGCTTTGAGAGCTACTTTGGTGAACATAGAACATACCGTATTTTTCGGAGTATAAGATGCACCGGAGTATAACCTTAGTTTTGGGGGAGGAAAATAGGAAAAAAAATCTACCTACCAGGTATTCATCTGGCTAGCGTCCTTCATCTGGTCAGCTTCAGCACATTATTTTATCCCCTGGTTAGGGCTAAAAAAACCTTTTTCAGAGGGAGTAGGAATGAAAACAAGCCTGCAAAGACTTAGAGCTGGTAAAAAACTACTTCAAGGGAGTAGGAATAAAAAAATGCTGCAAGCCGGTAAGATTGTTAGCACCTCGTTAGGGCTGAAAAGATCTTTTTCAGAGGAGTAGGAATGAAAACAAGCCTGAAAAGACGGAGTAGGAAGCCGGGAAGATCGTTAGCACCGCCTTAGGGCTGGGAAAAAAAGCTTCAGAAAAGCTACATTCGGAGTATAAGACGCACCCAAATTTTCAGCCTCTTTTAGAGAGGAAAAAGGTGCTTCTTATACTCCGAAAAATACGGTAGTAGGAAGGGACCTTGGGGGTCTTCTAGTCCAATCTTATTTGAGCAGGATATCTATAACATTTCAAACAAGTGGCTGTCCAGTCTCTACAAATGGCTGTCCAGTCTCTTCTTAAAAGCCTCCAATGATGGAAAACTCACAGCATCTGTGGACAAGCCATTCCACAGGTTGATTGTTCTCACCGTTAGGAAATTTCTCCTTAGTTCTTAAAACTACGTGGTTTTAACTAGTGGTTAAAACACTGATTTAAAAACTGGATGACTGTGAATCTTAGGCACAGAAAATGGTGAGGTGACCTTGGCCTAGGGACTTTCTATCAGGTGCAGATAACCAGCAGTATTTGTTGAGTTCAAAACACAGAGGAGTTTATTATTGCTGCTTATACACAAGAATCTAGTCAACTAATGATCAAAGCTGTATTGGTGCTAGATAAGTCAATGGACTCATGGGGGGACATTTAGATTCCTTGTGGATTATGTAAATGTGAGTTTGTATCCTCACATCTGAATTCCAAGCCAACTGAAGCTTCTGAACCAACTTCAGGGAAAGTTCCATGTTCAGTACCTCATGGCAAAGCAATTATGTTGGGAAGAGTTAGCGATAAAAAGAAACCAATCCACCAAAGAATACGATGGCTGAACATCATCAACGTTGACACCAACCAGAGCATAGAGAAACTTGAAGAAGCAGTGCAAGATTGGAAGATGTGAAGAAATCTGACCATAGAATCGCCAAGAGTCAGACATGACTGAATGGATAACATCATCATCATCATCAGTCCAAAGTAGAGTTTACCAAAGCCAGGGTTGTGTATACAACTTCGAGAGTGTTGCCTTTTGAGCAGTGTGCAAGGACTGCACTCACAAAAGTAGCAGGCAAGCTAGGATGAAATTTATATTTGATTGGAATTTGAGTTAATATGAGGACTAGATTGAATCAGAAGCAAAGGTCGGCATGGACAAATAGATTTGAATTTCGGATTTGTGCTCCTTCTCTGCCTCTCTCTCTGTTCTTGATTCTCCCAATTGGTGATTATTGGTTTTCTTTCAACCATCAGCTCTTCTAATATTTGTAATACAACCTTTCTTATTGAATGTGTGTCCTTAAATCGCTGCCTGAGAGCTTTCTATTCAGCTGTTAGTCTAGGAAAAGGTTGACAGCTAACACAATTATTCTTCAGTCATGTGTATAATAATAACCCCTCCTGATATTTAAATCACAACTTGGTAACAACAATGGGGAAAATCTGAAGACCACACTCAAAACTTTGGGCTACATGACTTTAATCTGTACAAGCTTGTTGTGTGCATGTGACATTAGAATTCTTGAATCTTATCCCCCAAAATGCAGTTGCTCATTTATTAACATTATTTTATTTATAGCCCAGCCTTTCTTCTTTTAGTATTTGAAGAGAAAATGATAAGGATGCCAAAAAAGAAAAGAAAAGAAAAGAAAGAGGGAGGGAGGGAGGGAGGGAGAGAGAGAGAGAGAGAGAAAGAAAGAAAGAAAGAAAGAAAGAAAGAAAGAAAGAAAGAAAGAAAGAAAGAAAGAAAGAAAGAAAGTGTCACGGTGTGAATATTGTCAGTTGTATGTCTATGCAGGGTGATGCACCCCTATTCTAATATTATGGTACATTCCAATACAAGCAGAACACGTGATATGATCTTCTACGCAAGTGTGCATTCCTAAACCACCATTAATTCTCTTCTGCCTTTAGCTCTTGACCGGGACGGTCACATTTTTTTAGCAAAGATGTAATTAATCAGGATTTATTGTTTTTGTACCGAAATAAATATTTTCTACTAGACTTTTAATCTCGGCTTTATTTCTAACTGTCTGAATTCCAAGCAAAGATCCAAATCGACTCTATGAGATTTATTCTCATCTCTCACAGAAAGAAAGAAAGAAAGAAAGAAAGAAAGAAGAGAGAGAGAGAGAGAGAGAGAGAGAGAGAGAGAGAGAGAGAGAGAGAGAGAAAGAAAGAAAGAAAGAAAGAAAGAAAGAAAGAAAGAAAGAAAGAAAGAAAGAAAGAAAGAAAGAAAGAAAGAGAAGCAGGGGGCATATCTTTACCCTGCCTAGTTTTTTCATAGCATTATTTTATACCTCTGCTGTTACGGCCTTGGGAACATTGTACTAATAAAATCTTGGCAGTGGCTGCATTGAGCAAAGCACACAACGAGCCACAGTTTCTGACTTTTTGAAAATTCTTAATGCAGATTATGTCTGAAAATGATATGACAGGAGCACAAACTCTTTTGGAAGATGAACGATGTGGTAGATATTTTTCTTCTATATGCAGATGACCAATCCTTTTGCCTGCCTCCCTCCTTTCAGCGGGGTATAATAGCAGAAGCATCTCTAGTCTAGGTCATTAGCACTTCATCGGAGGCTGCCAGTGGGAGATATTCCAAACCCTTGAGAACCCTGAATTTAGAAGCTACAAATATTTCTATTGAATTTCCTGATGCTGACAGATCTGTAGGTCTGGTCACTCAGTTTGATTGGAGGTTGGTGATGGTCTCCCCCATTGCACCCTAACGGTTTGTGCAATATTATAGATTTCTTGGATACAAAAACCTTGGCTGGTGAAGCAGACTGAAAGGAGCATCTCCTAGCTCTTTCCGTAGAGTGATCAAAGTGAATGTAAAATTGCTGTTCTTATGGGGACCAGCCAAAAGCTAATGATGGAATCAAGAGTCATCTCAACCAGGACTGAATAAGAACTCAGCCAACTGGCTAATGACCCTGCTGAAGCCAGCAACCTACAAATTGTTCTTTTGGGACAGTTGCGTTATGTCAGCCTTTGAGTTATCTGATAAAATCAAAATATCAAAGAAAGAACTTACTGTAAGAAAAACAAAATGTTTTGGAGGCAACACTCACACAGCATCTTTGGAAGGTATGGTGGGGGCTGTATTGCAAAAAATTAAAAAAAATGGGGCCAGGACAAAGAAATGAGCTGGACCAGGACAAAAACCAAACGTCAAAATAGGAGGTCAACCTATTTTCCAAAGCACCAGAAGGCAAGATAAAGAAACAATGGATGGAAACTAATCAAGGAGAGAAGCAACCTAGAACTAAGGAGAAATTTCCTAACAATGAGGACAATCAACCAGTGGGGCAGCTTGCCTTCAGAAGTTGTAGGTGCTCCATCACCGGAGGCTTTTAATAAGAGACTGAACAGCCACTTATCTGGAATGCTGTAAGGGGTCCTGCTTGAGCAGGGGGTTGGACTAGAAGACATCCAAGGTCCCTCCCAATTATGTTATTCTGTTATGATACTAAACCAGAATGAGTTCAGTTGTGGCTTCATGTCATATGTGTGAACCCAGACACTGCGGGTTATAAACTACAGTTGAATGCCATATATCCGTGAGGGCAAACCTATGGCACACGTGCCACAAGTGGCACACGGAGCCATATCTGAGGGCACGCAAGGCATTGCCCTATGTCAGCTCCAGTGCGCATGTGCACGCTGGCCAGCTGATTTTCAGCCTTCCGGAGGGTGGGTGGGAGGCCATTTTCCCCCTCCCCAGGCTTCAGGAATGCCTCTGGAGCCTGTGGATGGCAAAAAACGGACCCAATGGGCCTACCGGAAATTCAGAAATGAACTTCCAGTAGGCCCGTTGGGCCGTTTTCGCCATCCACAGGCTTCAGGAAAGCCTCCTTATGCATGTGGGGGGCAGTGCAGGGGGGGTTTGTGCGTGCATGCACAGGGGGGAGGGCATTGCATTATGGGTGTGGGCACGAGCATGCGTGCTATCGCACGTGCACACACCCTTTTGGCACCTGAGCAAAAAAGGTTCGCCATCACTGCCATATTTATTTATTTATTTATTTATTTATTTATTTATTTATTTATCTATTTATCTATCTATCTATCTATCTATCTATCTATCTATCTATCTATCTATCTATCTATCTATCTATCTATCATCTGTCTGTCTGTCTGTCTGTCTGTCTGTCTGTTTGTTTGTTTATTTATTTATTTTGTGAGATTTATATACCGCCTCACAGTGCAAGCACTCTCTAAGCAGTTTACACCAGTAAGCAATGTATATTTATATTGCCCCCAACAATCTGGGTCCTCATTTTACCTACCTCGGAAGGATGGAAGGCTGAGTCAACCTTGAGCCAGTGAGATTTGAACCGCTGACCTGCGGATCAGTGTCAGCTAAAGTGGCCTGCAGTACCTGCCTCTAACCACTGCGCCACCTCGGCTCTTAATAATGGATATATGAACCAGGCCACAATGCCTTTGTCAACAAGCCACAGCTAAAAAAATGACAGTATAGTATAGCGGAATATGTGAGCTCACCTACAGGACATTTTGGCAGGAGAGAAGCACCTGCTGGTTTCTTCCACAAGCTCAAGGCCATGAGGACATCATTCCACTCCCTCTGATTTTCAAGAAAAATCAATATAGTCCATCTACCATGCATTGAAAATTTCTTCCTCCTTTCCTTTTGCAGAGGACATTCAGATCCTATTAGCACTGTCCTTGGGGGAAAAGATTCCTTAACATGGAATCCTTCAGATCTGTTGTTACATCGATTGTCCCTGTCCAATGAGGTTGACAAAGGTTGATCACCAGTGACAGGTAAAGTTCCAATTTCTTTTTTTTCCCTGAGTCACCCTTTTCCTGTTTTCTTCCTCTGCCCTACTGTTACAATAATCACAAAAATGTGCGCGCACACATGACAAGGACCAGACATACCTGCCCGCACCATTGGTTCATGTTTTTCTTTTCTTTTTACCCTCTCCTTGTAAGTCTCCACGCAAGTATTCTTGAAAAACTGGAATGACATCAAAGATCAACAATACAAAGCCGCAATTATTCTTTACCAGCTTGCCTGGAAAAGCAGAAATGGAATAAGGAGTGCCTGCCTGAGATAGCATTGAATGGAACAGATAATTTACTGTCTTACGGGTGAATTGTAAGGGCTTGCTTTTATATATAGTCAGGAGTTTCTTATGTCACAGTATGGGACAGCTTCTACTCATTCCTGAGTCAGCAGAAAACTATACTGACATGAAATTTAGTGACCCTACTTGTAAGACTACATTTGGAATACTGCACTCAATTTTGTTCACAATATAAAAAAGATGCTGAGAGCAGAGAAGAACAACAAGGATGATTAGAAAACTAGAGGCTAAACCAGTGATGACGAACCTTTTTTTCCTCGGGTGCCGAAATAGGGCGTGTGTGCGCTATTGCACACGCGTGCGTGCCCACACCCATAATTCAAAGCCCCTCACTTGCTCCACCCTCCTGCACATGCGTGCACGACCCCCCCACTCCCCCATTTCCCGACTTCCAGTGAGCCCAGTGGATCCATTTTTCACCCTCCCCAGGCTCCAGAGGCTTTCTTGGAGCTTGGGGAGGGCAAAAACGCTCCCCCCTGCCACCCTGGAGGCCCTCCGGAGGCTGAAATCGCCCTCCCAGAGCCTCCATGCGAGCCAAAAATCAACTGGCAGGCACGCACATGCGCACTGGAGCTGAGTTAGGGCAACGGCTCGCGTGTCGGCAGATATGGCTCCGCGTGCCACCTGTGGCACCCGTGCCATAGGTTCGCCATCACTGGGCTAAACCATATGATGAATCATTGTGGGAACTAGGGATCTCTAGTCCAGTGATGGCGAACCTATGGCATGTGTGCCACAGGTGGCATGCGGACCCTATCTGAGAGCATGTGAGGCGTTGCCCTATGTCAGCTCCAGCACGCATGCGCGTGCCGGCCGGCTGATTTTCAGCTTTATTTTCAGCCATTTTCGCTCTCCCCAGGCTTCAGGAAAGCCTCCTGAACCCTGGGAACGGCGAAAAACGGCCCAAAGGGCCAACCGGAAATTCATTTCCGAACTTTCGGTTGGGCCGTTGGGCCGTTTTTCGCCATCCCCAGGCTTCAGGAGGCTTCCTTGAAGCCTGGGGATGGCGAAAAACGCCCCAACCGGAAGTTCGGAATGTGTTTTGGCACATGAGCCTTTTGGCACCTTTTGGCACGCGAGCCAAAAAAGGTTCGCCATCACTGCTCTAGTCTAACAAAGAGAAGGACTGGGAGTGACATGATAGCACTCTTCCAATATTCGAGAGGCTGCCACAAAGAGGGGGGTCAGCCTGTTCTCCAAAGCACCTGGGGGAAGGATGAGAAATAATGGATGGAAGCTTAACAAAGAAAGGAGACGATTCCCTGACACTGAGTTGAGGACTTACACTACAGGTGTAATTATTTGTGGATAATATCAGTCAAATCATCTAGGCAGCAGGGGAAGAAGCGACAAAAATAATTATGCAACAGCACTATTTTTTTCAAAGGATGTTGGAGAAAAGGCCTGAAAAACTAAAGCAAAATGGTACTTGGTGGATCTCCTAAGTCAGTGATGGGTAACCTTTTTCTCGTCGAGTGCCGAAAGCGCGCATGCACGTGCCAGCACCCATAATGCAATGTGTGTGTGACCCCCCATGCACCCGCCCACATGCATGCATATGTGACCCTTGTGCTTCCCCCGCCCCTGCGCATGCGTGTGACCCCGCTTCCCCATGCATGCGCGTGCGACCCCCACGCTCCCCACACCCCATGTATGTGCTTGCTCCTCCACGCCCTCCTCCCCATGGTCCCCCTGCCCCCCCCGCGCATGCGCGCATGCAGCCCTATCCCATTTTGGGCCTAGCAGGCCTCCCTGCAGCCTCCTGGGACCAAAAACAGGCCGCAGGGGCATGCCACACCACTGTGTTCCCCCTGCCCCCACACATGCACGCACATCTTCAGCATGCAACCACCCTCCATGCATGCACGGCAGATACCTGAAAATCAGCTGGCCGGTGGGAGGTGCGTGCACATGTGCAGTGGAGCTGAACTGGGCGATGGCTCGCGTGCCCACAGAAAGGGCTCTGCATGCCATCTGTGGCACGTGTGCCATAGGTTCGCCATCACGGTCCTAAGGTAAAGCATTGCAGACTGTGTGGGCCATGTCATAAAAGCGTTACCTTTTCTTTATGGATAGAATATTGTGAGTTATACATATGGGAGGAGGAGGAGGAGGAGGAGGAGGAGGAGGAGGAGGAGGAGGAAAGAAAACAGAACACTTTTTAAAAAACTGTTCCTGTTATTTTGCTATCTTCATTCCTGACTGAAAGCATTTATAGGTTTGCCTACAATAAATAATTCTCAGGGCAGCTTGCAAGGTATTTCTTTTTCTCTCTCTCAACAACAGTCTAATGAAATGTATCACATTTAATGCAGTGAAGAATGAAAATATGCCTCCTAAAAAGTCAAGATGCAAAGAATAAAACTATTAGCCTAAAATCAAATAAAACACTAAAAGAGGTCAAAATGCCAAGGGAGAAAAGGAAAGGAGATTGCCTGCTGTCAAAAAGACAAGAAAGCAGATGACAAGTAATCCTCTATGGAGAAGGTATTTGGGAACATAAGTCTTATCACCTAAAAGCTCTTTCCGATCAGTATGCAAGGACACTCAAAAAAGAAAAAGCTATTTATGAAAGATCTCAAAATCCAAATTGATAGATAGACCGCTTCTACAGCCCATGAACTGGTTTGTATCTCACCTGGCTAAGTCCCACTTATTTTGGCCATGTCACGCGGGGGAATTCACTGGAGAAAGCAATTATGTTTGGAAGAGTTAGCGGCTCAGGGCCAGATTATCTCTGAGATCGCCTACTATCTCACACTTCCCAGAGACCAATAAGATCCTACAGAGTTGGGCTTCTCCGGGTCCCGTCAGCTAAGCAGTGTCGGCTGGCGGGGCCGCGGGGAAGGGCCTTCTCTGTGGCTGCTCCGGCTCTCTAGAACCAACTGCCACCCGAGTTCCGTACCACCCCCACCTTGTTGGCCTTCCGGAAAGCCATTAAGACTGGCTTCTCCGACAGGCCTGGAATCAGTGATCCATAGAGATGATGATAGATTGAAAGGATTTTACTATTGTAATATATTTTAACTTGTTTTTAGTTGTTTTCTATCTTGATCTTTGTTGGTTTTCTTGCTGTGAGCCGCCCAGAGTCCTCGCGGAGTTGGGTGGCATAAAAACCAACCAACCAACCAACCAACCAACCAACCAACCAACCAACCAAACAACCAACCAACCAACCAACCAAACAAACGGAAACCAGACTGCCAAAGAACCCGGTGGCTGGACACCATCAAAGTTGACACCAAATAGACATAGAAAAACCCAAAGAAGTAGTGCAAGATCAGAAGATGTGGAGGGACCTGGCCCTATAGAATCACCAAGAGTTAGACACAACTGAATAGATAACATCATCATCAATCTGGCTAAACAAAAGTAGCTAGTGAGTCCAAGAACATGAGAGCCTCCTGCCGCTGGCACTACCGGTTCGCAGAACTGGGCCGAACCGGGAGCAACCCACCGCTGATCCGACCCCATGGACAATGTTCCTCCAGGCTGTCCTGTCTTCTATCATTCCCCAGAGCTTATTTAAACTCATGCCGACTGCTTCAGTGACTCCATCCAAACTATATACAGTATATTAATATAAAGACTACAGTTGATTTCTCTTCTGGTTTGGTTTATTTTGGGGGGGGGGGGAGGTAACCGACTAAAAGATCTGTATATCTTGCTAGGTTGTAAAGGGAAGAAAAACCATTGACTTAACAGCTGGAAATTATATTTCTAGAAATGGAGAATTTATACTCATTCACTTGTTTGTACTTCCCAGCGGGCACAGAGAGAACCTTCGTCACAACGTAACTCTACTCTGCATTTGTTAAAAATACAATGTGCATCTCCCAAGTCGTTTATTATTCCATCCAGCTGTGTAGGTTGATGAAGAGATAGTTCCAAGGTCAGTTACAATTTTCTCCTTCCACTCTTTTCCCCATTCTTTCCGATCTCCGATTCATGAAACTCAAAAACGTGCAGTGAAGTTACATCCAGTATTTGGGATGGACCAAAGTACTGTCTGTATGAATTTTGGATTTCTTCCCTATAGTCAACTGAACTATTTTATGGCTTTTGAATAAGGCTGAGTTTCTCCTAGCTTTTAGTACCCCTTGATGAGGTATGATTTTTGTTTGTTTAACTTGATGTACCACCAGCTGCCAAAGTCTACAAAATGGTGATAGGGAGTCCCAGTTAGTATTCAGTCATGTAAATCTCCTGCAACGAGCTATTTCAATGTCGTCTCATGATTCATTGTGGTTTTCATGCTTAGGATCATTTTCTGTTTCTTACAATGTGATGATGTTAATGTTTCAAATGGCTTCAGCTTTTACAGTTTACTGCGGCTATCAATGTTTTAAAGTTGTTTTATTTCTGTATCACTTCACTGGCTTTCTAGATAATACCAAAGGAACAGCAGCAACAGTAACATCACCTCACGCCTTGACTATTGCAACGCACTCTACATGGGGCTACCCTTGAAGAACGTTCGGAGACCGCAGCTAGTGCAGAATGCGGCAGCGCGCGTGGTGATGGGTGTCCCTAGATACACCCATGTGACACCCATCCTTCGCGAACTGCATTGGCTGCCTATAGGTCTCCGAGCGCAATTCAAGGTGTTGGTGATTACCTTTAAAGCCCTACATGGCTTAGGACCAGTTTACCTCCGAGACCGCCTTCTCCAACATACCTCCCTAAGACCGATTAGAGCCCACAGAGTTGGTCTGCTGGTGGTCCCGTCAGCCAAACAATGTTGGCTGGCGGGCCCACGAACGAGGGCCTTCTCTGTGGCAGCACCGGCTCTCTGGAATACACTACCCCCCGAGATCCGCATTATTCCCACCCTGCCAGCCTTCAGAAAAGCAGTTAAAACATGGCTTTGTCGACAGGCCTGGGGCCAATGATTTTAATACAACACCGATCATTCTTGGCCCCATGAATAATTTATTGTATGGGTTTTTAAATTGTGGTTTTTAATGTTTTTTTTAATGTTTTAATATCTATTGTTTTTAATGCTTTTTATATTTGTTGTTGCATGTGAATTTTTACTGTTGTGAGCCGCCCAGAGTCTCTGTGGAGTGGGCGGCATACAAATGCAACTAATAAATAAATAAATAAATAAATAAATAAATAAATAAATAAATAAATAAATAAATAAATAAATAAATAAATAAATAAATAAATAAATAAATAAACATAAATGGCATTATTTCCCTCTCCCATCCCATCCCAATCTGAAACAACACAATCCAAGATTAAGTCTCACTTGGGTAAGAGTTAAACTCAAGCTCTGAGCAAAGTTTATCACAAATCTCCAAGTTTTCCTCCTCTTCCACCATTGCTACATTTTCCTCTGGAGTCTGCATCAAATAATTTACACAAAAACCACACAAAACTGGCAGGCCACCCATATAGGACAAGCAGAAAGAACAAGTATTTCTCAGGTGGCTTAACCTTCCCAGCCCTTCTCTTTCTGTGTATTGTTTTGCCTTTGTTGCTATTATTCTTTTTCTTGCATTTTCTCCTTTATCTTGCAAAGGTAAGGAAAGACTAACCACCTACCTGTCAGGACTAAGATGTGAGTTGTCAGAGACTGGAGGAAGTTAAGCCTAAGATACCATCAATGATATAAGGCAGGTGTCAAACTCCTGGCCTGCGGGTCGGATGTGTCACGCACTGGCCACACCCATGCCCGGTTTAGTGAAGGGAAAAAAATGTGACGCCCCTGATATAAAGCTAGAGCGGGAGTGTCAAACTCAAGGCCCGTGGGCCACATCTGACACGCGGAGTGCTTAGATCTGGCCCGTGGAGCTGCCCTGGAAACAGCGTAGGACTGGCCCATGGTGCCTCTGCTAGCGAAAACGGAGCTCCATTTTTGTCTGCCATGGCCTCCTGCAACCCTCTGCCAGCCCTCCCGAGTTCCGTTTTCTCTGGCAGAGGGTTGCAGGAGGCCATTGCAGACGAAAACGAAACTCTGGAGCCCATTTTTGCTGGCAGAGTGCTCAGGGCACCACAGGAACCCCCGACACGAATGATGTTGAGCTGCCCTCCCCCCAAGGTCAAATACAACCCTGATGTGACCCTCAATGAAATTGAGTTTGACACCCCCGGGCTAGAGTGTAGGAAGAGTTTTTTGCTCTATCAAAGCTGACCTAGAGCTGTAATCCCTCTTATCCTCTTTCCTACCCAGAATAATTTAATAGTTAACCCAGGGGTGGGTTCCTCCAGGTTCGGACCGGATCACCCGAACGGGTGGCAACCCGCTCATGACGTTACTGTTGGTGCCGTTCCATGTGCGCCATCTTTTTTTTAATTTTTTGCTAATTTTTACCCTTCTGCGGCTTGAAAAAGAGTCCTCCCGCCCGCCCACGGGTGAATGCTGAGCTTTATTTCTTCACCCGAAGCACAGCTGATGAGCTCCTTAGTTGTGTTTCGGGCTAATTTCTGCTTCAGAGCATGCACGGAAGTGAAATTGTGCGATGGGATGCGCATGCGAGCGGAGCAATCACGCGAAACATTGCAATGCGAACCAGTGGCGAAGGTAAGTGGAACCCACCCCTGAGTTAACCTAATACATGGAACCAGTTCAAGCTCAGTAATTCTCAACATAGGGCAAGTGTGGACAGATACCTACAGTTCCTGCCATCACCTTACTAACTATGAGGTTAGTCTTCCCGAAGTTAATACTCTCCAGCGGAGTTGTTCTTCTGGGGTTACAATTCACTTGGAAAACTTCAGATAAAGAGCAGATTAAAAGAAGAATGATTACATGCAGTCCTCGAATTACAACAGTTCACTTAGTGACCGTTCAAAGTTACAACAGCACTGAAAAAAAGTGAGCTATGACCATTTTTTCACACTTATGACCGTTTCAGCATTACCCCATGGTTGCGTGATTTACATTCGGATGCTTCACAACTGACTCACATTTATGATGGTCACAGTGTCCCCGAGTTATGTGACCACCCTTCGCAACCTTCTGACAAGCAAAGTCAATGGGGAAACCAGATTCACTTAACAACCGGGTTACCAACTTAACTGCAATGATTCACTTAACAACTGTGGCAGGAAAAGTGGCAAAATGGGGCAAAACTCACTTATAAAATTTCTCACTTTAACCAACGTAAATTTTGGGCTCAATCGTGGTCGCAAGTTGAGGACTACCTGCATAACAATAATGAAAGTCCACATATACTGTGTCAATTGGATCACCTCCATCGTTATGCCTGTTCAGGCCTTCAGATAATGTCCCTTTCCATGTAGGCATGGCAGACAGCAAATGGAATGCAAAGAGGATGGAATGTCTAGTGGCTTTGGTCCTAGATGATGGGCACAAGGCACAGAGAAGGCGGCAATATGTTTCTTGGACCCTCCTCAGTCCAGTAAAGTCATAGGGGTCTGGCCTGGGTAAGAGGAAACTGGTGGAAAGTCTGCTGGACTGGGGCAGCTAGAAGGCCCTAGCCTGCAGTGGACCAGGGACAGGCAGGAAGGGGCTAATCTGCAGGGACATAATCTGGCAGGCCAGCAAGACAGCACACCCTCTTCTGAACCCCCTATCTCAGATTAACAGAGTTGGAAGGGACCTTGTAGCTCATCTAGTCCAACCCCCCCGCCCAAGCAGGAGACCCTACACCAGTGATGGCGAACCTTTTTTTCCTCGGGTGCTGAAAGTGCATGCGCGCACGCTGTCGCGCATGCGTGAGTGCCCACACCCATAATTCAATGCCTGGGGAGGATGAAAATGGCGTCCCCTATCCCCCGGAAATGACCCGTTTCCCAACTTCTGGTGAGCCTGGTAGGTCCATTTTTCATCCTCCCAAGGCTCCAGAGGCTTCCCTGGAGCCTGTGGAGGGCAAAAACGCCCTCCCCAGTCCCCCCCGGAGGCCCTCCGGAAGCAGAAAAAGCCTTCCCAGAGCCTCCGTGCGAGCTGAAAATCAGCTAGCTGGCGCGCACATGCGCGCTGGAGCTGAGCTAGGCAACGGCTTGTGTGCCGGCAGATATGGCTCCACATGCTACCTGTGGCATGTGTGCCATAGGTTCGCCATCACTGCCCTACACCATTTCTGACAAATGGCAGTCCAATCTCTTCTTGAAAGTCTCCAGTGATGAAGCTCCCACAACTTCTGAAGGAAAGCTGTTCCATTGGTTGATTGCTCTCAACGTCAGAAAATTTCTCCTTATTTCTAGGTTGAATCTCTCCTTGATCAGTTTCCATCCATTATTCCTTGTCTGGCCCTTCAGGTGCTTTGGAAAATAGCTATCTAGAGCAGACTGATTTCCCCTTGCTTTTTGTCCAAGCCCCATACAGTGGGCAAGGTCAAAGAAAAGCCCAAACCACGTAGGCTTTTAGTAAGGTGTCTTGAATGCTAGCCTGGAGATAAATGCAGACTCCTGGAAGCTGTAAGAAGACATTTCCCAGCCTCGTTTATAGTAAGGTCATTAAGGTGGAGTCTCTTTGAATGAATTGAAATGCTTCCTCCCACCTGGCTCGGTTGCTGTTACGAAATAACCTGTCAACTGACTCATCTTGATTGTTTATGTCTTACTCTCCCTTTCCCTTCCTTTCCCAGCCCCCACCTCTCATCCTGCAGCTGCAGCAGCTGCCTCGCTCCTCCTATTTAGCCCACGCTTTCAATCTGTGCAGGGGGGAAAGAAAATGCAGGATTGACAGCTGGAGGAATGAGTGGAAGTGGGCTCAAAAAATTGCCAATGGGCAGGGAACAAAATAAAGGAGGGCCCTAAGAGAAGAACCCTTGCTTAGACAACCCCTTAAGTAGATCCCACACCCTCCCTGATGATTTTAGGTGCCTTGTAACCAATGCCGAGCACAATTATATTATGATTATGCATGATTTTTGGAAAGATACCGGTAAAGGGCAGGGGTGAAATCCTCCTGGTTCGCTCTTACCTGTTGGTCGCCGCTCAGCCGAACAACCTGGTGGCATTTGCGGCGCTTCCCCCACCCACATGGATGCCGGCATTTGCGTTCTTTTGCCCTCTGCGCATGCGCAAAGCGTTCTGCTTGCGCAGAGGGCAAAAGAACGCAAATGCCAGCGTCCAGGCGGGCGGGGGAAGCCCCGCGCCACGAATGCCACCAGGTTATTCGGCTGTGCGGCGACCAACAGGTAAGAGCGAACCGGGAGGATTTCACCCCTGGTAAAGGGTCGCCTTCTGCATTACCCTCATTCCAGAAAGGTCCTCGTAATGACACCATTGAAGCATTCCTGCATCCCACAGCTGGACATGTACAGTAGCTGGATAGCAACATATTATCACCTCTCGATGTTTATGCTTTCCGTTAGTCATTAGTTTGTGAGAATAATTAGACATTCCCACTTGCCTGTGTCGCTATGCTCGGCTCCTAGCAACTGCAGTTACAATCCTATTTAAGTGTTTTTTTTAAAAAAAGAAATGTAATAGAGTAGCTAAGATTGGTAATGTTGCTGATTTAACAGGAGATTAGATGAGTTAAGATTCATAGAGCTTTTTGGTTAATGAGAACGATTTTCCCCCTTTGTCTTCTAATATGGTTTTTGTTACCCAGCAAGCAGGGGTGGGTTCCTCCCGGTTCAGACGAACCGGTAGCGACCCGCTGGTGATGTCACTTAACTGGATCGGCTGGTGTTGGTCCGTGCGCGCTGCCATCTTTTTTTTTTTGTTCAGCTGCTTGAAAAAGGGCCCTCCCGCCTGCGGGTTAATATTGACCTTTATTTCTTTGCCTGAAGCAGCTGGGTTTCGGGCTGATTCAAGCTACTGAGCATGCGCAGAAGCCAAATTGCACAAGGGGACGTGCGCGCACGAGCGGAGCAAGCGCGTGCGTGCAAAACATCGTGATGGGGAAGGTAAGTAGAACCCACCCCTGCCAGCAAGGGAAGGAAAAACACATCCTTTTCTTCTGTTGGCAACATAAGGATCAAAAAGTGAAATCTGTCTTCTAGCCTTGGCATTCAAAAAGTCAAGGCTAATGTATAATAAACACACCCGGCATAGGTTTTAATAGCTCCACAGGACACATTTAATTAGCGAACCATTATTCTCTGATCCAGATAGCCATTGCCTGTTTATTCTTCTTTTAATCTTTTACAATGCAACACAATTTTGAAATGCCATCTTATCTCCAGCAAGGAGATCTCCTTTAATGGGTTCTTTAGGGAGAATTATCAGAGTTGATGCCATGCCATTTTGTGGCTTCTCATAGCATACAAGAATATAGGTAAAACCTACAATGGAAAATATACAGGCCCATGGTCAACTTTGAAGATTTGCTACCCAACCCAGCCATATTTTGATGGCGATTCTCAAAGGCCAGAAGATTGAGGATTCTTTCCATAATAAAGGTACAGTAAAGGTTTCCCTTGTCCAGTTGTGTCCAACTCTAAGAGTTGATACTCATCTCCATTTCAAAAACCTTGGAGTACTCATATCCAACGACCTAAGTGCTAGAGCCCATTGTAACAACATTGCCAAAAAGGCTCTGAGAGTTGTTAATCTAATCTTGCATAGCTTCTTCTCTGGCAACATTACATTGCTAACCAGAGCATACAAAACATTTGTTAGACCAATTCTGGAATACAGCTCACCTGTCTGGAACCCGCATTGCATATCAGACATAAATACAATCGAGAGACATTTGACATTTCTGTGGTCATGTGGCCAGCATGACGTCACAGAGCACTGTTACCTTCCGACCAAAGTGGCATCTATTTATCTTGCATTTGGATTTTGCATTTACATGTTTTCGAACTGCTACATTGGCAGGAGCTGGGGTGAGGACGGGAGCTCACCCCATAGCATGGCACTGGGGTCTCGAACCTGGGCTGCCGTCTTTTCAGCTGACAAGCCCAGCATCTTAACCTCTGAGCCACTGCACAACCCCTACATATTTTTAAACGTTTACTCAAATGTTCATTCTCTGTATTCATAAATTATAATGGGAACAAAGGATGATGTGATGTGATTTGGATTTTGACTTTGCATTCCACATCTCCGCTGTCTAAAAGAAATGGGTGGTTAAATAGAAACAAATGTTCAATCTCTGCAGTAGCAAATGTCCCAGAGTTTTCTTGAAAGATGGCTGTGAATAAAATGTTTACTCATGGCTTAAAATCATGCCAAGTCAAAGGCAGGGCTCATATAATACTATAGGTAGGACTTCGCACACCCATAACTCTCAGACAGCAGAGTCGAAAACAGCTGAACATCTGGTGTAGAGCCATGGAAGCACATTATTAGCAGAGCTTTAGTCTGACTCTTAGGTAGATCCTTCTGAGTTGAACAGGGTTGATTTCTAGAGAGATGAATGCAACCTTGTCTGCTTGAAGATGTATGGACTTCAAATTCCAGAATTCTGGGATTTGAAGTCTACACATCTTCAAGCAGTCAAGGTTATATTCATCTCTCTGGAAATTAGCCCTGTTCAACTCAGTCAGACTAAAGTTCTACTAACAATGTGCTTTCATGTTGGGAATTCTGGGAAGTCCAAACATCTTCAAACAGCCAAGAAACACAATAACAACAACAACAGAGTTGGAAGGGACCTTGGAGGTCTTCTAGTCCAACCCCCTGCTTAGGCAGGAAACCCTACACCACTTCAGACAAATGGTTATCCAACATCTTCTTAAAAACTTCCAGTGTTGGAGCATTCACAACTTCTGGAGGCAAGCTGTTCCACTGATTAATTGTTCTGACTGTCAGGAAATTTCTCCTTAGTTCTAAGTTGCTTCTCTCCTTGTATATTGTATTCTCTCCTTGCTTCTCTCACTGACATAGAGGAATGTTACCGTATATATCCCTTTGTTAGAAGAAACCCAAAAAACTTCAACCTCAGATTATCTACCATCGACCTCACCCCATTCCTAAGAGGTCGGTAAGGGGCGTGCATAAGCGCACAATTGTGCCTACCGTTCCTGTCCTAATGTACACATATATTACCTCTTTTACTCTTATTCATGCTTGTACTATTACATATATATTCAATCATGTTTTACTGTTTATACTTTGCTTATAATCATATATGCTTGACAAATAAACAAATACAAATACAAGAAACAGAGGTGGTCACATCTGTGTGTTGTTTATATGACCTCTGTGTGGTTGTTTATATGTGCTTGGGACAGGAACAACCCATCATTATCTAAAGTGGAGGGATTGGGAGGCGGAAGCAGAAATGCCTTTAAACAATCCTGGAAATTCTGCCCCACAAACCAAACCAGTTCCCCCACCATGCTAGGCCCATGGAGAGAAGTGTACAACACACCATGAAGAATATTGTGTCCATTATGTTCCGCAGTGTTCTATGTTCTGAATATAAATCCTTCCATTCCCCACCATCCAGTCAGAGCTGAAGAAGCTTCTTGGATGAGAAGCAAAACGTCTTCGAAGAAAAACTGGGGAAAGGTGACCCTAGGAGACACTCGAGACAGCAGGCAAAAGCACACCCAGATGGCCTTCACACCTGCGTCCCTATTAACAACCAGAGCAAGATGCAACCCGGGAGATCATCCGCCCCTCCTCCTCCTCCTCCTTCCCCGGGCTCGCCCAGTTCCCACATGCTCCTTTGCCCGCGCGCCCTTGCTTTTTTTTTTTTTTTTTTTGTACGCAAGCAAAAGCCCGGGAGCAGCCAGGCGAGGCGAGCCTCCCCGCACCCGCTTTTGCACAGCTTCTTCAGCTGCAGAAAGAGACGCCGGTGCCGCCGCGCCAGCCAGCGGCCAAGCCAAGCCTCAGCCGCCGCCGCCGCCGCTTCCCATCCCCCCAAGCCTCGCCGGCACAACCTTGAGAGCTCATTTTTGCTCGGCGGGCCACCTCCGCCTGCCAGAGATTGATTCCACCCCCACCCCCACCTCTCCTTTGCTCAGTCATTCAGACTTGGAAAGTCAATAACAAGCTGACATCATCAGTGCCTTGTGTATTATTACACTGCTACTTTCGAAAAAAGGACCCGCCGTCCTCGAAGAGAGGCGCACGCGCGGCGCCCACCGCCTAAGAGAAGCGCATGAGGTTTTTTTGGAAGCCTTGCTGAGAGAGAAGGGGGGGGGAAATGGGGCGGAGCGACATTTTCCAAATGCTTTTTTCCCATTCTCCCACGGCTGTCGATGACCAAACTCCCTTGTGGTCGACCCCTTGTGTGGGAGATCGCAGCGACCTCCTCCCACACATTTTTGCTTGGTTTTATTTTTGTGATTTAAGGGAGAATCTGCAGAGCCTCAGACATCAGTTTTTCTACCCCCCAGTAACACAAATTTCCCCCTTCTTATTTGGTGCTGCTTATTTGGTGTTCAAATTAATCTTTCACACAACGCTGGAACGTTTGAGAAAGAACTAATCACAACATGCCTCCATTCTTGTGAATCTTCGGAGGGTTTGTGGTTTTTCAGCGCTGATACATATCTCACTTTTTTTTTTAATTTTCTGAAAGAGAAAGAAAACAGTTTTAGCTTAAAGTGAGAGAACCTGTTTTACACAAGCCGTTTTTAAGGGCATATAGAACAAAGGTACATCTCATTACCCAAGTCCTATTATCTGAATCTTCGTCATTTTATTCATGTTCCACAGGTATTCTTAATCTGAATATAGCTGATGAATCAAAACGTT
The DNA here is from genome assembly GCA_023053685.1 of Diadophis punctatus similis. Classification (NCBI taxonomy): domain Eukaryota; kingdom Metazoa; phylum Chordata; class Lepidosauria; order Squamata; family Dipsadidae; genus Diadophis; species Diadophis punctatus. The sequence goes on from JALIGW010000005.1 coordinate 69,541,364, forward strand.
TTTATACCTCGTGAATACATTTATTTAGAACATTTACATGGCCGCCCAACTCACTCACAGTGACTCCAGGTGTCTAGAAAAATAAAACCTCGAATACAATGCCCAATAAACCTCCATCCGTTTCATGCATGTATGAAAGTTTCACATTTATTTATTTATTTATTTATTTATTTTGTTATTCTTATATGCCGCCCAACTCCCGAGGGACTCAGGGCGGCATACAACAAAGAGAAATACAAGAATAATCAAAAATTACAAAGAATTAAAAACAAGTACAAAATTTAAAACGGTTATTTAAAACAGCAACATCCATTCAGCACATACATACTTGGGGGGTAGGCTCAGGTGGAATTAAGCTGTCCCCCCCACCTGCAGGAATAGCCATGTCTTCACGGCTTTTTGGAAGGCCAGCAGAGTAGGGATGGTCCGGGTCTCTGGGGGTAGTTGGTTCCAGAGCACGGGGCCGGCCACAGAGAAGGCTCTCCCCCTAGGGCCTGCCAGCCGGCATTGCTTGGCCGACGGGACCTGGAGGAGGCCAACTCTGTGGGCCCTAACCGGTCGGAGGGAAGTATGAGGCAGAATGCGGTCCCGAAGATATCCTGGTCCTAAGCCATGAAGGGCTTTAAAGATGGTGATCAACACCTTGAATTGGACCCGGAGACCGATGGGCAACCAATGCAGCTGGCGGAGTATCGATGTCACGTGGGTGTACCTTGGCACACCCACCACAGCACGCGCAGCCGCATTTTGCACCAATTGAAGTCTCCGGATACTCTTCAAGGGTAGCCCCATGTAGAGCGCATTGCAGTAGTCCAAACGCGAGGTGACAAGGGCATGAGTGACCGTGAGTAGAGCCTCCTTCTCCAAGTATGGCCGCAACTGGTGCACTAGGCGAACCTGTGCAAAGGCCCCCCTAGCCACAGCGGAAAGATGGTGGTCCAATTTTAGCTGTGGATCTAGGAGGACCCCCAAGTTGCGGACCTGGTCTGAGGGGGTCAGTTTCACACCCTCAAAGACCAAGGAGGGATAGTTGTCATGAACCTTAGGAGGCAATATCCATAGCCACTCAGTCTTGTCAGGATTAAGTCTGAGTCTGTTCCTCCCCATCCAGATCTTAACTTCGTCCAGGCATTGGCACATTACATCCACTGCCTCCCTGAAGTCAGACGGGGTGGTGATGTACAGCTGGGTGTCGTCAGCGTACTGATGGAAACACACCCCATGTCTGCGGATGATCTCACCCAACGGTTTCATGTAGATGTTAAACAGGATGGGCGAGAGAACCGACCCCTGGGGCACCCCACATGATAGGGGCCTAGGGGACGATCTCTGCCCCCCTGCCAACACCGACTGCATCCGATCGGCAAGATAAGAGGAGAACCACCGTAAGACGGTGCCTCCCACTCCCAACTCGCCGAGCCGATGCAGAAGGATACCATGGTCAATGGTATCGAAAGCCGCTGAGAGGTCAAGTAGCACCAGGATGGAGGAGCTCCCCACATCCCGGGCCCGCCAGAGATCATCCATCAGGGCGACCAAGGCAGTTTCTGTACTGTAGCCGCGCCTGAAGCCCGACTGATAAGGATCTAGATGATCTGTTTCATCCAGGAGCTGCAGAAGCTGAGTCACCACCACCTTCTCCACAACTTTCCCTAAAAAAGGTAAGTTGGAGACTGGCCGATAGTTCTTCAAATCAGCTGGATCCAGGGAAGGCTTCTTCAGGAGGGGTCGCACCACCGCAGTTTTTAACGACTGCGGTACGGATCCCTCCCTCAAAGAAGCGGTGATCACCGCCTGGATCCAGCCGCATGCCACCGTCCTGCTGGCCGAAACCAGCCAGGAGGGGCACGGGTCCAATAAACAGGTGGAGGTACCCATCGCTCCCACAGCCCTGTCCACGTCCTCGGGAGAAACAGGCCCAAACTCCTCCCACAAAGATGGACTAGGACTGGCCCCTGTCAACTCTATGGACTCTGCCCTGCCAGAGTCCAAGTCCGACCGAATCTGAGCGACTTTATCCGACAGAAACTCAGCAAATTCCTCAGCTCTGCCTTGTAAGTGTTCCCCGCTCCCCCCTTTTCCGAGGAGGGAGCGAGTCACCCTAAACAAGGCGGCTGGGCGAGAATCCGCGGACGCAATAAGAGCGGAAAGATAGGATCGTCTTGCCGCCCTTATCGCCACTAAATAAGATCTGATGTAAATTCTTAATAGTGTTCGGTCAGACTCGGCCTTCTTGGGCCTCCAGCGGCGCTCCAGACGTCTCTTCTGGCGTTTCATCTCCCGGAGCTTCTCGGTAAACCAGGGAGCTTTCTGGGATCCACTGCCACGGAGAGGTCGCTTAGGCGCAATTCGGTCTAAGGCCCCTGATGCTGCGGTGTTCCAAGCAGCCACCAGGAAGTCAGCCGAATTGTGTACCAGGGTTTCAGGTATTTCCCCAAGTCCCTTTGGAATCCTTCTGGTTCCATTAGGCGCCTGGGGCGGAACCACCTAGTCGGTCCCGCCTCTCTGCGGGGGAGGAATGGGGTTGTGAAATCCAGCCTCAGTAGGAAATGATCTGACCATGACAGTGGGGTGATGACTATGTCCCTTATCTTCAGATCATCTCTCCACTGATGATTTCACTATGTACTACATAGATTTAAATGATCGGGTCACCCAGAAAGGAAATTGTAGTAAAATAAACACTGGTAGTGCACTTTGTAACACCTTTTAATCCAGCCATGCCCATCTCTCTCTCTCTCTCTCTCTCTCTCTCTCTCTCTCTCTCTCTCTCTCTCTCTCTCTCTCTCTCTCTCTCTCTCTCTCTCTCTCTCTCTGTGTGTGTGTGTGTGTGTATGACAAAGTAAGATAACAGCTCCAAGATTGCTACTCTTGATAAAAGTTGTTTATTGAATCAACTGACTTGTTCTCTTTACATCTATATCAAAGCTATTGATGATCAGGAATAAAACCTTAACTTTCCTAATGCAACAAGCACAAATTTGCTATTAATATATACAAATGAACACAGAGCCAACAATTTTGTATTTGATTTGAAATCTTACATGTTGATAATAAAAACACCCCTCTATCAATTTTTGTTTGCATTCACCTATCCTTGAAGCTCTCATATAGTTTATTCTAATTTTTATTTATTTTTATTTATTAGATTTGTTTGCCACCCATCTCCCTTTGTGGCAATTCTGGGTGGCTTACAACAATAAAAGTGAGTAAAACCACAAAGATTAAATCTCCAAGCCCGGATGGTATGGCAATGAATTCCATTGCTATGACTGACTTCCGCAAAACTTGCCTTACTGGCTGGGGACAATCGGCAAGGTTGTCCTGCACATCTGGGGGAACAGAAGGAGGACTCTTGGTGTGGATCTCACCAAGGTTATGGAGTTCACAGGCAGCCTCATACATTTGTATTCTACCAAGGTGTCTCTGTATTTCTCCAGGCCTAATTTATTTCAGCGTGATTACAGCAAATGGCCTCCGATCTGATCTAAACGTAGTTCATAAAATCATATATCAAAAAGTCCTTCCTGTCAATGATTACTTCAGTTTCAACTGCAACAATACACGAGCACAAACTTAATGTAGACTGCAGAAAATACGACTTCAGCAACAGAGTGATCAATGCCTGGAATGCACTACCTGACTTTGTGGTTTTCTCCCCAAACCCCCCAAACTTTAACCTTAGACCAGTGGTTCCCAACCTTTTTGTGATCGAGTACCACTTGGAGGTCCCGTACAGTCGCCGCGTACCACCTGGTTCCAGAGAAACTAAATTCGATCAGATATCACTTTATTTCCATAATTGTACCGTTCCTTTTTTGGCCCTGCGCCGCTGGGACCAGGTGGGTGGCGTGTGGCAACAGTTGCAAATCGTTGCCAGATTATCTTGTGTTAGGCAGTAAACATTTTTGTGAAGTAAAAAATAACTAACTAAAAATCGTTCATGACCCCGAAAGTGTTCGCATACCACCTGGAAGGCCCTCGCGTACCACTAGTGGTACACGTACCACAGGTTGGGAACCACTGCCTTAGACTGTCTACAGTAGACCTCTCCCCATTTCTAAGAGGTCTGTAAGGGGCGTGCATAAGCGCACCACTGTGCCTACCGTCCCTGTCCTACTGTCCTATTGTCCTCTATTATCGGTACTTTTTACTTATGTTATGTTTATACAAACAACTACTATCCTGTACATGTTTGACAAATAAATAAATAAATAAATAAATAAATAAATAAATAAATAAATAAATAAATAAATAAATAAATAAATAAATAAATAAATAAATAAATAAATAAATAAATTGAGTGGTAGAGTCAAGGTAGCATCAAGGTAGCCGCAAGCAATCCTGGCTAGATTAGCTTCATATTTATTGCTCCTTCCATTTGGGGATTGTGGTTAGTATTTTGCTGGTGGTGCTTGTTGTTGTTGTTGTTTCTTCCTTTTTTGGTAGATTGATTACAAACACCTCTGCAGAGGTGAGTGGAATTGTGCAGCTGCTTCATGATCACAACACTATGAATTATGGAGGCTTGACACATTAAGCTAGGCTGTTATGGCTTTTTCCCACTTTTGCAAGCAGGCTATGAATTATGAAGATGAGCTTCTGGGTTGGGTGACCGTTCAACTTCCTGTATCTAATGCACTCACCTGCCTGATGCTGAAAGAACCCGACCAATGCCACCATCTCCATCTCCCTTTCTTTATGAGGCTCTAATGATTTTATTTGTTCCCCAAAGTATTTCATTGACTTTGGCTTGACAACAGTGCTATAGGATAGGCTGTAGATTGAATGGGGCTGTCCCATTTCCACATTCATCTACTTGGAATGCTATTGCAGGCTTCAGCAAACAGTTCCAGAGAAAGGGAGTTGATAGTTTGACTGTTTCTCCTCAAGTGGGTTAGATAGGACAAGGCTCCAACTTTCTGAAGCTGGCTTGATGAAAGCTAAATCAGATCTCCTTTCTGACAAATGCCGAAGACTTTCAGGGTGTGCCTTTGTGAAATAGCTGCTCTATGCCCACCCCAGCTGTCTTTCTGGGAAGGCTGGGCATGCAAACCTTGGGGTGTCTTCAGACTGTGGGATGGGACTTGCAAGCAAATTTCAACAAATAGGCATTTGATTCCCCCAATGCTGGATGCAGGCAAGCTTTGTCAAGGTAGTGGTGCTAGGAAATAGCACACAGAGCCATCTAGTGGTTGTGTTGCCACAACAGGCCACCCAGGTAGTTCAAAATCTAGATGTTTAGGGCCATGTTTGGAAGGGTAGCTGTAGTGTTTCTCAACCTTGGCAATTTGTAGTTATATGGACTTCAAGTCCTAGAATTTTTCCAGCCATCATAGCTTCAAGTTGCCAAAGTTGAGAAACATTGTTGTAGAGCAGCGGTTCTCAACTTGGGGGTTGCGACCCCTTTGGGGATCGAACGACCCTTTCACAGGTGTCGGGAGACTTCGCCCGGATGCCACCATTTGGGTTATTTTACCCTCTGCGCATGCGCAGAACACTTTGCATATGCACAGAGGGTAAAAGAACTCAAATGGCGGCGGAGTGGTGGCGGGTGTGGCGGCGGGGTGGGTCGTGGTGGGGTTGCAGGGGCGGGTCGCGGGTCACAGCATTAGGAAGGTTGAGAACCACTGTTGTAGAGGCTCTATTTGACAAGTGTTAATGGAGAATAAGGGTGAGTAATAACTGAACATAGCACAAATGCCATGAAAAATGCAGAACAAGCACGTGATTTTATTTTATTTATTTATTTTAGTGTTCTTATATGCCGCCCTACTCCCTAGGGACTCAGGGCGGTGTACAACATGTAAAGAACAACTATAAATTACAGTATCAATAAAAATAACAGTTTAAATTTTTTAAAAAAACATTCAAACCATACATTCATGGGGGAGACCTAAGATATTAAATGGTCTCCAATCACCCCGCCTGCAGGAAGAGACATGTCTTAATGGCTTTTTGGAAGGCCAGCAAGGTGGGGATAATTTGGATCTCTGGGGGAAGTTGGTTCCAGAGAACAGGGGCCCCTACAGAGAAGGCCCTCCCCCTAGGTCCTGCCAGCCGGCATTGTTTGGTTGACGGGACCTGGAGGAGACCAACTCTGTGGGACCTAACCAGTTGAAGGGAAGTATGAGGTAGGACAGTGATGGTGAACCTTTTTCCCCTCGGGTGCCGAAAGTGCATGCGCGTGTGTTATTGCGCATGCGCGAGTGCCCACACCCATAACTCAATGCCTGGGGAGGGCGAAAACGGCTTTCCCCGCTCCCCTGGAGGCCCTCTGGAGGCCGGAAATGGCCCATTTCCCAACTTCTGGTGGGCCTGGTAGGCCCATTTTTCATCCTCCCCAGGCTCCAGAGGCTTCCCTGGAGCCTGGGGAGGGCAAAAACACCCTTCCCAGTCCCCCAGAGGGCCTCCGGAAGCCGAAAACGCCCTCCCAGAGCCACCGTACGAGCCAAAAATCAGCTGGCCGGCGTGCACATGCATGCTGGAGCTGAACTAGGCAATGGCTAGTGTGCCGGCAGATATGGCTCCGTGTGCCACCTGTGGCACCTGTGCCATAGGTTCGCCATCACTGAGGTAGGATGTGGTCCCGGAGGTAACCTGGTCCCAAGCCATGTAGGGCTTTAAAGATGATAATCAACACTTTAAATTGCACCCGGAGACCAATGGGCAACCAATGCAGCTGGCGGAGTATGAGTGTTGAGGTTGGGAAGGATCCTCTTTGAACAGAAGCTGTGAATTCATGCAGAGACAAAGCACATCTTAATCAGTCACTAAGGGTCAGGTGAGCCAAAGAGGAGGACTTAATTTATGGAAGTTTTCATGAAGGACATTATATTAAAACTGTAAGAAATGACAACATCTGAATTTTTGGAGCCCCTTCAGATTGTGACATCCTAAGTTGGCATTTCTCAATTTTGGCAGCTTTGAAGGCTGGCTGTGGATTTCTGGGAACTGAAGTCCACACGTCTTCAAGTAGCCAAGGTTGAAAAACACTGCCCTAAGCTGTAGTTTAAATAATGCCTAAATCCAATTCTGCTCAAAGTGGCAAGTATACAAGCTTGGCTAATTTAAACCTAAGTTGTTTTTTGTGTGACTTTAACATATTCGTCATAGCCTGTCAGAATGAAAGCTATTATCTTTCAAGGGGCTCTGTGACTAGGTTCACAAAAGATGCATACTAGCTCTGCATAGTAAATAGTTTGCATAACCATTGACACCATGTGTTAAACTTGGGTAGCATTAAACTTGGATAGCTTTTTTGCAGTTTGTAATGTGTGGTTTGGACCCTGAACATTTGCTAATGGTTAAATGCATTGTGCAAAGTGCTTCATTAAGTAATCAGGATAAAAGTCTGTTGTGTAATTACATCCTGTCCCTTTGCAACCAGCCAGTAGGACAACCAGTAGCAACTTTGGCTGGTAACATAAATGGCATATACTAACCTAGCGTTTCTAATCAGAAATGTATAAGAATATATCATCTCAGTAATCCTATTGCTATGTGCAATGGCATCTTTGTAAAATTCAGCTCCCCCATGATGACCAAGGCTTTGCTGTTAAGTTTAAAATATCATTTTGTAAAATATAGATCACTTTTATTTTCCCCAAGTTGAATATTCGAATGAGGTTCTCTGAGTCATTTCAGTAACTCTTACTGTTGGGATATGATGTGTTGTGATGTTATCTATCCTTAGCATTTGCTGAGCTACATTTCTTTTCAGTGGGGGGTGGGTGGGTGTTAAAATCCACAAGAGAATATTTAAGTCACACAAACACAACATACACTAATAGAAAAGTGTGACTATTAAAAACAAAAGACTAAAATGTCAAAAAATAGAACCCTGATAAAAACTATGGGGAAGAGACCAACCAACCAACCAACCAACATTAGAGGACATTCTTCAACAAGTCAATATTTTGATGGACATCAGAATGGGAAATCAGGGTGGGTGGCAGAGAAAACCCCCACTTTTACACATAAAAGAAGAGGTCAACGAACAAGGAAATATTAAAAGAAGGTTCTTTTATTAGAGGCAGCTTTCCAATTGGTAAAATGGATGCTAGTTTCTTTTAGTTTTTAGAACGTTTAGAACGTTGACATGAGAGACAAACATAAAATGGTAGCTCAGTGAAGAAATAACAGCCCAACCCAGGGATTTCTTTCATTTGAAAGGTACAGATGTTCATAGGTCAAACCAGGGGCCAGAATGGGGAGGGGTTTGAGAAAAATCAAGGTGTGTGGTCCTGGATATGTAATCAAAACTTTATCCCTCTGTGATTGGAGTGGGGCCCCAATCATACAGCTGCCATCTTCAACCCCTTTCCCTCCATAGATAAAGTAATTTGCCATCACTTTCTTCCAGGAGGTCCTTTTCCACTTCTTAGTTTACAGCCCTGCTCCTTCTTTCTGAATGGCATGTAGGAATGGCCTTGACAGAGGAGGAAGAATCGCAGACTCGACCACTGTCATGTAAACATTATCTCAGTCCACAAAGGAGGGAGGGTATGGGACAGGGGTGAGTTGCTCACTTACCCAGACCGGTGTGCTGCTCCGCGGTCCTTCATGCTTTGTGCGCGTGCGTGCGTGCACGCTACGCGCGCGTGCCCCCTCGCGCAATTTTGCTTCTGCGCATGCACGGAAGCAAAATTGTGCCGAAATCTTGCAAGGGGATGCGCGCACGAGAGAGATTTTGCCGTGATTTTACTTCCGCGCATGCGCAGAAGCAAAATCGCCCAAAAATTCACAAAAAAGAGATGGCGATGCGCGCGACTGCCCGGTGGAGACAGTACCGGAGCAGTCGCACGCAAATTGAGTTATCGGCGGGTCCCTACCGAAGCTACGCACTGGACCGCACCGGTAGGAACCCACCCCTTGTATGGGATATCATTTCACAAGAGACTTTCTCAAGTTTTCCAGAGAGTAAAAGGAAAGGAGGAAAAAATACTTTTGAGTTTTGCAAGACTGATGTTAGCCCTTTGAGATGATCCAGAGAAGAAGCACATCCAGGAACGCTACCTCTATCCTTACCTTAAGGTTACATTAACTGTCTTGCAAGACAGAAGTAATTTCTCCCTTCCTTCCAGTGGTGAAATCCAATTTATTTTACTACCGGTTCTGCGAGTGTGGCTTGGTGGGCGTGGTGTGGCTTGGTGGGTGTGACAGGGGAAGGATACTGCAAAATCTCCATTCCCTCCCCACTCCTGGGGGAAGGATATTGCAAATATCCTTCATTACCACCCCACTCTGGGGCCAGCCAGAGGTGGTATTTGCCGGTTCTCTGAACTACTCAAAATTTCCGCTACCGGTTCTCCAAACTACTCAAAATTTCCACTACCGGTTCCCCAGAACCTGTCAGAACCTGCTGGATTTCGCACCTGCTTCCTTCCCTTTTAATCTCAAGAAAACTTGGCAGGTGCCTTCCAACCGTCCCCATCTTCTGTGGACTGAAATATCTTTTACATGACAGTGATCTGATCTGCGGCTCTTCCTCCTGTCTCCCAAGGTCATTTGCACATACCACTACATATTCAACCCATGTACTAGCTCAGCTCAACAGTTATTCTGTTGAGATTTTACCTAGCTGGGAAAACCCTAGAGCTGAGCAGAACGTGGTCACCTGAATACATCTGTGCACATTTTTGGCAGCATTATAAGGAGTAGTTTGCTTGGTACCTTCTTCTACTGTGTCTTTTGACTTCCTGTCTACTCTAAAGCCCCAGGACTCCCGAACAAACTCCCATCTCGCTATTCAAGAAGTTCAAAGCTACTTCTGTACAAGGACAATATTGACTAGAGGCTGCCATCTGCTGATATTCTTTTCAAGTTCAAAAGAAGGAATTTGAAAGACGGTATGCTTATCCTTGTGTGGCTCAAATCCAACCAGAATGTAAGAGCCATTGCAGAGCCTGGAGTCTCTCCTAGGTAAGAAAAAAATGGTATGTGCTTTATAACAAAAGTTGGCTAAAATTGTAATCTTCTGCTCAAGGTCTTTAATAATCTCATTGTATTATTGATTTTCCAGACTTCTGTTCCTAGATAACCAAGATTCAGGAAGATTAAAAAAAATTATAAAATTATAAATGGCAGCTGATATCAGGCTATGTAACATGAATTTAATACGAAACACCAAATGTCAACCACACATTAGCAATAGCAATAGCACTTAGACTTATATACCGCTTCATAGTGCTTTACAGCCCTCTCTAAGCGGTTTACAGAGTTCAGCATATTGCCCCCAACAATCTGGGTCCTCATTTTACCCACCTTGGAAGGATGGAAGGCTGAGTCAACCTTGAGCCGGTGAGATTTGAACAGCTGAACTGCTGAACTTGCAATCAGCTGAAGGTTGCAGTGCTGTTTTTAACCACTGCACCACCTCGGCTCTTAAGCAAACCAGTACTTTACAAACTATCTAAATTATCATAGTCTTCTTCAAAATCAACAACCAAGTGGACTGGAAGATTAAGGAGGTGGGAGTAATGTTTATTCGTTTGTAAATCCTGCAAACACAAACATACACAGCCACCAACAACAGATCCTGGTACTTAGCAATTGTCTTGATGAATTTAAAATCAGCTTTTTATTTAAGCTAAATAGATATATTAATTTCTTAGGAATGGATCCTTTTTTTCATCCTTGAATGTATTCAGTTGAAAGTTCTCACACTGGGAACTCTCTGCCTCAGGAACTGTATCAAAAGACCACGATTCGGCTTGTCGCTTAACCATCATTCTGTTGTTCTTTTTTCCTGATGCTGTTTTCCCTTCAGACGGTGAAAAAGAGAGGTGTGCATGCTGATTATTATATGGTAGATTTTTTAAAAAAAATATAAGCCATCCAGAGTCACCTGTGTATGAGTCGGGCAGCTATATAGATGTGTTTAATAAATAAACAATGTTATAAAGAAAGGGCAGTTTGTTTTTTTATGAGGTTGTTTACCTGAAGGCTTCACATGGTTCCCAGCCAGCTTAGATGTACCATCCATTATTATGCAAAAATGTAGTTAGCAGACACACAGAGGCATTAGGAACAGAAAGCAGGAGGCTATCAGATTAAGGTATTCAATCAATCAATCAATTACTATCCAAATATTTGATGATTGAGACTGTTGCTTGTGTTGTTTTTATCCTTTTAATTACTATCTTATTATTGTTGTTTTTATAGTATTTTTTATAATATACAGCTGTTCTTATATAGCAATAGCAATAGCACTTAGACTTATATACCGCTTCATAGTGCTTTACAGCCCTCTCTAAGCGGTTTACAGGGTTCAGCATATTGCCCCCAACAATCTGGGTCCTCATTTTACCCACCTCAGAAGGATGGAAGGCTGAGTCAACCTTGAGCCGGTGAGATTTGAACAGCTGAACTGCTGAACTGTAGTGCTGCACTTTAACCACTGCCCCACCTTGGCTCTGTATATGTTGTACACCGCTCTGAGTCCCCAGGGAGTAGGGCGGCCTATAAGAATAGCTAAATAAATAAATAAATAAATAAATAAATAAATAAATAAATAAATAAATAAATAAATAAATAAATAAATAAATAAATAAATAAATAAATAAATAAATAAATAACCACTTGCTAACAACCACTAAGAACTTTCTGTATCTCTCTACTGCCATGGAGTGGACATCTAAATTTTTGCCACCCAGAACTGGCAACTATAATTTCATTTCTTTCTGTTTCTCCCACATTTTCTACTAATCCCAGGAAATTTTAAACCTGCCAGCTCTAGCAGACATACAAGGAATCTCACTGAACGTTCAGTAGCACTGAATTTTAGGAAGTATCCTTAGGACCGGGCTTTGTGTTTGCTAACATTGTCAGACAAAGATCACAGTGACATGGCTTTTTGAAGTTTAAGCACAAGAAAGAATTTCTTTTTCCCTCCCCCAAACTTCAAATACAGCTATTTCTCCTCATTTCTGCAGGGTTGGTGCAGTCCAGTGCGTGACATGAGCAAAGCCAAATCGAAGGAAAACAGACATGTCTGGGGAAGTTGTAGAAACATAAACAAAAGAATTCCACTCTTCCATGTTATCAGTTATATAAAAAGCTCAGATCCTTTTCCTCAGCCAAGAGGTTATATCAGAGGGTGACAAAACTGATGGCAAAGGTTTTGGGATGAGGGTGGGGTCGGGGAAAACCCAGTTTATCTTCCTGTTGGGTTATGAAGTTCAGAATCCAGTTTCCTCCTTCTAAGGAATTCCTTTGATAGCTTTGTTATTGTGACATGATTAGTAACTAGCTTTTAAAAAAAAAAATTCCCAAGAAAAAAGTTTGTTTGTTTGTCCCTTTGTCCCTTTGTCCCTTTCTTTCTTTCTTTCTTTCTTTCTTTCTTTCTTTCTTTCTTTCTTTCTTTCTTTCTTTCTTTCTTTCTTTCTTTCTTTCTTTCTTTCTTTTCTCTCTTTCTCTTCTTTTCTTTCTTTTTTCTCTCTCTCTTTCTTTTTCTTTCTTCTCTATCTCTATTTCTTTCTATCTCTATTTCTTTCTTTCTATCTCTATTTCTTTCTTTCTTTCTTTCTTTCTTTCTTTCTTTCTTTCTTTCTTTCTTTCTTTCTTTCTTTCTTTCTTTCTTTCTTTCTTTCTTTCTTTCTTTCTTTCTTTCTTTCTTTCTTTCTTTCTTTCTTTCTTTCCCTCCCTTCCTCCCTCTCTTTCTTTCTCTCTCTCTCCCTCTCTCCCTCCCTCCTCCCCCTCCCCCTCCCTTCCCCCCTCTCTTTTGTGATTAAAAATTTAGCCACAAGCCTTTCTATGGGGTTTTCATAGTGATTATTTCTCACCACATTACTTTCCAGTTATAAGATCGAGGCTAATCTAAAAGTAGAAATATAGAAATATCTCTGATAATTGGAGGTTGATGGAGGAACTTAAGACGTGCAGTAGGAAAGGTTCTACTCTATTGCCGAAATAATCATCGACGGCTAGACATTCTGTACTGTACTGATCCTATAGGGAATTATCTTATCCAGAGTTCTACACTGCAAGCCAATGAAAAGAATAGATATTGATCACAATTACTTTCTTCCAGGACTGAAAATACTGATGGTGACCTAACGGATGGTGTCAGATGCTAAGTACTGAGTACTGGTTTCGATACTCAAAATTTTTGATGCTTCTAAAGTCACTTCATTGTGGTTGATAAAACACGTGGTGATGCATTCTCCAAAGGTTGGTAGAATATTTTGTAGGAATATCAGTCTGTTTGGGAACCTGGCCATTATCTTGATCTGCAATGTAAACCAAGGCATCATCTTAAACCAGTGTTTCTCAACCTTGGCAGTTTGAACATGTGTGGACTTCAACTCGCAGAATTCCACAGCCAGCAACGCTGGCTGTGGAATTCTGGGAGTTGAAGTCCACACATCTTCAAACTGCCAAGGTTGAGAAACACTGTCTTAAACCATAACAGAATTTCTTTATTTGGGCATATATTACCTTTGGCATTATGTTTTGTTAACCTGGTTTTGGTGTGTGATGTGAATCTTGCCATAAGATTGTAATTGATGTCAACTACTTTGGTATGAACCTGAAAGTTTCACTTCCCAAGTAGACAGTGTTAGCATTCGATAAGTCGATCTGCATAAAACACTTCCCGTAAATGGATAACAGAGATGAGCTCCTGATACAGTTGAAAATTATATATATATATATATATATATATATATATATATATATATATATATATATATATATATATATATATATATATATATGTATATATGTGTGTGTGTGTGTGTGTGTGTGTGTGTGTGTGTGTGTGTGTGTGTGTGTGTGTGTGTGTGTGTGTGTGTGTGTGTGTGTGTGTGTGTGTGTGTGTGTGTAACATTTTTTGCTGATAAATGAAAATAAAGGGAGACTATTATAGATCTATTTCGAGCTACTTTGCTCTCATCAGATAGCCATACCCGTAGTGGGAATTGAACCTATGAAATAGATCTATAATAGTCTCCCTTTATTTTCATTTATCAGCAAAAAATGTTACACATATAGACAATATAGTTTGTCGACTATAGAAAACTGCCTGGATGGTCCCAGGAGGGGCTGAAAGGCAAAAGGAAGCTGTGATGTTTCCTTCCATACACCAGGATGACTCAACAGAATAAACATATATATATATATATAAAATCAAGAGTGGAAAAATTCAACAAGCCCTCGCTATGTTAGTTTACAGGACTGAGTCACGTTGGCACTCCATATATTTACATGAAGCGAATTGTTTTGGGAGTTGCATAACGTTTTTAATTGACTAAAAGCCAAAGCTCATGAGATCTGCTTGGAATGAGAATGTTGCAAAATGGGGATCTAGCACAGCTGCCTCTCCCCACGTTGTAATAATAACCTACGACACAAATGTACTGATTGCAAAGGGTCACATGTAACATGCTTGAGTATGAAATGGGTGAGGTCCAATGCAGGTAGTTCCTGACTTACAACTATCTGTTTAGCGACTATTCAAAGTTACAAAGATACTGAAAAACTGACTTATGACCCGTCCTTACACTTATGACTGTGACAGCTTCTCCTATGGTCAAAATCAAAATCCGGGTGCTTAGCAACCAGCGTGCATTTATGATCGTTGAGCATCCCAAAGTTGATGTGATTGCCAAAATACGATGGTTCTCCAATTTCAGCTGTCTTCCTTTGTCTTTATTTTCAGCGACGCTGCCCTTCTCTGAGCCAGAAAACAGCAAATAAATAAAGGCACAGCGGAAAAATAATATTCACCTTTCATTCTTGCCCCTGAGTGAAATTAATAAGCACAACTATACACCTGGAATAGGCAGGATGTACCTGTCACCAAAACAGCAAGCTGTTTGAAATATATTGAACACAAGCTTATTTATAAAATGGTTCACCTGCTGCTTAAATTTTCTTTTGCAGATGAATTAAATCTCGGAGAAATAAATAAACGGAAACAGCAGACTTTTCCTACAGAGGGAACCCCAACTGTTAAACCTCTCCTGGCAACCAAAAGAATTGAAAGTCATTTTTTTAAAAAATATGTAGCTATCAGCTGCTACTTGCTCATCTCCAATTTCACTAGGGATACAGAGGTGGTATTCAGCCGGTTCGGACCGGTTCAAGTGAACTGGTAGTGGCCATTTTGAGCAGTTCAGAGAACCGGAAAATACCATCTCTGGTTGGCCCCGCCCTCCCACCCCCGCCGTTCCCTGTCCTATATTCCCTTGTTTTTTTACCTCAGCTGATTCGCGCCTCAGCTGAGCTGAGCTCAGCTCATCAGCGCTGACTCCGAGGGTGGTCTTTGAGTGCTGCCATGTTTTCAAGCTGCGCGTGTGAACAAAGTACATGCGCGGAAGGTCGTGCATGCGCGCGCTCAAATTTTTGGTGCTGCTGGGCAAACCTGTAGGTAAATTATGTGAATCCCACCCCTGCAGGGGTAGATAGATGGAGATGGCCTTTCTCAGATGACGAGATCATAATTCAATTCTCATTGATCAGGAAGTGCCACCTGTCCAAACAATGGATGAAGGTGCATGAACTTGGTGTACCAACCTAGGCAGATTTGTAAAGAGAGAGAAGTGGCAAAATGGCTTACATCTGCGATTGCTTGCATCTGGTCAAACTAAGTCCAAACTAGATGGAGCAGCAACCCATTTGCGTACATGAAGGTCTTCTTAATCACCTATAAACTAAGCGGGGGGGGGAGTAGTGGTGTTCTGACCAGGGGTGGGTTCTAACTTACCTCGCTGCCGGTTCACTTCCTCCCGCGCCGCGTGGCTGCGCGCATGCGCAGTGCAAAAAAATTCTAAAAAATCCCCCCAAAAGCCAAAAACAAGATGGCAACGCATGCACAGTGCCAGAAACTCGGCTTTTGCACATGCACAAAAGAAAAAAACCCTGGAAAAAAATTTGAAAACAAAAATCTGGGAAATTTTTTTTTAAAAATAAAGATGGCAGCAGCCATGGACCGGCACCGACTGACTTGATTGTGACGTCACCAGTGCTTTGCTACTGGTTCAGGCAAACCGGTCCGAATTGGGAGGAACCCACCTCTGGTTCTGACCCAGCTCCCCAAACACAACAAACCCTCTGAAGTGAACTCAAAGTTTCCTTTAATTAGGAGTGCTGGCAGCCCTGAAAAAAATTCTCTCACAACGCAGGCTAACATGTCTGTCCAACCGGAAGATGAATAGTTGTCTGCCACATCTATTCATCTCCGCCTCCTGCCTTTTATCCCCAGAGCTAGGGTGGGGCTTCGTTAGCATCGGTGGCTCTTCCTTCCCAAGGATCGGCCCATGGATTTCCACTGCTCTCCTTTCCTCTGCCTTCTGTGCATCTGCACGTCAGGCACTGGACTCAGCTGTTCCTCCTCTTCCTCATCAACCACCTCCAGACCTGGGGAGTGTTGACTCTCCATCTGAGGGCTGACGGACAGCCCAGGCTCTGCCTCTGTCTCTCTCTCTCACTCTCTCTCTCTTCCAACTCCACTCTGTCTTCCTCCTCGGAGCTCCCAGGTTGCCTTCCCACGCCTCCTCCTCCTCTGATTCGGCTGCTGGAGGGGCTGCTGGAGGGGCCGACAGGCCACAACAATTGGCAATGCGAAAGACCATTGTTATTTCAAGGAGTTTAGTGACATCATTTTGATTTCTCATTCAGAATTATGATGGTGAGAGAGAAGTTCCCTGAGGATGGACTCCAGCACAAATCTGAAAGCTTGGAAGACTAAACCTCTGGTCCCAGTGATTGACCCAGATTGTATCATGCAACATTATCCTGGGACACGTATATTTGCCTTCATTCATCAAAATTATGAGCTCATTCTGAGTGAACCTTGTCACAATGTGATTTTTAGATTGTCAGCTGTACTCATATGTCAGACTTTATGACCCAGAGATTCATAGCAAAGCAAAGCAGTCACATGAAGAGTGAACTGCGCATATGCACATTCCATTCTATCCTCCATTCTTTCTCTGCTGCTAGTCCTCTCAGAGAGAGGACGTATGTCTTTAGATTGTCAAGATGTAGTTATTGAGATTTATTGTTTTTGTATTCTTTTATACTGAAATAAATATCTTGTTATTTTTAGATTTTATACTCGAGTTTCTTTTGTTAGGGATTAGCTCCAAGATTTCACCACCTCTAAGGCTTATTTTCTAATTCCGTCAAACCTGCATGTTTTTAACTCCTGTTTGCTGATTAAAGGAGAAGGAGGGATCATCTTTACATAGTGGCAAACCTGTGAAAATCTCTCACTTTCAATTCCCATCCCAGAGTCATGGGTCAGCCAGTCAAGGTCAGGTTTTGCAGTGTTCTGATCTTAGCAGGGCCACAGAGTCATGGTGGTAGGTTTGGATAAAACCTTGGGGTTGTTGCTGCTTGTTGGGAGCTTCTCCACAAAACCTAGCACTGGGTACTGTGGAAATTGGATATCTCTGCTATTGTTATTAAGGAGCTCTTGTTAGCTTGTAATTGATTTGGATATCATCTTGCTTGATATTTAAGTTTTCTATGTTATGTTTTTAACTGGTGGCACAGGGCTCGATGGTTAAAATGGTTAGAATGCAGTATTGCAGGCAAACTCTGCCCACAGCCTGGAGTTTGATCCTGATGGAGCTCAAGCTTCCCATCCTTCTGAGCAGGGGTCCCCAAACTTGGCAACTTTAAGACTTGTGGACTTCAACTCCCAGAATTCTCCAGCCAGCTATGCTGGCTGGAGAATTCTGGGAGTTGAAGTCTACAAGTCTTAAAGTTGCCAAGATTGAAGGCCTCTGCTTCTGAGTTGGAAAAATGAGGAACAGATCAAATATGCAAATAATGCATCTACATTGTAAACAGCCCAGAGAGTGCTATAAAGCCCTATTGGATGGTATATAAACCTAAATGCTATTGATATTGCTATCTAACTCTGTTTGCTTGAGCTAATAATATAGCTTAAAATCCCTTTGGATCCTAAAAGCACCAATTGCCTGAGCACCTGATCACTTCCCTGGATGCTGGGCAAAACAGGGAGATATGTTTATGAACCCATAAAAAAACCCCAACAAAATTAATGTGGGAGGATATCTACAGAACCTCAACATTTAAAAAATACTTGGATGTTTTTTAACTTGTTGAGTGACCAACAGGCAAATCTACTACTATGGCTTAGCTTATAAGATGCTGCATGATTCTTCTTTAGGCCATGGCAGATGTATAGATCCTGTCCTATGGATCCGTGCCATGACAGATAAGTTGGTACCGTGTTTCCCCGAAAATAAGACCCTGTCTTATATATTTGTTGCCACCAAAAATGGCACCAGATCTTATTTTTAGGGAAGGGGGGATGTCGTCCACTGACTCAGCTCACATGCGCGCGTCACCCCTGGTCTCTTTTTTGCTATCAGAGGCCTTCAGGAACTTCTTTGTCTGGCAAGGCCAGCAAGGCTTTCCTGAAGGCCTCTGCAGCCGATAACAGAGCTCCGGATCAATCGGAAGCTCTGTTATCAGCTACAGAGGCCTTCAGGAAAGCCTTGCTGGCTGCAGCAGAAGAAATGGGCTGAGGTGTGCGAGGCCTGGCTGCAACTGTCTGAAGGTAAGTAGTAGAGCAGCTCCACCCCCCCATCCCCACCCTAGCTTAATTTTTACCTTGAGTGGGCGGTGTTAAGGAGAATAAATCTCCATAGAGGTGATGTTGATCTTTCTCTCAGAACTCAGACATTTAGAAATAAAGCCGAAGTTAAAAGTCTAATAGAAAATATTTATTTCGGTACAAAAACAATAAATTCTGAATAATTACATTCTTGCTAATTAAATGCGACCGATCCGGTCAGAGCCAAACCACAAGAGAACAATGGAGAATCAGGAATGCACACATGCACATAAGGTCACATCACGTGTTCTGCTTATAATAGAATGTACCTTAATATTAGGATAGGGATGCATCACCCTGCATAGACATACAACTGACAATATTCACTATGTGGGGTCTTAATTAGGGCTTTTTTTTGGGGGTGGTGGTAGGGTTTATATTGGACGCACGTGCAAAAATCAAGCTAGGACTTACTTTCTGAGTAGGTCATATTTTCGGGGAAACACGGCAGTTCCTGGGTAACAGGAGATTTGTGGGTGGATATCGTGAGCACAAATTTACAATAGGTGGTGAAGCAGGCACTGACCATTCACTTCTGTGGTGAGGACTATGGTAATGCTATTCATCATCCCAAGGGCAGCCACAGCATTTAAATTTCATTCCAGTACTCATAAGATATGCATATAGTGGAACCAAAATAGCATATGACTTGATTGTACCTGATATTTTTATTTCTTCTATTCAATCATGCTTGATTATCAGATACTGCCTGGACGAATCCCTGCAGTTTTCTTGGCAAGGTTTATCAGAATTGGTTTCCCACCGCGTCCTTCCTAGGACTGACAGAGGGACTGGCCCAAGGTCATCCCGCTGATTTTACGCCTAAGCCAGAACTAGAACTCACAATCCCCTGGTTTCCAGCCTGAGGTCTTTACCGTCATACCAAACTGGTTCTTAATGTGGAGGTAATCCATTTTAATTCATAAAACATTCCTGCATTTGAGTAACTGTTGTTCATTCATGGCATTTAAAACCCGGTTCTCACTGAACCACAGTTGCAACAATCGGATACAAAACAGCCACTTCACAATAATTGCTGGAAAGTTGAATTCAGCACTAGCAGAGGGCCTCATATCTTGGCCCTAAAAGCTGCCCATTTAGCAGGGGAATTCTGGGAGCTGAAGTCCACACATCTGAAAAATTGCCAAGACTGAGAAACACTAGCTTAAACTGATAATGAGCTTGTGTTTGTTGCATGCACGTTTGCTATCAGCACTTTGGTAATACATAGCAGATCCGTGGCTCCATTCTTTGTGGATTTGATTTTTTTTCCATTTCAGTTTTAAAGCCCGACAGCTTGATACAACTGGGAGCATTCAGATCTGGGATCCACACTGAGGGAGGGGTCGATTCACCAAATATGTCAAATAAGCCTTTGGCTGTATATGTTCTTAGAGAAATGATTTACAACCCATGTGCTGAGAAATATTAATGGGAACTCTGCTGTAAGAAGAATTAATGAATTTCTTTGAAAAAGTTATGTCACCCTTTGGGCTTTAAACTGGTTGCAAGGGAAACCAGGCAAGGCTGTACTATGAATTTACTATGAGTTTCCCATCCTCTTTTCCCTACCTTTCTTCCTTGATCAGTAAAGAAGTTTTCTTCCTTCTTCCAAAAAAAAAAAAAAAAAAACACATCAAACTTATTTTGGGATAAATATGACCATTTCAAATGGGCAGGAAATACCGCTGCTGATTTTTGGCAATTGCCAAGAAATTGAGGTCTGGATCATCAGATGTAGCCTGAGTTGCCCACCATCACTTGAGATGAATGGCATATAAATTTAATGAATAAATAAAACCCGAGGGAATCAGATAGCTCACCCCTTCCTTGCTTTAGAGCAGTGTTTCTCAAATAGTGGGGTGGGGCCCCCTGGGGGGCATGGAGCGATGCCAAGTGGGCATATGTGACCCCGGGGAACATGTGTGGTCCCTCTCAATTGATTCCCTTGGATGGGGAGTGTTTCCCCAGTTGCACGCTGCTCTGAGCCCGGAAGAGAAGGTGGCCAGGCGGGGCGGAGCGGCTGCGTGGGTTCTTGTTGTTCTTTGCGGGCACCGCGGTAGCCATGAACGGTGTGGAGAACCTGCTGCTGGACAAGGAGGAGCATCCTCTGCAGCTGGGCAAAAGCTTTGAATGGCACCCTAAAGCCTCCTTCCACACCATTTGCTGTGAGTGCCCAGCAGAGGCGGCGCTTATGGGCCAGGCCGACGACCCCAAAACATCGGCTTGATTAAGCTGGCCTGGCCCCGTGTCAAAAGAGGGCCCTAACCATGGTAGCCTATGCCTGTCTAACCGAAAACAGGCTCCACTGAGTTCAGTGTGACTTACTCCCAGGTAAATGGGTAGAGCAGCCTTCCCCAGCCAATAGTTTGCTCAGCTTATAATAAGTAAAATAATAAATATTAACACTAAAATTCCATTGGGGCCCAGATTGGAGAATTGGGGGCGCATGAAATGTTTACTTCTTCCTAGGGGGGCGTAACAGAAAATAATTGAGAAGCACTGCTTTAGAGCTAACGAAGAATGGAAGACCCACATCACCTTAGTCTGGTTTCTTCTTGATGGGACCCGGAGGCAAACAAAGAATGAATCTACACATAGGAGCCTTTCTTAATTAATTGACCAATTGATTGGACAGTGATGTATGCTCTTTGTAGTGATAATGTGGCAACAAAGTTATTTCTCTGGTCATATTGTGCAGACAGAGACTGATTGGTGGTCCTATTTAGGGTAAGGAGGGCCCATGAGAACGCTTGTACGGCTATGGAGAGGATTATTGTAGGCATCTGTCTGATAAAGTCAGTTAGATTCCCTTGGAGTTGGAATCTAGTTGTACAAGTCCTAAAGAAGTGCCTTCCCTGTTTGGGAAGAGTTTGAACCTGATTGCAGAAGGTGACAGATGGTTGAGTCGAGGCAATGGTAAAATCCCAAGCCTGGACTGGGAAGTCAAACATCCTGGAAAAGAGATAATCAAGAAGCTCAAAAGGAAACAAAAAGACCAAAACTCTCCTCTCCAACAATCCACAGCCAGATAAGCAGAGATTAACCCCAAGATTAATGTCAGACCAACAATCAAACAGTAAACAATAGCCCAATCAAGGAACTACCAACTCAAAACAACAATCGTAAACAACACCCTAATCAAGGAACCACCCAGAACATTCCCACCAGCACTGACAGGGCTGCTTCAGCGGTGGGTTGCTCCCGGTTCGGACCGGTTCTTAGAACTGGTGGTGCCGGCGGTGGGAGGCTCCGCCCACCCTCCCGGGATGCTTCTGCACATGCGCAGAAGCATTGCGGGCAAGCGCACCCGTGAACCGGTACTAAAGGGTTTTAGAACCCACTACTGTGCTACTTGTATATAAATAGCAAACCCCACTCTCTTCTAACACTGATGATGTTATCTAGATGGGTAAGGAAATGTCTGCAAGAAATCAACCAAGCTCAGAAAGCATCAAAGATCTCACAGTTCAACCCTAAGCTACAAGTATTCTTTTCTATTGGTATCCTGGAGGGAGAAGTCGCAAACCATTCCATATAATTGTGGAGTAAAGTACATGAACTACATGAAGAAATCCATGGAAGTATCAGAAGATAATCTTGATATGAAGGAGACTTCACTTTTTTTTTGCCACAATAGTTTGTTGTCCAAATCTTCAGCATTATTTCTGAAAGTCACACAGTAAATGGCTTATAGGCTACATATCACCTGTATGTTCTCAACCTTTATGCTTTTATTACACCTGGTACATTTTTCTTGCTTCATTCTAAATAAAAATCTTGATTCAGAATTTTTGTAGCATCTACTGAATATGTCTTGACCCTTTGCATGAATTAAAGGCTGAAGTGTCTGTTTTTAAAGAGCGTATTGTACAGAGTGTTGGAAGATTTTTCTGGGTGTGACAACTCTATTTACACTTGTTCTACTCCCACTTCTACTTTCCTATTTCCGCTATTTTCAGAAAATATTAATGTTGCTATTCTTCAAATTATCTCAGTGAATAAGGGTGGATCTTGAGCTCTATAAACTGTGGGTGAAATTGCACCTTTGCACTGGATAAACACATATTGGCTAATTGACTTTTGTAATCTTTCTGTGTAAAAGGCAATTCCTGGATCACACTCAACAGTGCTCAAAGTTCAGTCACACCCATTGGGCCTCTGCAGCTATGAAGATAAAAGGGTGGAGTTTCTACAGAGAACCTGGGAAAATACTTAGCTTCACCTAGTGAATTCTACAGCACATACCATAGGAATTATTATATATTTTGGATCCCTCTTCACATGAGTTTCAGCATCAACACAGGTTGATAACTCATGTGCTGTTTGGGTCTTACTGTTTCTGGTATAAATAACAGAACAACAGAGTTGGAAAGGACTTAGAGGTCTTCTAGCCCAATCCTCTGCTCAAGCAGGAAACCCAATATCAGTGTTGGCAAACGTTTTCGGCACTGAGTGATGAAATGGGAGTGTGCATGCACACGCGCGTGCCAGAAACCAGAAGACCAGGGGGCCGGTGCGCATGCCGGGAAGATGATCTTCTGGTCTCTGGTGTGCACATGTACACCGCAGAGGCGGGTTCCTAATTTTTTTACTACCACTCTGTGGGTGTGGCTTATTTTGTGGGTGTGGCTTGCCAGCCATGTGACCGGGTGGGCGTGGGCCTCGGGAGCTTGGCAGCGGCTGGAGAAGCGGGGGGCATTGCCCACCCGCAATGCAGCCCCCCGCAGCGGGAGCAGCAAGACCGCGGCAGCGGTTCTTCTAGGAGGCTCCATCCGGCCTGAATGCTTCTCCCCATTCGATGATCCTAGGCTCCTGCCACCCGTTCCCCCTCCCCTCAGCAGCTCGAGAAGCCTCAAACGTGCGAAAATGCCGAGGATCATCACGGCGCGTTCGTGGCTTCTCGGACTGCTGAAGGGAGGGGAATGGAGATAGCTCCTGCCGCCCGTCCTTTCAGCGTCTCACGTGCTCCCTCAGCCATCCTCCCCTGCTTGGACACACTGTGGGGTAGGAAGGCAGTGCATGCGCAGTGCCAGAAGCTCGGCTTCTGGGCATGCGCAGAAGAATTTTTAAAAAAAACTTTTTTTTTTTAGACTTCCGGTTTTGGAGCGCTTCATCGCAGACATCCCTCGTTGGATGCCTTTCCGATCTTTGTTAAAAGCCGCCAGAACAGCTGTCTGGCGGCTTTAAAATCTCTTCCCCGGGCAAAGGGGAGAGATGAGAGCCTGACAGGAGGGGTAGAGCCCCCCCAGCACCTTAGGAGCCATCTGGTAGGGCGCGAAGGGAGAGCTCCCCATGCAGCCTGTCTCCAGCTCCGAAGATCAGGAAACCTCTGCCTTTGCAGAGCTAGATGGAGTGACCAGCCGCTGCTTCAAAAATGGGATTTATAACTACATTTAAACTATAGAAGCAGACAGAGAGAAACAGGCGTGAGATGGGCAAGTACTGAAACCTCTTTTTTTCTTTTTTTTTCAACTCCTGGGTAAGCTTTCACTTCGGCAAGGGAACAAAGGAAACAGAGTAACAATATGGCGATTGAGAAGTGAAAGTGACTTTCGTTTCCCCAGAGGCTTTTTTTTTTCTTTTTCTCTCTCTCTTATGGAAACTTTTAACTTGGAAAAATGGTTTTTTCTTTCTCTGTCTCCTAACTCTGGATTAAAGTTATAATAGAAATATTTTCAATAATAAAAGACTATCTGATTTTTAAACTGGAAAGAACTTTAATCAGGCATCTGGCTTTCTTTCTTTTTTGTACTCTTTTGAAACACCAATGGCTTCAAAGTTTGGAAAGATTGTTTTGACTAAAAGAAATGACTATTCATCTGGATATATTTCTAAAATGCAACTTAACACTGAGCTAACACCTCCACAGCTTTTGACACCTGAAAATTTATTAAATAATTTAAAGATTATGAAACATGAACTTACTTTGGAATTTAACCAGAAAATAAGTGAGATAGACCATAAGATGCAGGCTGCTTTGAAGAATATGAATCAACAACTAAGATTTGATGTGTTAGAGGTTTGCAAAGGCTTAGCAACAAATATTGAAGTTTTGGCAGAACGTATTGAAACAAATAAACAAGCTTTGGCAACTTCGGTGAATTACATAGATAAAATCCAAAATGACATTGCAAATTTTGAAAAAGAGGTCTTAATGACTCAGTTCAGATCTATGGAAGTTGCTATAAGGATTAGAGGTTTGAAAGAAGGATTATATGAAAATTTAAAAGGCAGGATGGTTGACATATTGGATCAGGTGTCTGGAATTTCTAAAGCGGAATTGGCTATACAAATCGACAAAACATACAGAATCAACTCGTGGTACGCCAAACAAAAGCATTTACCAAGGGATATTGTCATATATTTTACCACAAGAGCTCTACGGAACAGAATTATACAAGCAACGTTTAACAATAATCTTATGGTGAATGGTCAGGAACTAAAGATTTGGAAAGAAATCCCCTCTAAAATGCTTAAAGCCAGGAAAAGCTATACTTTTTTGATTGATGAATTTAAGAGATTAAATTTACAATATAAATGGGAAGCGCCAGTTGGAGTAGCAGTGAAATTTTCTGGAAAAAGATACCGGCTCAACACGATAAAAAAAGCTACTGAATTTTATGTCAATGTTCTAAAGGCTGATATATCCAAGATTCCAGAGGAAGGATGTATGAAAATAAAAGAGGAGGAGGAGGGGAAGCCACCTTCGATGGATCAAAAAGAAATAGACTCAAAAATCCAAAAGGAGTGCCTGAATCAGATAGCTGGGGAAAAGGAGATGGAGGTTTGGGAGTAGACGGGAGACGACTCGACAAATTTGAATCTATTGAACTATTAAAAGATGAACTATCAAGATACAAAACGATGTGATGTTGAAATATATTGGATGGATAGAGACTAATATGATTGTATTTTATCTTTTCCCTATCTAATGATTACTTATGCAATATTTAGTTAAGTTTTATATAATTTTGAGGTTATCTTTAATGTTGATAATATTAGATATATATAGTTTGTTGAAGATTTGTTTATTGTTTATTCTTCTTTTATTTTCTTTTTTTGTTTATTGAAGTTAGCGAATTAATTTAGAATAATATTATCTTATTAATATCATGATGAAATTTAATATTTGATGATCACTTATGTAACATTTAGTTAAGTTTTATCTTAGAGGTTATTTCTAATGTCAATAATATTAGTTTAAGATTTGTGTATTTTATATTTAGTTATTACTTATGTAACATTTACCTTGTATAAGATAGAGGACTGAAGGGAGGAGGTAGGAGGTTTGTTTGTTTGTAGTGTTAAAGAGTTTTCTCTTTCTTTCTTTCTTTTTTTTATTCTCTTTCTTTTTTTTTTTCTTCTCTCTTTTTTGTATCTTTACTATTGTATACAAATGCGATATATTAGTACTGTATAATTTGGAGTTGAAGTTTTTTTTTTAAAAAAAATAGTGTTCTTTTTTTCCTTTTTTCTTTTTCTTTTTATTAACAATTTAAATTTATTATTATGCCCTGTATTATCTCTGGGAAGTCCGGGGGGGAGGTGGGGAGGGAAGGGGGTGGGTTGGGGGGGGGAAACAAAAATGTTTGTACTTTAGATTTAATATTTTGTTACCACTTATGTAAGTTTGTACTAATAAAACTTTTTTGAATAAAAAAAAAAAGAATTTTTAAAAAAAAATTAAAAAATTTTTTTTTAAAAAATGGCGGCGCCCAGGCACCGGCAACCGATTGCACCGGTACTGTGACGTCACCAGCGGGCTGCTACCGGTGCTATAGAGTGGACCGCACTGGTAGGAACCCACCACTGGTACACCGCCCACCTGGTCTTTGCGCGTGCATGCGCGCCAGAAACCAGAAGACCAGGTGGCTGGTGTGCATGTATGTGCCGGAAACCGGAAGATCATCTTCCCAGTGCGCGCACGTGAAGACCAGCTGGAAGAGCAACGGGCAATGGCTCGCGTGCCCAGAGAGATGGCTCTGCGTGCCATTTCCGGCACGCATGCCATAGGTTCACTATCACGGCCCTATATCATTTTAGACTGGATATCTGTGGAACTTGGAATTTTTTCCCCATGGATAGGAACTCCTACCTTATCCCCCTCCCCCTCCATGACTCCCACATTCCCCTGTAAAAAGAAAACTGTCCCTGTACCACCATATCTTCATAATAGACAACTCAAGCTGAACAGTTTCATAGTCTCACAGTAGACATATTTATTGATACAGAATATAGAATAACATGGTTGGAAGGTACCAGTGGTGAAATCCAATTTTTTTACTACAGGTTCTGTGGGTGTGGCTTGGTAGGCGTGGTGTGGCTTGGTGGGCGTGGCTTGGTAGGCATGGCAGGGGAAGGATACTGCAAAATCTCCATTCCTATCCCACTCTGAAGCCAGCCAGAGGTGGAATTTGCCAGTTCTCCGAATTACTCAAAATTTCCGCTACTGGTTCTCCAGAATCTGCTGGATTTCACCCCTGGAAGGTACCTTGGAGATCTTCCAGTCCAGTCCCCTGCCCATGGCAGGAGACTCTATTTCAGAGTAGGAAATTAATTTTCCCCAAATGCCCACCTGAGAAACTGGAACTGTTGTGGAAGGCCGAATGTAACCTGATTTAATCTTCTCTAACTCCATCACTTCAACTCCTTAGGCCAGTGATGGCGAACCTTTTTTCCCTCGGGTGCCGAAAACGCGTGCACACGCGCTGTCACGCACGTATGAGTACCCACACCCATAATTCAATGTCTGGGGAGGGTGAAAACGGCCTCTCCCGCCCCCGCAGAGGCCCTCTGGAGGCCGGAAATGGCCCATTTCCCGACTTCCGGTGGGCCTGGTAGGCCCATTTTTCACCCTCCCCAGGCTCCAGAGGCTTCCCTGGAGCCTGGGGAGGGCGAAACACCCCCTCGGAAGCCCTCTGGAAAACTAAAATGCCCACACAGAGCCTCCACACGAGCCAAAAATCAGCTGGCCGGCACGCACATGCATGCTGGAATTGACCAGGGCAACGGCTCGCGTGCCGGCAGATATGGCTCCGCGTGCCACCTGTGGCACTCGTGCCATAGGTTCGCCATCACTGCCTTAGGCTGTTTATTTAGATTTGATTTCTAATTTCTGAGTGACCTCAAATGGGCTGGACAGAGACAGCCAAAAGGACTGGATGGATGTCACCCAGGGCCATTAAAATGCCCAGGTCTGAGATAGATGTAATTACAAGGAATTGAACTCAGTGTGAGGTTGTCTTCACATCTTGTTGGTCATCTGTAGAGAACGGCAGTAACAGTAGATGCCCTTCATGGAAAATCACAAAACATTTCTAAGAATTTTGGCAAGGAAACCAGCATTTCAGGAAAATGCCCAGCCCCATCTTTGATCAAATAGCACAGCTTCAGTCAAGTGGAACAAGACAACCTGTTGTCTTTCCACAATCCTTTGCTAATAGCTTTGCCAACTGGGACTGATAACAGTTGAAGTCCAATACATCTGGTGGGCATCAAATTGCAGTTCCCGAAATAGAATTGAATTCCTCTCTGTCTGTCATGGTTTAGTGAGATTACAGTTAAGCCTTATGCTTGCAGCATGAACGTTAATAAGAGCAAGATGGCGACTCTGTCCCATACAACCATAAATGTTTCCATTTTGTGCATATTGATATAAACTGTTTGGGGGTCTCTTTTCTTTTCAGCAGTTCACAAAATGTGCCCATAATCTATCTTTATCCCTGTCTTTCTTTTATTCCTGCCCTCCCCCTTCTCTCTTTCCATTTTGTGCATGTAGGTTTTATAATCATCTCTAACGGTCATAAAAACTTAGAGGATTTTAAATTGAACTGTAGTCCCAGTAGCTTTAAAAGCATTAGCACTGCATAATTGTACCCGTTCGCTTGCAAATAAACCATGATGTACGGCTCCAATATTCTCACAGGGAGATGACTCACGGCTCTTTCTGCTGGCTTAGATGTTGCATGAAAGCCGGTAGGGTACTTGATAATCTCTTATGTAGATGAAGGCAGATGAAGGCTAAACAAAAGAGGAAACAGAATGTGTGGGAGTTTAGAGGTGGAGAAATCAAGAACTTTCTGTTTATGAGGATCATTATAATTCATTTCACATGGTTGCATAATTGAGGATTAGATAGCAAAGGGCAGGAAGTACGAATGCCTCTGATGCTCTGTAACCACGCCATTATGTGCATCTGCAACAAAATTATCATTCTTATCACCATAGTTTCTTGCCCCCATACTGAAGGACCACACATGTGAAGCCAATGACAAAGTTTTCCAACTGCTGGCTTACCATTCTAGTTTTTAAACCATGGTTTAGGCCTTAGAATTATTTAAACCAAGCCATTGTGGCTTATTTTACAATGCATTTTCATGGATTTGTTAAGTTTTGATGTTTTTTTTTACCCTTCGTTAGTTATTCAGAGTCACATGATATGTGGGCAGTTGTTTACATCAAACAAATAAATCATAGCTGAACATGCAATGATGTACGACAGCCAGAATGTTCTGGAATAGATCTCACTGGTATGATATCTTTTTCTTTTATGTATCTTTTTATGTATCTTTTTATGTATCTTTTCTTTTATGTACACTGAGAGCATATGCACCAAAGACAAATTCCTTGTGTGTCCAATCACACTTGGCCAATAAAGAATTCTATTCTATTCTATTCTATTCTATTCTATTCTATTCTATTCTATTCTATTCTATTCTATTCTATATTTCTTCTAACTAGTAGCCAATTTCCACCCAAGGATTCTATGCTTAACCCTTGGAGGAACAGAGCACACATTTTTTCAATTCCTATATGACAGACCTTGCTTTCATATAATCATATAATTGGAAAGGGTCTTCAGGTCTTCCAGATCAGCCCCCTGCCCAGAGCAGGAATCTTTACACCAACCCAGACTAATGACTGTCCAACCTTTGCTTGAAATCCTCCAGTGGTGGAGCATACGAAAGTCAGGGAATCAGTGGCTCCACTTATTTGATAGCTCTGATGGTCAAAACATTCCTCCAAAACCAGCTTGTTCAGTTAGAGGTAAGGGGAAAAGAGATACTGTGTTTCCCCCAAAATAAGCCCTCCCCTGAAAATAAGCCCTCCCTGAAAATAAGCCCTCCCCATAAATAAGCCCTCCCTGAAAATATTTAAACGCATGCGCAGCCGGTCTCCGCCATTTCCTCTGGTTAGGGTTAGGGAGACAGAGCTGGAAATCAGGTAAGATAGCAAGAGCAGCCCCGTCTTACTCCACGCACCCCAAAATAATAAGACCTCCCCAAAAATAAGGCCAAGCGCTTATTTCGGGGTTCAAAAAAATATAAGACAAGGTCTTATTTTGGGGGAAACACGGTATATAGCTGAGGGATTTAGATTTCCAGTTCTCAAAAAGCATCTCAGGTTTTGGATTAAGACTTTCCTTTTAATCCAAATGTCACTTAATAATCACTTAATAACTTCCCCCTTAATCCAAATATCACACAGAACTGCACTTGTGGGTGTTTATTATAACTGTTGTCAGAAACATCCAGACATCGTCTCTTCAAAAAATACAAATTGGAAGACAATTTGAAGGCAAATTTGAGATAGCTGGGAGGGTGAGAAACGTTATAAGGAAATCATTCACAACCTTCTTGCTGTAGAGAACAAAATGTGCCACCTCCAGATACATGGGATTGTGAACCCCCCAAATCCTTATTAGTACATAGAGTATCAAATCAGGGAAGTTTGTGCTATAATCTAACAGTACAACAGGAAACAGAACAGCAACAAAGATAATAGGTATAAAACGATAATGCTAGGAAATTGGAATTTGGTTTAAGTTTCAAAAGCAGTAAAGTAGAGGTGTCCAATCTTAGCAACTTTAAGACTTACAGACTTCAACTTCCAGAATTCCCCAGTTGGCTGGTGAATTCTGGGAGTTGAAGTCCATACACTTTAAAATTCTCAAGGTTAAGAAACACTGACGTAGACATTGCAAGGATTCTAAGAATGCTACTTTATTGTTGGGTAGTGTTTCCTAACCTCAGCAATTTCCAGGATTGTGGACTTCAAATTCCAGGATTCCACAGTCAGCATTACCAGGGACGGGTTCTTCTTACCTGCCTAATGGTGTGCTGTGTGCACATCATCTCATTTCGTGTGTGTGCACGCTTGCTACGCGCGCGCGTCCCCTCGTGCGATTTTGCTTCCTGCGCATGTGCGGAAGCAAAAAATCACCAAAATCTCTCTTGCGCGTCCCCTCACGAGATTTTGCTTCTGCGCATGCGCAGGAAGCAAAAAAAGCCCAAAAATTCCAGAAAAAAGATGGCGCCCTGCGACGGACTGGGGAAGACAGCACCGGAGCCATCGCGTGCAAATTGTGCAATCGGCGGGTCCCTACCAGAACAGTGCACTGGACTCCAGAGACCTTCTGAAAGTTGAACTCTATGGTTCTTTGGATGACTCAATTGGCTCAAAAGTTATCAAAGATCTTAAAGAGGCATCACTTATTTTTTCATTGATGGTTCCAACAGAACGAGATGAAGGGGATTGCACTATGTTGTGTTGAGCAAATCAACCACTAAGGAGACATAAACAAAGGGAATGACTTTCAAGTGCCCACATCCTAGTCTTTGACAAAATCTGAGACCAGAAAAAGGGTTTAGATTTCAAGAAAATAAGGGCGTGCATAAGTGCACCAGCATGCCTACCGTCCCTGTCCTAATGTTCCCTCTAATCAGTACCCATCTTATGTATATAAACAATGTTATATCTATGTATATTACTAACAGGTACTTGACAAAATAAAAATAAATAAAATAAAAAAATTGCCCTTGAACTTAGTACCTAGTACGTCTCATCCTATTTTATTCAGAGAAACAAAAGAGAAGAAAATTCAAGTGACATATTTCCAGTAGAAAATGATTCTTATTAAATCCCGATGTTTCACTTGCAACCATTCACACATCTTTAAAACATTATTTCCACATGCACTCAAATGACGCATTTAAGAGCTGGATGTTAAGACTACAGAATGTCCATGATCCTCTTCCAGTATTTTGTTCACTGATTATTATTTTTTTCTTAAATTCTTTCCAGTGTTAATCTGTGACTTTCAGCTTATGGTACCCATTACAGAGCTTTGGTTCCTGCCACAGCTGTTCAGGTGTTCATAGAAGGCAAAATGTTTTCTAAAATTTCTAAAATTCACCCAATTTAGCATGTGGGTAACAAAAAACAAATATAAAGGCTGTACTGCAAGTAGTTGTCTTTATTTACTTATTTGATTTTTATCCTGTCTTTATTACTTTATTCAAAGCAGCAAACATACACAATACTCCTTCCGCCTCTTATTTTCCCCCACAACAACAACCCTGTGAGGCGGATTGGACTGAGACTCAAAGTCACCCAGCCAGCTTTTGTGCCTAAAATGGGATTAGAACTCACAGTCTCCTGGTGATTGGCCCAAAGTCACCCAGCTGGCTTTCATGCCTAAGGCAGGACTAGAACTCATGGTTTCCTGATTCCTAGGCTAGCATCTTGTAGTTTGACAGTTGGTCTACCTAACTCAATATGATTTACATCGATGGGAGAGGTTCTTTAGACAATCAAACTAATGTTGTGTGTGTGTGTGTGTGTGTGTGTGTGTGTGTGTGTGTGTGTGTGTGTATTGGGGAGGTGTAAATGAAATGTGCATGGAACCTAATTTTCCATTGTCACTTTACACGTCCCCCCAAATGTGCTAAAATACAAAATTCTTTCTTTTTAATGTTGGATCTGTGGATAGTCCATGGAAAGCGGTTGAGAGAAAGAGGAAGCATAGGTTTAGATTTAGATTTATTATTAGAGTTGGAAGGGACCTTGTAGGTTATCTAGTCCAACCCCCTGCTCAAGCAGGAGTTCCTGCACCATTTGAGACAGATGGCAGTCCAGTCTCTCCTTGAAGGTCGCAAGTGTTGGGGCTCTCATGACCTCTGCTGGCAAGCTGTTCCACTGGTTGATCGCTCTCACTGTCAGAAAGTTTCTCCTCACTTCCAGGTTGAATCTCTCCTTGGTCAGCTTCCATCCATTATTCCTTGTTTGGCTTTCTGGTGCCATAGAGAACAGCCTGACCCCCTCCTCTCTGTGGCATCCCCTCAAGTATTGAAACACTGCTATCATGTCACCCCTGGTCCTTCTCTTCGCTAGACTGGCCAAGCTCAGTTCCTGCAACCGCTCTTCGTATGTTTTATTTTCCAGACCCTTTATCATCCTGGTTGCTCTCTTCTGCACTTTCTCTAGAGTTCAAAGAAGGGCAGATGAAATGGGGAGATTTCCAGAAGAAATTCATTGTACAAGGGGTTTAGTTGTAGAAGAAGTTAGCAATAGCCATCGCACTTAGACTTATATACCCCTCCATAATGCTTTACAGCTTCTATAAGCAGTTTACAGAGTCAGCATGTTTTCCCCAACAATCTGAGTCCTCATTTTACTGACCTCAGATGGATGGAAGGCTGCGTCAACTTTGAGCTGGTCAGGATTGAACTCCTGGCAGCGGGCAGTCAGCCTGCAATACTGCATTGTAACCACTGTGTCCCCACAAAAGGAGAGGATTTTGTCACAACAAGGTGAGAATTATTTCAGATGCTTCCTGCCAAAGGGAAAAAAGGAGAGATATTCACAAAATTACAATTTTTGTCCTCTCTGATACACAGGCACAAATATACACATGTAATAAGGGAAGTGCTTTCTGCACAGACCTTGCTTTGCTTGGAAATGGAATATACAGTACAAGGGACAATATTTCTGGATTGATTAGGAAGTGGGATCAAGAAAGGGAAAGAGAAAAGAAGTCACTTTTTATATCATTGGTCTGGTTCTGCAGCAAATTATAAATCTCACAAGATAAACCCTCCAGCAGTTGGCAAAGAAAGAAGATACAGGGACCCCTTGAAACAGCTGGTCTTTGGTTGTGTCTGTTCACCATGATCATTGGCTTCCTAAAGCCACAATCTCCCGGAGTTGGAGCTGGAGATTAAGATGATTATATAAAAGGAATGAAATACCTTTGAAAGGATAGCTGTAAGCATACAGCTTCTTTGTCTGATTTTGGAACCAACTGATCAGATTAAGCTGTTGTCAGGCTTGCAACAGCAGTGCACAACTAAGACAACTAGATCTTCAGAGTCTCGTTTGGTTTATTGCAAGGAAAAAAAAGGAGTTAAGTTATCCATTCTTGGACACTAGACATGTGCATCTTAGACTTAGACTAACTTTATTGTCACTTTGAATGTATTTATTTATTTATTTATTATGGTGTTCTTATATGCCGCCCAACTCCCGAAGGACTCAGGGCGGTGTACAACAGAGAAAATACAAGACACCAATTCATAAATATTACATTAAAACAGATATAAAAATTAAAAACACAATATTTAAAATCATCCAATACCCATTGAACAACCATACATACTTGGGGTGAGCTCGAGTGGATTAAGCTCTACCCCCAGCCTGCAGGAAAAGCCATGTCTTGACAGCTTTTCGGAAGGCCAGCAGAGTGGGGATAGTTCGGGTCTCTGGGGGAAGTTGGTTCCAGAGCGCGGGGCCAGCCACAGAGAAGGCTCTCCCCCTAGGGCCCGCCAGGCGACATTGCTTGGCCGACGGGACCTGGAGGAGGCCAACTCTGTGGGCCCTAACCGGTCGAAGGGAAGTGTGAGGCAGAATGCGGTCCTGGAGATAACCTGGTCCTAAGCCATGAAGGGCTTTAAAGATGGTGATCAACACCTTGAATTGGACCCGGAGACCGATGGGCAACCAATGCAGCTGGCGGTGTATAGGTGTCACGTGGGTGTACACTAATCGGCATACATTAAAATGAAATTTCGTTGCATACAGCTGTCAAAGGCTCACCACCTCCAATATGCACTACATAAACATGACAAAATAAATTAATAAATGCAAAATTATGCATATACCTACACACCCACATATATTATATGACACAGAGAAACAACGCAGTCTAGTTCGGGTGTATACATATACATGGCGAGAAAAACAAAATCTTGCGAGCTTACCAGACGGATGGACCAGGGAACAAAGCTGTTACAGAATCTGGTAGTCCTGCTAGAAAGACTTCGAAACCTCCTCCCAGAGGGGAGCAACAGAAACAGACCGTGAAGTGGGTGCATGGGGTCTCTAACAATGCTTTCAGCTCTAAGCACATAGCGCTTATAAGCAGTATCCTGAATAACAGGAAGCGAGTTTCTTATATATCTTAACCCTCATTTATCAGTGATTAAATTAAGGCAGAACTTCCTTTGATGTCTTTGATGTACACTGAGAGCATATATGTACACTGAGAGCATATGCGCCAAAGACAAATTCCTTGTGTGTCCAATCACACTTGGCCAATAAAGAATAAAGAATTCTATTGATCTTCTTTCTAACTGTCTCCTGTCCGGGATGGGTCTGGGAGAGGTTGCTACTTATTTAGAAGATAAGAAAAGAACGTCCATCTGCTCTTGTTCTGCTATAGATTGGAATCATATATTCCTATTTCCTGGGTCATTACAGCTGGCTGGTTATGAAACCCAATCAGAAAGGATGCTCCGAGGGACCTGGTGCAAGATTGTGTTTCTAAAGTCTAAGAAGGCAACATATTGGAGAGATTTCGTTCAGTTCCTGTAATACCCAGCAAATTTCTTGAGGGCTTTAACTGCAGTTCGGTTAACTGAAGATCTTGACAAGTCTCTCTCTGCTGGGGGATACAGTGGCTGGGCTCAAATTTGGTCCTCAAGGGGGTAAATAAAAGGCTGGCAAGTTAGGTAGAAGCTCAGAACTGATTGCCCCCCTCTCTCTCTGCAGTTTTTTGAGCAATTTCAGCAGCAGATGGAGAGAAAAAGATTCAAAGTGACTTTTTCCTTCTCCTTTATAGGATGTATGTGCCCTGACACAAAAACATGTCCAGTAATGGGGGATTAAAAAAGATGAAAGAAAGCACAAAAGGTATTTGGGTTGAGTTAATGACTTTCTTCCTGATTTGAATACCACCTGGTGTGCTGTCCTTCTGGGATTCAGAGGAACCATCTAAGCAATCCTGCCTGGAATACTTCCAGAATGTAAGATATGGAATAACGGGTATAAATTACAGCAAAGCAGGTTCCAATTAAATGTTAGTGGCAGTGATGGTGGGAAAACGGTCAACTTTGTGAGATAATCCAGACAAGAAACACACCGAGAATTAGTAGCTCCAAATTTATTGTTAGGTTACATTAACAGAATCTGAAATTATATATCTCCCCCCGTCTCCTTTGCTGTCCAAGAAACTAGGGAGGGTTCATTCTGAGATGTTTGCCCCATAGCCCCATTTCTTCTGTAGATCCGGCTACTTTTTTATCTGCCTGTTGTCTAGTTGGTGCCCCTTCCTCCTGTCTCCCAAGGTCATTCCCTCATACCATTACAGAAGCTCTTAATAATAAGATCAGTTTAGCAATAGCAATAGCACTTAGACTTATATACCGCTTCATAGTGCTTTACAGCCCTCTCTAAGCGGTTTAACTGTAGTTCGGTTCAGCATATTGCCCCCAACAATCTGGGTCCTCATTTTACCGACCTCAGAAGGATGGAAGGCTGAGTCAACCTTGAGCCGGTGAGATTTGAACAGCTGAACTGCTGAACTAGCAGTCAGCTGAAGTAGGTTGCACTGCTGCTTTTAACCACTGCGCCACCTCGGCACTATCAGTTTGATAGTGGACCTCATTATCTAGAGAGGTAGTATGCTCTCCTTCACTGGATGTGTTCAGAGTAGACAGCTATCTGTCAGAAACACTGTAATTTGGATTTCCGCATTGGACAGAGGTTGACTTTATGGACCAAATGGCTTCTTCCAGCTCTGTGATTCTACAAATGCATCAAAATGCATCATTAATCTTCCACTGTAGATAGAATTTGATACGGAATAGTCATCCCCCTTCACGGTCACAACCAATTGTGTGTTTCCCCTCACCACTGATGGAAGGCTCTTTAGTTCAGCAAGTGCTTCAGAGAATGCAAAAGGGGAAGGTAATCCAACTGAATCCAAGCTCTTTCCATCAGGAACAAGATCAAGTAACTACCGTATTTTTCGGAGTATAAGACGCACCGGAGTATAAGACGCACCTTAGTTTTTGGGGAGGAAAATAGGGGAAAACAATCTGCCTACCAGGTATTCATCTGGCTAGCATCCTTAGTCTGGTCAGCTTCAGCACATTATTTTATCCCCTGGTTAGGACTTAAAAAAACCTTCTTTGGAGAGAGTAACAATGGAAGAACATGCAAGCCAGTAAGAGCTGGGAAGATAGTTAGCACCTGGTTAGGGCTAGAAAAAAACTTATTCGAGCAAGTAGAGCAATGAAAAAAAATTCTGCAAAGACTTAGGGCTGGAAAAACATTCTTTGGAGAGAGTAACAATGAAAAAGCCTGCAAGGTAAGAGCTGGGAAGATCTGTTAGCACCTAGTTAGGGCTGGGGAAAAAAAGCTACATTCGAAGTATAAGACGCACCCAAATTTTCAGCCACTTTTAGGGAGGAAAAAGGTGCGTCTTATACTCCAAAAATACGGTATTTAAAAAGCAAAAGAGGTGAGAAGCATAAACAGGAGTCTATCAACACAGAAAGAGGTAAAATTGCCACCCGGGCTACATTTTTGTCTTATCTACTGCTTGTAATCAATGATCCCGAATCAGAATGGCATGCATTAGATTTGCAGCTGTCGTTGTGGAGGAGGAAAGGCCTAAATTGCAAACGCTGTTTGGAAGGTGTGCTTGTAATCATGCTGCGTTTGGCAGGGAATGAATGTGAAGTTGCCCACATGCAGCAAAGCACATGTTCTTTTACCCTGGTGCCATAAGATTCTGGGCTTGGTTGGCTGCATCCTCTTAGCATCCAGCTACAATCGGGTGGAAGTGAAGAGCGAGACAAAAATAGCTTTGCCATCCTTCGTGCTGCCCACAGAAACAGCATGGAGCATTCTCAAATGGTCTTGCTGAGTAAATAAGCAGAGAAATGATCACGCTCTGTCTATGCTTAGTTTTTAGTGTCGTGTTGCCGTTCTTTCTGCAGGCGTCTTTCATTTTTGCACTTCTAACCTTCAAGAAAAACTGGGAGTGGGCACTGAAAGGAAAACAAAAGGGAAAAAGCTGTTTCTGACCTTCCCCTTCCCATCTCTTTTGTCCTCTCTCTTGAAAAAATGATGGTCATGATGATATTATGATGATGATGATGATGATGATGATGATGATGATGATGATGATGATGATGATGGGCAGATTTTTGCCCCAATGAAACTTGAATTCTTTTAAAAATCTCTGGGAGATTGATTATTTTATCAGTCTCTTGTTTCATTGGTTTTTTTTTTTTAAAAAACAGAAAATTCACTAACATAGGACCCTAACACAAGATAGGGTGATGGCCACTAGTTTAGTTGACTTTAAGCAATGATTAGAATACTTTATAGCAGGGGTGGGTTCCTCCTGGTTCGGACCGATTCGCCCAAACTGGTAGCGACCCGCTGGTGATGTCACGATGACGTCACCGAACCGGATCAATCAGTGCTGGCCCGTGGGTGCAGCCATCTTTTTAAAAAAATTTTTTAATTTTTTTATATTTTTTTTCCTTCTGAGCATGTGCAGAAGCTGAGTTCCGGCACTGTGCATGCAGTCGCCATCTTTTCTTTGGCTGGTTTAAAAAAAAAATTCAGATTTTTCGTTACTGTGCATGCGTGTGCACGTGAAGCGCATGCGCACCCACGAGGTGCACCCACGCGGCGCTGGAGCGAGCAAACTGGCAGTGAGGTAAGTTGGAACCCACCCCTGCTTTATAGCACTATCTCTGATGACTAATCGATGCAGTTACACTGCTTGTTCAGAGAAAAAAATGCCACAGGATATGGAGTCTTTGGAAGTAATAGCAGATAGAGGCAGGATAAGGACATTTTCTGAATGGAGATGATGATGATGATGATGATGATGATGATGATGATGATGATGATGATGATGATGATGATGTTATCCACTCAATCGTGTCCGACTCGTGGTGCTTCTATGGGGGAGGTCTCTCCATATCTTCCTATTTTGCACTACTTTGAGTTTTTCCATGCTCTGGCTGGTTTCAGCTTTGATAGTGTCCTGCCACTGTGTTCTCTGGTGGCCTTTTACCACTAATGTTTCCAACCAAAATTGCTTTCTCCAGTGAATTCCTGCGCATGGCATGGCCAAAGTAAATGAAACTCAGTTTCGTGATTTTGTCTTCCAGTGACATGTCTAGTCTGAATGTAGTTATGTCTGTACAATGAAAGAATTTCCAAAACTTTACTCAAGATGGATTGGATCCTCTTTGGCATGATGGTTTATCCCTCCAAGAAACTTCATTGATAAACATGACCCCCTTTATTCATGTAATTGTTCTAGAAAAAAAAATAACATGGTGCAGAATAAAAGTTCATATCCCCAAGCCATCACCATGGCACACCTGCAACAATCATATTAGGTTGTTGTCCTAAGCAACTTTCTTCCAAATAACAAGAGCTAAATGACACTGATAAACGCTAGCGGTTATAACTGCTTCTTTTTGATAAGTGTCTTTATCATGAACAGGTTGGCCTACATTAGTTCATTTTTGAGTCCACAGCTTGCTGCACAATCTCATTTTTTGAAGTTCAGCTACTCTTTGTCTTGATGGGTGAAAATGCCATTTCTGATTGCTTGACAGACAACTCTGCCTTGAGGAATGAAAGAAAGAACAAGCTTGTGCAATAATGTTTGTTCCCCAAAAGTAAAGTGAGAAGCATTTAGCTTCTATTGATTAACTCCGTCTATCCTTCATTTAGTTTCTTTCTTACTTGTATATCAATTTCTTCTTTCTTTCTTTCTTTCTTTCTTTCTTTCTTTCTTTCTTTCTTTCTTTCTTTCTTTCTTTCTTTCTTTCTTTCTT
Organism: Diadophis punctatus similis; assembly: GCA_023053685.1. Lineage (NCBI taxonomy): Eukaryota > Metazoa > Chordata > Lepidosauria > Squamata > Dipsadidae > Diadophis > Diadophis punctatus. The sequence goes on from JALIGW010000005.1 coordinate 69,580,892, forward strand.
TCTTTCTTTCTGTTCCTAAGTGAGACAGTTCTTAAATGAGTTTGGCCCCATTTTACAATCTTCCTTGCCACGGTTTTTAAGCCAATCATTGCAGTTGTTCAGTTACTAATGCTGTTGTGAAGTGACTCTGGCTTCCCCCTTGATCTTCCTTGTCAGAAGGTCACAAAAGAGGATCACATGACCCAGGCACACTGCAACCGTCATAAATATGAGTCAGTGACCAAGCATCTGAATTCTGATCACATGACTCTGGGATGCTGCAATAGTTGCAAGTGCGAAACGTTGTCATAAGTCACTTTTTTCAGTGTTGTTGTAACTTCGATCAATCACTAAATGAACTGTTGTAAGTTGAGGACAAGGGACGCGGTGGCTCAGTGGCTAAGATGCTGAGCTTGTCGATCAGAAAGGTCGGCAGTTCGGCGGTTCGAATCCCTAGCGCCGTGTAACGGAGTGAGCTCCTGTTACTTGTCCCAGCTTCTGCCAACCTAGCAGTTCGAAAGCATGTAAAAAATGCAAGTAGAAAAATAGGGACCACTTTGGTGGAGAGGTAACAGTGTTCCGTGCGCCTTCGGCATTTAGTCATGCCGGCCACATGACCACGGAGACGTCTTCGGACAGCGCTGGCTCTTCGGCTTTGAAACGGAGATGAACACCACCCCCTAGAGTCAGGAATGACTAGCACATATGTGCGAGGGGAACTTTACCTTTAAGTCGAGGACTACCTGTAATAAGAAAAGTGAATATGGTTTCTCTTACAAGAGGTTTCATTTTTGGTCCCACTGCATATCCTTCCCCCACTCCACTCCATAAATGGATCATAGCAAGGTAGTCCCCATTGTGCTCATAAGCTAAAGATTCCATGTACTCCTAATTTCAACTTGTAGCCTTCAAGTCAAGAAAGATCACAGAAAGATAATAATTTTATGAGCGGAGAATTTCAGTTCAGCCTCAAAGACCCTCTTGCTTTGCACTTCCTCCGTTGTGTCTCACCTGCCATGTTTTCTTGCACAAAAGTGCTCCTAAGAGATTCCTGCAGTTTTAGTTTCCTCGGCGCAAACATTTTGGGTAACCCCTCCTTGGTTCCTTTTCAAGAGTTGTAATTGAAGTCACTGCCGTGCATCGAGCACCTCACTTAGTAGATTGCTTTGGGAGATTTATGTGGAATTAGATGAGCCATGCGATAATTTATTGCCAAACCGAGAGAGAAATGAATAAGCAACGGCCAGGCAACTTTTTTTAAAAAAAAAGATTGATAGAGGTTGATCTCATTCCTCAACATAAGAAGGTGGGGAAGCTACTTTTTAATCTTGAAAGACTGTCAGCTTGATTTGAAAAAAAAAAAAGGAAATCTCCAACTGTTAACAGGTTTTCATGTGGGCTGGAGTAAAAATTTGCCTACTAGAAAATGCAGTTTTGGCTTTCTAGAGGATGGATATTCGCAGGGCCCTTCCCATCGCATTATTTTAAATTTGAGGTGGGCATCATTGCAATTAAAAACCCCCCAAAAACATTTGTACTAAAAGACAGCGAAGACAGGGGTAAAGCACATTGTTTTGAGACTGGAAAATAAGTAAATTGAGGCATATCTCAATGCCTTCTTTGACACAAATTTCATTTCATTCTTTTTTTAAGGGCCATAATGTGTAAAAACGTACTAGGAAATTTTCAGGTGCTTTGTCACACATGTGACTAGGTTTCCTTTCCTTGAATTTCTTCCCCTAAATTTCTTTTTACGTGGCTTTTTTAAAACAACAACTGTAGACTGTCAAAAATTTCTGAGACAATTTTACATCTGAGGTCTCCCCCATGTATGTATGGTGTTGTATGTTTTTCTTTTTAACTTTTAAAAAATTGTTTTTACGTGTTTTTTATTCTCTGGTGTTCTTTAAAATGTTGTACGCCGCCCTGAGTCCTTAGGGCAGTGATGGCGAACCTATGGCACGCGTGCCACAGGTGGCACGCGGAGCCATATCGGAGGGCACGCGAGGCGTTGCCCTGTCAGCTCCACGGGCAAACCGGAAGTTTGGAAAAATGCACTTCCGGTTTGCCGTTGTGCTGTTTTTCGCACTCCGGAGGGTTCAGGGAAGCTTCCTGAAGCCCCGGAATGCAAAAAACGACGAAACGGGCAAACCGGAAGTTCGGAAAACGTACTTCTGGTTTGCCATTGGGCTGTTTTTAGCATTCCGGAGGGTTCAGGGAAGCTTCCTGAAGCCCCGGAGTGCAAAAAACACCCCAACGGACAAACCGGAAGTGCGTTTTCTGAACTTCTGGTTTGCCCTTTTCGTCATTTTTTACTGTCCCAGGCTTTGGTAAGGCCTTTGCGCGGGGGTGGGGGTGTGTGCACATGCACAGGGGCAGCATGGGGGGGGTTGTGCGCATGCGTGGGGGGAGGGAATGGGTGTGGGTATGTGGGCGCGCGCTAGCGTGTGCACCCCCCTTTTGGCACGCGAACCAAAAAAGGTTCGCCATCACTGCCTTAGGGAGTAGGGCGGCATAGAAGAACTCCAAAATAAAATAAATAAAATAAATAAATAAAATAAAAATAGAGAATTATTTAGAACTATTCTATAATTATGAATTTCCTAATTTGATTTGATTTCCTAATTTTCTGCTGTTAATTTTTTTCAAATAATTTTATTAAAGATTATGAACATGTTATTTTAAAATAAGTATAAACAGGTGAGAGGTATTTTTTTTAGCAGAGGAGATTTGCAAATTTTTGTTCTTGATGTCTGTTGTTTTCTTCTTTTCTTTTTATAATTAGAATAGAAAAAGTAGAGAAGAGTGGAGAGGGGAGAGGGGAGAGGGGAGAGAAGATGAAAGGAGAAGAGAAGAGGGGAAGGGAAGGGAAGGGAAAGGAAGGGGAGAGGAGGGGAAATGTCATTAGATGTAGGGTTATCACTTGACTTGTTTGACCCTCTACAAATATCCCATATCTTTGAAAGCTATGAAATCCACATGAAATCCACATGAATATCAACCCAAACCTAAAGACAATACAGTGAAATCCAACCAAGTTCAATCTTTTATTTGTTTACACCTAACGGACAGAATCTTGCCCGACTAAAGCTATAACCTTCTTCCCTGTTAGATATATCCTCAGAAATTCTAGGATGTGGCTAGCCTGAACCTCTTCCCATCTCCCCCATCCAGCTTGGATCTATGCAATCTTTAAATTTGGGCTTCTCTCTGATGAGATTTACAGCCTTCTCCCTGGGAAAGTTCTGTGTTGCTAAAATTCCCATCCATTGATTCCCCGGGTGTATATTCCATCACAGTTCAAGGGCTACAAAATAGAAGTGGGTTTTGGGATTCAGATTTTCCAAACTTTCACGAGGGAGTTTATTTATTTATTTATTTATTTATTTATTTATTTATTTATTTATTTATTATTTATTTATTTTTGTTTTCTTATATGCCGCCCAACTCCCGAAGGACTCAGGGCGGCGTACAACAGAGAAAATACAAGAATAACCAATTTATAAATATTACTTAAAAACAAATATAAAAATTAAAAACACAATATTAAAATCATCCAACAACCATTCAGCAACCATACATACTTGGGGGTGAGCTCGAGTGGGTTAAGCTCTACCCCCAGCCTGCAGGAAAAGCCATGTCTTAACGGCTTTTCGGAAGACCAGCAGAGTGGGGATAGTTCGGGTCTCTGGGGGAAGTTGTTCCAGAGCGCGGGCTGGCCACAGAGAAGGCTCTCCCCCTAGGGCCTGCCAGCCGGCATTGCTTGGCCGACGGGACCTGGAGGTGGCCAACTCTGTGGGCCCTAACCGGTCGAAGGGAAGTGTGAGGCAGAATGCGGTCCCGGAGATAGCCTGGTCCTAAGCCATGAAGGGCTTTAAAGATGGTGATCAACACCTTGAATTGGACCCGGAGACTGATGGGCAACCAATGCAGCTGGCGGAGTATAGGTGTCACGTGGGTGTACCTTGGCACACCCACCACAGCACACGCAGCCGCATTTTGCACCAGCTGAAGTCTCCGGATACTCTTCAAGGGTAGCCCCATGTAGAGCGCGTTGCAGTAGTCCAAGCAGGAGGTGACAAGGGCATGAGTGACCGTGAGTAGAGCCTCCTTCTCCAAGTATGGCCGCAACTGGTGCACCAGGCGAACCTGTGCAAAGGCTCCCCTAGCCACAGCAGAAAGATGATGATCCAATTTTAGCTGTGGATCTTGGAGGACCCCCAAGTTGCAGACCTGATCCGAGGGGGTCAGTTTCACTCCCTCGAAAGCCAAGGAGGGACAGTTGTCATAGTCCTTAGGAGGCAGTATCCAAAGCCACTCAGTCTTGTCGGGATTAAGTCTGAGTCTGTTCCTCCCCATCCAGATCCTAATGTCGTCCAGGCACCGGCACATTACATCAACTGCCTCACTGAAGTCAGACGGGGTGGTGATGTACAGCTGGGTGTCATCAGCATACTGGTGAAAACACACCCCATGTCTGCGGATGATCTCCCCCAGCGGTTTCATGTAAATGTTAAACAGGATGGGCGAGAGAACCGACCCCTGAGGCACCCCACATAATAGGGGCCTAGGGGACGATCTCTGCCCTCCTGCTAACACCGACTGCATCCTATTGGCGAGATAAGAAAAGAACCACCGCAAAACGGTGCCTCCCACTCCCAACTCGCTGAGACGATGCAGAAGGATACCATGGTCGATGGTATCGAAAGCCGCTGAGAGGTCAAGTAGCACCAGGATGGAGGAATTCCCCCCATCCCGGGCCCACCAGAGATCATCCATCAGAGCGACCAAGGCAGTTTCTGTACTGTAGCCGCGCCTGAAACCCGACTGATAAGGATCTAGATGATCTGTTTCATCCAGAAGTTGCAGAAGCTGAGTAACCACCACCTTCTCCACAACTTTCCCTAAGAAAGGTAAGTTGGAGACCGGACGATAGTTCTTCAAATCAGCTGGATCCAGGGAAGGCTTCTTCAGGAGGGGTCTCACCACCGCAGCTTTTAACGACTAGCGGTACGGATCCCTCCCTCAAAGAAGCGGTGACCACCGCCTGGATCCAGCCGTGTGCCACCTCTCTGCTGGCCGAGACCAACCAGGAGGGGCACGGGTCCAATAAACAGGTGGAGGTACCCATCGCCCCCACAGCTCTGTCCACATCCTCGGGAGAAACAGGCCCAAACTCTTCCCATAACGGTGGACTAAGACTTGCCCCTGAGTTTGTTAAAATCTCCCGGTAATCACCATTTGGCTGGATGGTGTTGACGATTTAAAAACTTTCTTTGAAATGTCATATTTTTAAAATTGTTTTTAAACTGTCTTTTTTAACGATTTGTTTGGAGTTTTTATAAAATGTTGTATGCTGCCCTGAGTCCTGAGGGAGTAGGGCGGCATAGAAAAACTACCAAATAAATAAAATAAATAAATAAATGTTCCAGAAATATATGCAGCGGGAAGGGGAGTGAAAAAAGTAAAACGATGATGATCCCAACCATGTGATCAAAGCCATGTCCCACATGTAAAATACTTCAGAACTTTGATCACTTATTTGCACCAGCATCTTGATCCTCTACACACACACACACACACACACACACACACACACACACACACACACACACACACACACACACACTCACAGAGCCATAATGTCAATCACATGGCTGGGAGGCACTATGTTGACTTTTTTGACCCTCTCCTGTGTCTATAGAATTTCCTGAGGACAAAGATTGTTAATTTAATTATGTTGTGTAGATATGCTTATAGTGGCCCTTCTATATGGATGATCTGATGAGCCACAGCAGTGGTGAGTTCCTACCGGTGCGGTCCACTCTATAGCACTGGTAGCGGCCCGCTGGTGACATCACAGTACCGGTGCGGTCGGTTGCCGATGCTTGGACGCCGCCATTAAAATTTTTTTTTAATTTTTAAAATTTTTTTCTTCTGCGCATGTCCAGAAGTTGAGCTTCCGGCACTGTGCATGTGCTGCCTTCCTACCCCACAGTGAGTCCAAGCAGGGGAGGATGGCTGAGGGAGCGCGTGAGATGCTGAAAGAATGGGCGGCAGGAGCTATCTCCATTCCCCTCCCTTCAGCAGTCCGAGAAGCCACGAATGCGTGGTGATGATCCTAGGCATTTTCGCATGTTTGAGGCTTCTAGAGCTGCTGAGGGGAGGGGGAACGGGCGGCAAGAGCCTAGGATCATCGAATGGGGAGAAGCATTCAGGCCGGACGGAGCCTCCTAGAAGAACCGCTGCCACAGTCTTGCTGCTCCCACTGCGGGGGGCTGCATTGCGGGTGGGCAATGCCTCCCCGCTTCTCCGGCTGCTGCCAAGCTCCTGAGGCCCACGCCCACCTGGTCACATGGCTGGCAAGCCACACCCACAAAATAAGCCACGGCACAGAGTGGTAGTAAAAAACTTAGGAACCCGCCCCTGAGCCACAGGCCTACTTGTTGGTTCTTGCAGCTCACAATTGTACTAACCTGGGAAAAAGTCACCCCTTTTGGAGTGAGTAGAGTTCTCTCCAATTTCTAAAGAAAAATATCTGGTCTCCCGTGAACAATTTCTGCTGGAAACTATTGCCAAGTCTACATAACTAGCGCTTTTTACATCAGTCAAGCAGTCAATAATGAATATGGTTTGGCTGCAGCTGCCAATTGGTTTCTAAAAAGGGTATTTTATGTTATCAGGCTTTGGCAGTAAGTTCTATACTGTAATAATGCATTTTGTTTTTCCAGCAGTTTTTTTCTCTCACACAAAACTCTTTATTGAAGAAGCAGGTATATAAATGGGTCAACTGATTGAGTTTAGCGGATACCATAACATGACTGACTGGGCAAATTTAGCTTAACTCTGTGCATGATTGGATCTGTTTTCATCTAAATTTTATTATTGTGCATGCTCTGAAAATAAGTCAGACATACTTCAGAGAACTTGTCTAAGCACTTCTGAATTATCTTGAAATCATGTCCACCTCTTATAAAAACAACCCCGATTTTCAACCCCATGCATGTGCAGACATCTGCACATGCATGGAAAAAATGTGGCTGCTTTAATGAATCAACTCATTAAAACAGCCACATCTTAAGTATGACTGCTAATGTTGCCATTTTTTGAAGGTTGCCGAAATTCTGCAGGACTTCTGGAGTGCTTTCATAGCATACACACAGCCCTTATGCACTTTTAAGAACTTAAAGTTAAATCAATGAACTTTCACTAGATTATCCTCCAACACATTCCTCTTCATTGACAAGTTAACTGTGTTGTAAGAACATGTCGATGTATGCATGATGTATGCACGTTGATGTATGCATGAGACCATGTTCTCATTTATGCATGTTGTAAGAACATGTCGATGTATGCATGAGAACACTTTTCTGGAGCCATAATTCTTCTTCACTTCTATCCTTCATATCACTTTGGCCAATGACACATCCCAAAAAAAGAAAAACCCATCAAAAAGAGACCAGTTTGATACAGTGGTGAACATGCTGGCTTAGGAATCAGGAGGAACCAAGAGATTTTAGGTCCTGCCTTAGACATGAAAGCTAGCTGGGTGAGTTTGGTTCAGTCACTCTATCAGTCCTGCTCACCACCTAGGTTGTTGTGGGGATAAGATGAGGAAGGAGTATTAGGTTATTAATAAAAATGGTGGAATAAAAAAATCAATGTAAAAAAGTTAGGTATAGTACTGCATATCATTTGAGTGGCATGGTAGACTAGTGGTGAAGACCAGAGGTGGGATTCAGCAGGTTCTGACCAGTTCTAGAGAACCGGTAGCGGAAATTTTGAGTAGTTTGGAGAACCAGTAAATACCACCTCTGACTGACCCCACCCCCATCTATTCTCTGCTTCCCGAATCCCAGCTGATCAGGAGGGAATGGGGATTTTGCAGTAACATTCCCCTGGAGTGGGGAGGGAATGGAGATTTTACAGTATCCTCCCCCTGCCACGCCCACCACACCCACCATGCCACACCCACAGAACCGGTAGTAAAAAAAATTGAATCCCACCACTGGTGAAGACACTTGCCTCCCACTTGGAAGGTTGAGAGTTGAATTCTAGGTAGCAGCAGATATCTCTCTCTTAGGGTGCTGTGAATTCTGTGTGGCATCCCGAAGAGCATCCAGCCAGTAAATGCTCATCTCCATCCAGTCGCCCTGACTCTACCCCAAATTAAGGGATTACATGGTCATAAGAAAAGGAGTACTGTATTATCATTATTCAAGAAAGGGAAAATAGGTAAGCAGCTGGAAAAAGAGTTTGTTGACATCAGCTAGGAATGCTATCTGGTACATGAGGTTGGTAACCCAGGCCATATCAGTGAGCTGTGGATATTCCTGCCCTTTTTCATTCATAAGCAGCCTAATTTCATCCAAGCAGGGCTACAAATCTCTCCAGGACTCGTCCTCTGCTCAGCCACCGGACATTATTGTACATATTGTACAAGGAATAATGGATGGAAATTCATGGATCAAGGAGAGATTCAACCTGGAAATAAGAAGGAACTTTCTGACAGTGAGAGCAATCAACCAGTGGAACAGCTTGCCTTTGGAGGTTGTGAGAGCTCTAACACTTGAAACTTTCAAGAGGAAATTGGACTGCCATTTGTCGGAAATGGTGTAGGGACTCCTGCTTGAGCGGGGGGGCTGGACTAGATAACCTTCAAGGTCCCTTCCAACTCTGTTAATCTGAAAATCTGTATAAGTAAACAATCATACTGTGCCTGAACCTCCTCAAGAAGTGCTTTAAACTGTAGAAAATTCAGAGCACGAGTCATGATGTAATTCACCATTTTTGTGGCATCTTTGAGGACATCTTCAAATTTTTTGCTGCTTTCCCTGGCACAAAAGAGCTTCTTGATGTATAATACAATGGAACTGAATGACTCTATGCTTTGTTTCTTTAACAAACAACTGTATGAAACCAGATGTTGCCCCCACCATAGATGGTGCCCCATCACTAGTAATTGAAACCACTTTTTCTGGTCTTACGTCTTGTGACAAAAAAGCCTCCATCACAGCATTGTAGATATCTACCCCTTGTGTTCTTTCAGACAAAGACACCAGTTTCACCAGCTCTTCTCTCATGATGTCACCAACAGCATAACACAAAATTACTGCTAGCCTTGCATGATGGTTTAGAATAGAATAGAATAGAATAGAATAGAATAGAATAGAATAGAATAGAATAGAATAGAATAGAATAGAATAGAATAGAATAGAATAGAATAGAATTTGTCTTTACACATGCTCTCAGTGTACATAAAAGAAAAGATACATTTGTCAAGAATCATGAGGTAAAAAACACTTAATGGTTGTCATAGGGTTCAAGTAAGCAGTCAGGAAACAATCAATATTAATATAAATCATAAGGATACAAGCAACAAGTTTAAAGTGACCAGATATTTTTTTTTTTAAGCGGGACACAATTTGAGTTTTGCCCTCTACGCATGCGCAGAACGCTGCGCATGCGCAGAGGGCAAAAGACAGCGGCGTCCAGGCGGCCCTGCCTCCCCGTCCCCACACACACCCGGCGCCTTTGCAAAGCCCAGCCGACCTCGCAAGGCGGTTGTGCAAACGTTTTGCAGGAGCAGGCATCGCCCCCGAGCCCCGTTTCTGCAAAGAGGGGGGTGGCTGGGAAGCGATGCATGCAAAGCCGCCGGTGCATTTTTTTTTTTTTGCAGCGGCCGGAGAGGGTGGCTAGAAGTCTCCTGGCTGCACCGGTTGGATGCCGGCCTGCCGATTCGCCCATCCTTCCCACCCACCCAGCCAGCCCGACCCCGCCTCCCAGGGCCGTGGAAGCCCTGCCCGCTTTCCCTTCCTCACCTCCCCGCTTCTCTTTTATTTTTGCTTCGCGCCCAGCCGCTTCCCGGAGTCGGGGTTCGCTCCGCCGCCTTTGCAAGACCGCAAACTCGGGTCAAGCCTGGCGCGGCCGGAAGTAGAATGAGCGAGCGAGGGAAGGAAGGAGGGAATCGTACGGCTCCGCCCCGGTTGCACCAGCTGGCCACGCTATCTCTGTCGGGGCTGCAGCAACCCCAGGACCTCTTTCTCCAGGCACGGCTTCTGGATCCGGATTACTCTAAGGTGACCAGATGTCCCGATTTTGAGAGGGCCTGCCTCTGCTGCTGCTGCCCCTGCGGCTGGGCCCAACCTGGCCGTCCTCGAGTGCCTGCAGGCCGATTTTTTGAAAGAATGCCCTAGTCGGGCATTGTTTTAAAAAATCGGGACTTTTTAAGAGGGCGGGCGGGACGCGGGACAAATGGCGAAAAAGCGGGTGTGTCCCGCCAAAATCGGGACGTCTGGTCACCTTAAACAAGTTACAGTCATACAGTCATAAGTGGGAGGAGATGGGTGATAGGAACGATGAGAACAGATTTACATCTGTGCTTTCATCCAAGCACATGGAGTAACAGGCTGCCTTTTGTAAGTCAGTGGTGAGCTGATGACCAACATCACTTGCCATGTGCTGGACTCTATTTTTAACAGTATTTCTGCTAAGTGGCACCTCAGAGATGCGTTTCATAATTTTATCCCTTTTTGGGAAATCATGAAAGAGGGAATTACTCCCAGACAACATGGCCGCTTTGATAATATCCCCATCAGAGAGGGGCTTACCATGTTTTGCTAGGCACAGTGACATTTGAAAGCTGGCAGTTGTCAGATGATTTGTTCTGGACAGATAGTTGGAAAAACTAAGGGACTGGGAATGATATTTCCTCAATTTCCCTTCAGTAAACTCTTTTCTTTCAGTTGCACCAAGTTCAGCAACACTTTTGTGGTTGGTGTCAAAGCTCCGTCTGATACTTGATGTGCGACACACAACACTTTCGTTGCACAAAGTACATAACACTTTCCCACTGCGTTCAATCACCCCAAATGACTCTGTCCAGGCCTCTTGGAATGATCTTCCACTATCTGTCTTTGCTTTTTTTGCTGCACTCATTTTTGGGTATTCAAGACTTTTTGCAAAAATGCAAAAAAAAAAAAAAGAGAGAGAGAGAGAGACATCCAATACAAATCTATCCCGGTACCAAAAATAGCTAACTCTATTAGTTAACACTAAAGAAATCCCCTGAATCAACCAATGCACAGCCGTGATTCTCAGCTGGGGGTTCCTTTTGAATTTGCTGACCACCAGCGAGTGGGAGAAAGCAATTTCACAGAAGAGGGGATTTAGATTTAGATTTATTATTAGAGTTGGAAGGGACCTTGTAGGTCATCTAGTCCAACCCCCTGCTCAAGCAGGAATTCCGTGTGAACGATTGACAGTGTGAGCCTCCAAAGGTCTGAAAAATATATCATTGATTTTTATTTGGCATTTAAACTAGACATCCAATGTAAAAAAGTGTATCAAGGAAGGACTGGAAAGCCAGTTCATACTGAACTGTATTGGGTTTTTTGTTGTTATTTGAATAAAATGAAAAGAAATCCACTATTTGTACCTAGTGTGGAAAAAGAGATGAAATGGGTCATTCTCAACACTTGCATTCTCTACACTTAAAATTTCTAGATACCTTAAGTGTAGAGAATGCCCCATTTCTAATGTCACTAATAAATACATTTCATCTCTTTTTCCACACTTATTTATTTATTTAATAGACTTGTATGCCGCCCAACTCCCAAAGGGACTCTGGGCGGCTCACAGCATATTGAATAAAAAATCTAAAAAACAGTTAAAAGAATTAAAAGCAAAATTAAAACAATGTAAAAAATTAAAACATTTAAAAAACCACAATTTAAAAACCCAATAATTCACTAATGGGGCCAAGAATAATCGGTGCTGTATTAAAATCATTGGCCCCAGGCCTGTCGACAAAGCCATGTTTTTAATGCTTTTTTGAAGGCTGGCAGGGTGGGAATTATGCGGATCTTGGGGGGTAGTGTATTCCAGAGGGCCGGTGCCACCACAAAGAAGGCCCTTGTTCGTGGGCCCGCCAGCCGACATTGTTTGGCCCACGGGACCACCAGCAGACCAACTCTGTGGGCTCTAATCGGTCTTAGGGAGGTATGTTGGAGAAGGCGGTCTCGGAGGTAAACTGGTCCTAAGCCATGTAGGGCTTTAAAGGTAATCACCAACACCTTGAATTGCGCTTGGAGCCCTATGGGCAGCCAGTGCAGTTCGCGAAGGATGGGTGTCACATGGGTGTATCTAGGGACACCCATAACCACACGTGCCGCCGCATTCTGTTCTAGCTGCAGTCTCTGAATGTTCTTCAAGGGTAGCCCCATGTAGAGTGCGTTGTAATAGTAGAAACTTCTGTTTCTAGATCACAAAAATTAGCTTTTTCCATGTACCTGCGGGTGCGGTGCGGCGCCTGAGCGAGTGCAGGGCTGGGCTTCTTTGTGGGTGCATCCCGGGGCTGCGGGCAAGGAGTGCAGGGGCACTGGCTCCTCCTCCTCCTGCCAGCCTTGTGCTCCGGGCAGCGTCCAGCCAGCCAGCCAGCCATACCTGGCCTCCCCCTGCAGCAGCCCACATGGATCCTGGGCAGCGCAAATTCAGGGCCTTTCCTGGTGGTGGTGGTGGCAGTGGCGGTGTTAAAAGTTGCCAGGCGGCATGGAGGCAGGCAGGCGGACGAGGGCACCAGCTCCTTCTGCCAGCCTCGTGCTCCAGGAAGTGTCCAGCCAGCCAGCCAGCCAGCCATGACTGGCCTCCCCTGTGACAGCCCATGTGGATCCTGGGCAACGCAGCTTCGGGACCTTTCCTACCGCCGGCGGCAGCAGTGGCAGCGTTAAAAGCCATCGGGCAGCACTTAGGCAGGCAGGCAGGTGAGGGGCACCAGCTCCTCCTCTTCCCACCAGCCTCACACTCCAGCCAGCCAGCCACTATGCCTGGCCTCCCCTGCGGTAGCCCACGTGGATCCCAGGCAGCGCAGCTTTGGGGCCTTTCCTGGCGCCAGCGCCAGTGGTGGCAGTGTCGTCGTCATTGTTAAAAGCCACCGGGCGACACGTAGGCAGGCAGGCGAGTGAGGGGCACCAGCTCCTCCTCCTCCTGCCAGCCTCACACTCCGGGCAGCATCCATCCAGTCAGCCAGCCATGCCTGGCCTCCCCATGCAGCAGCCCATGTGGATCCTGGGCAGCACGGCTTCGGGGCATTTCATGGCAATGGTGGTGGCAGCATTAAAAGCTGCCGGGTGGCATGGAAGCCAGCAAGCAGGTACAGGGTGCCAGTTCCTCCTCCTCCTGTCAGCCTCAGTCCCGGCAGCATCCAATCAGCCAGCCAGCCATGCCTGGCCTTCCCCTGTGGCAGCCCACCTGGATCCCAGGCAGCGCAGCTTTGGGCCTTTCCTGGTGGTGGCATCGTCGGTGGTCGCTGTTGAGGCAGGCAGGCAGGCAGGCAGGCATAGGGAGTGACTGGCAGCAGCACTCCTGGCTGGCTGGCAAGGGGGTGGATGTCCCGGGGCTGCATGCAGGCATCACTGGCAAGCAAGCGGGCAAGGAGCAGAAGCAGCTGGGCTGCATGGTCCAGGCGAGTGGTGACGGCAAGCAAGTGAGTGCGTGGGGGGGTGTCACACAGTCACTCAGACAGCAACTTACCCAAAATTAGGCAGGCAATGGCAGTCAAGCAGGTGTGGAGTGGGAGCAGCTGGGCCAGGGCCACGTGGTCCAGGCAAACAGCGACGGGAAGCAAGCGAGGAGCGGGTGTGGGCGAGGAACCAGACAGCAGCCAAAGAACAGTTGGGCAGCCGGGTTGGCTCTGGCGAGCAGCCAACATGGGCAAGGCGAGATAAGCAGGGGTGGGGCGGGGCCATCCAGTAGTGCGATCAGCCAATTCGCTGAACTGGGCAAAAAGTTAACAACCGGTTCGGCTGTTTTTTTGGAAATGGAGGGCAGTGTTGACCAGAAAGCAACTTGCCGTGGCGACGGCGCACGTGCCCACAGAGAAGGTTCTGCGTGCCACCTCTGCCACGCGTGCCATAGGTTCGCTATCAGGGCTCTAGAGTGTTAAGGCTTCATAGGGATAAACCAAAGGCAATTTTTTTTAACCAAGGCTTAGATTACAACAATTATAATATCTAACACTTTGGCAACATTTTGACTTCAACTTTCCTATTTCTGGATTGGCAATAGCTGGAGATAGAAAAGTTTTATGTCTGTTTTTTTTAAGGATTTCAATATTGCTGATTCCACAAAATCCCCTGCCCCTAATGAGAGAACTTTTCTAATGACTAAGGGCTTTTCTAAATTAAAAGTAAAACGCTTATTGCTGAGATACCCTGCTATTCTGATTATTGTGCCATTTCCCCCTTGGATTCAAAAATGTTAACTCCTGTAGAAAATGATCTTGGGGAAGCTGCAATCAATCTGCACTATAAGCCCTTTATGGGCCTGACAATTTGGTCATTTGGCAGCCGAGAAAGTTCTTTTTACTTGATTACTTACACTGTTGATAATTGCCATGGCTTTCTGGCAGCACTGAACGGTTATTTTGCAAATTGCTCCTGAAAGTGTGTAACTCCCCAATCCTTGCCAAAGCTCCCATTGGATTAAAAAAAAATTCTTTTACATAATAGCTAGGAATGTTGACACTCAAACAGGATCCTTAGAAGACCTATTCAGAGTGCTTCAAACTTATAATTTGGGAGAGGCAACGTATTACCCAGCACCGGAACTGCTTCTTCTGAGCTATAGGATAAGTGTGAACTCAAGGCGTTCCCCTTCAACTTTTACCACAGAATGACAGAGTTGGAAGGGACCTTGGAGGTCTTCTAGTCCAACTCCCTGCTGAAGCAGGAAACCCAGCGGTGAAATCTACTTACCTTCCCTACCGGTTTGGAAGCTGCGTGATTTGCGCTTTTTCACCCTTTCCACATGCGCAGAGGGTTAAAAAACAAAAATGGCGGCATCCGGGCGGGTGGGCGGAGCCTCACGCTGCCACTGCTACCGGTTCTCCAAAACATCGGTGGCCGCTGCTACCGGTACGCCCAAACCGGGCTGAACCGGTAGCATTTCACCCCTGAGGAAACCCTATATCCTTTCAGACAAATGATCGTCCAATCGTCAAATGTCCCACTATAATATTATCCATGAATCAGGAGAATAGGAATTTTTCAGGAACAGCCATCTTTTACTTTCTATGGAACATGTAGAAAAAAAACCTAGACAAAATACTGATTTGTGGTTCCAGCAAACCATGGCTACCTGTTTTCAGAGATACAATGAGATTAATGCTTCATAGGATCAGATGCTTGTACAGTGTCCTACAATTGTTCTATTTGGAGAAGAAGTTATTACATGTTATCAACTGAACAGTGAGACAAGATTTAATATTCCGAGATGTTGGTTTTCTTTTGAATGATATGTCTATCGCAAGAAAATTGATATCTGGACAAAGAATGTGGATTTGCTGTCCCCTGCTTACTACTAAAAGACTTATGTTACAGCAGTGGAAAGATAAAACATGTGGGCCCTGCTCAGAGGTGGGTTCCTGCTGGTTCGGACCGGTTCTATGGAACTGGTAGTAACTTGGTGGCCTGGGTTGCTAGAACTAGCAGCGACCCAGGCCTGCCACACCCACGAACCGGCTCTCTCGGTGGCGCCATAGGTGCCGCCATCTTGTTTTTTGCTTCTGCGCATGCACAGAAGCTGTGTTTTTAGCATTGGGCATGCACGCGCCCACGCGTCGCATCAGGAAGCGAATCAGCAGCGAGGAAAATTAGAACCCACCCCTGGCTCTGCTATTCAGTAGTCTACAGAATTAAGCAACAGACAAATTTATTTTTGTTAAAGATTATCTATGGTTGATTATAATGAAATACAATCGCCTTCCACCAAAATGCTTATGCAGCATTTTTATATGGGTACGGGTAGTCCTCGCACTTACAGCCATTTGTTTAGTGACCATTCAAAATTACAGCAGCACTGAAAAAAGTGACTTATGACCATTTTTCACATTTACAACTGTTGCAGCATCTCCATGGTCACATGATCAAAATTCAGACGCTTGTCGACCGGCTCATATTTACGATGGTTGCAGGGTCTCTCGGGGTGATGTGATCCCCTTTTGCGACCTTCTGACCAGCAAAGTCAATGGAGAAGCCGGATTCACTTAACAACTATGTTACTAACTTAACAGCTGCAGTGATTCCCTTAACAACTGTGGCAAGAAAGGTTGTAAAATGAGGCAAAATTCACTTAATAACTGTCTCGCTTAGCAACAAAATGTTTGGGCTCAAATGTGGTCATAAGTCGAGGACTACCTGTCTATATATTTATTGCCTTGTAAGCCTCTTTGCTTTTTAATTTTATTTTCTTCATAACTCTCTGTATTGTTTACTTTTTAAAAAGCTGATGTTTGCATTCGATTCTACAAACACACATATACGCATACTTCCTCCCCCTCACTGTATCATTCTAAAGATTTCTTGAGATGACAAGAAAGAAAATGCTTGATTCATACAACCTTTCCAAGTTTCTTGGTGTTACTGTTAACTGGCCAAGTATCTCAGCTGTGTATATTGATTTTTGGATGCTTTTATTGGTTTTTAATGGCTTTCTATTGTTTTTATACTTTCGGCATTGTAAAGCACCCAGCGTCATGGATTGAGATGAGCAGTTACAAAAACTGAATAAATAAATACATAAAACTTGCAAGGAATCTTTGATCTCTTATCACAAAACAGGGCACTATTGCCTTTATAACCTTTATAACCTGTAACTTGTTGCTTGTATCCTTACAATTTATATTGATTGTTTCCTAGTATGATTTGATTGCTTAGTTGTACCCTATGACTATCATTAAGTATTGTACCTTATGATTCTTGATGAATGTATCTTGTCTTTTATGTACACTGAGAGCATATGCACCAAAGACAAATTCCTTGTGTCACACTTGGCCAGTAAAGAATTCTAATTCTAATTCTAATTTTGATCACATCACCGGAGCCCAATTCAATTTCTGTAGTTTTATGGGTTCAGCCATAGGATCTAGTTCCCAATAGTCAGTTCTGGCTCGACCACAGGCAGTTGCCCTACGGACAACAATGGAATTCATTTCATTTCAGGGTTGGAATGAGATTTACAGAGTCTGTTGTCAGCCAATTCACAGATGGAAAGTAAAGACCGTATCTATAAAATATATGGTACTGTAATGGGATAGAGTTAGAAATGTAGTTATTGTTGATATATAATAATGGTAGTTATAATAACAGTAGTTATATGGGACATATTATCAGCTGGTATATGTCCAGTGGTGGGATCCTGCCAGTTTAACAACCGGTTCGGTGATTGCGCGCAGTTTTATGAAAACTTAACTTCCGCGTTACTGCTGGGGAGAAACACAGCTGAGGCGCGGCAATCCGCTCTGCCACATGAATCAGCTGAGAAGATATAGGTCAGTAAAGCGCAGGAGCGGGCAGGCCCACCTGATTGTTGGAGCGAACTGGTTCGCTCCCAGCTGAGCGTCGGAGCATCCGCTTCTCCCAAACCGGTCTGAACCGGTAGAATCCCACCCTGATATGTCTATGGCAGCGGTTCCCAACCTGGGGGTCGTGACCCCTTTGGGGGTCGAACGACCATTTCCAAGGGGTCGCCCCGGCATCCTCAGCTCCCTCCCCACTGCCACAAGCCTGGCCATATCGCGCCCCAAAACCGACGCCCCGCGACCCACCCCGCCGCCGCCATTTGGGTTCTTTTACCCTCTGCGCATGCGCAAAGCATTCTGCGCATGCGCAGAGGGTAAAAGAACCCAAATGGCGGCGTCCGGGCAAAGTCTCCAGATCTGGGTGAGGTCTCCGCTCACTTCGCGTGTTGCCTCTGGGAGCTTTTCGAGCCCCGTCGCGAAAGGCGTGCGCGACTTTGGTGGGGCCGGGACAGGCAGCTGCCCGGAGAGAGCCACCCCCTTCGCCCCGAACACTACAGGTAGATGGGAGAGACTCTGCAAAGGGGATGGCTCTCTCCGGGCAGCCGCCTATCCCAGCACCTCCGAAGTCGCGCACGCCTTTTGCGACGGGGCTCGAAAAGCTCCCAGAGGCAACACGCGAAGCGAGCGGAGACCTCGCCCGGATCTGGAGACTTCGCCCGGACGCTGCCATTTGGGTTCTTTTACCCTCTGCGCATGCGCAGAATGCTTTGCGCATGCGCAGAGGGTAAAAGAACCCAAATGGTGCTGGCGGGGTGGGTCGTGGTGGGGGCACGGGGGCAGGGGGCGGGTCGCGGCATTAGGAAGGTTGGGAACCACTGGTCTATGGAGTTTCTCAGTCATCCAGGTCATGGTTGTCCCAAAAGTGCTCTTATTTTTTTTCAAGAGGCAACTGGACTTTCTTGTTTTTCTTTGAAGGCATTTTGCTTCTCATCCAAGAAGCTTCTTCAGCTCTGACTGGATGGTGGAGAACGGAAGTTGGCATTTCAGCCAATGGGAACATCTTTCCAGAGTTATTTCCAGAGTAAAAGGCAGATGGGTAAAAAAAAGAACAAAATCTGAACTTAAATTTTAATATAGTAATCTAGATGATCAAATTCTGCACGACAATCCAGTAATCTTGGACACTGTAGCTTATTAAATGATAATACTCATTCAAGTATGTCTCTATTGCTGTATGGTTCTGTCCAGCAGGACAGGACATCTGTGTTTATGAATTAGTTATAATGAAAGGAACTAATATAACTATTAGTTACAATGAAAGGAACTAAACCTTCAAAGTGGCTCAGTATAATTAACTTACAAAGAATTCCTTCACAATGACATTACTCTGCCGGGAAAAAAAAGATGAACACATTGTACAGCAACTACTGTCTTAAACAAGGTAAGTCCATATAGGTAGTCCTTGACTTATGACTGCTCGCTTAATGACTGCATCAGGGAGAACAGGGATGGGGATGGTTAAGCAGGGTGATCACAGAGGGTGCCTCCATTACGGTCATATGTCAAGGACTACCTGTATATGCTGTCATAAAACTACCACGGGATTGATTTTCCTGGAAGATTCTATAGCTGATGCATAAATGCTGAAGGGATAATATCATCTGTAATCTTTATAAGACCCATCTTGCTGGCCAAGTTTAACCTTCCCATATAATACAGAAGCTTCTTGGCCAATGCAATAGAATATTAGCTGTTTTCTTTGTCAACCTAAACAGTCTTTTACATTAGCAAAGGGAGTGTATATATACCAGGGGTGAAATTCAATTTTTTTCCCTACCGGTTCTGTGGGCGCGGCTTGGTGGGCATGGCAGGGGAAGGATATTGCAAAATCCCCATTCCCTCCCCACCAAGGGGATGCTTTTGAAGATGGTTGCATTACAGATAAATATGTAGTAATGGAAACTATGCTTTAAAATGTTGGCTCTAGTAGGTACGAACTGTTAAAGTGAACTGAATCTCTGTATGCGCATATTTCTTTTGAATTACTCAGCTAAATTGTTTGGCACAATAACTGTTGAATTTGGTTGCTGACACAGCACTTGTCTACACTTTGAAACATCTGTATTCCTTCATAGTTAGGGTACCATGTAGCATAATACCAATATAACAATGCTTATAAGAAATAAATGAGATATATCAGTGACCACTTTATTAATTATGAATCTTCCCATCTGCTCCGGTCATCAACAGAAGGCTTGTTGAAAGGTTTAGCCCCCACGGGGAGTAAGAAGTTTGAACCAGAAGGCAGGCCTTTTCTGTACAGCCCTAATTTCTATTCAGGAAAGGAATTTATAGTCCCTAGGTCAGTGATGGCGAACCTATGGCACGCATGCCACAGGTGGCACACGGAGCCAGATAATAAATGGAAAACACAGCACTCCCCCACAATTTTTTACTTTCTAAGAATGCTTCTGCAGTCGTGTGGGATCTGTAGGTGTTAGGAATATATACAGCGCTAGTGTTCTGCCCCAGCTGTGGACCAGAGAAAACGTAGCACACATGCAGTTTGTTCAAACCTATATTTAATTGATTAACTTAGTTTATTAACTACCAATAACTGGCTTAGTAGTATTCACACACAAACAAGTCTTAAAGCAGTCTTTTCTTGAAAAAAACAGCTGTTAATTATATGGCATTAACAGCTGACATAAGTCCATAAAGTCATAAAGCAAAGATAAGTAATTAGTCCTGGATATCTCAGGAAGCTTACAGAGGTTGGCAAGATGTCTGGAATCAGTCTACAAGAAGTAAGCCAAAACAGATAAGCCGAGCAGAGGTTTTCCAAACAAGAGGCACATGAATGAACAAACTACCAAACGAGTTGTTTCCTGCAGAGTTTTTTCCGTCTGCGTCATTCCTTAAGTAGGCTTGGGGAGTGGCCAATTAGCCCCAAGCCTACTCCTGAGGAGACCTCCTCCTGAGTAGCCATTCCTGCCTTTTGGCAGCTCTGCGTGCCCGTGCATTAAGAAGAGGCTCCTCCTCTTCTTCCTCATCACTGATGTGAGGTGCTGGAGGTTCCGAAGGCCCTGGCTGAACCTCTGCCTCTGGCACCGAGTCCTCACCAGCCTCCTCACTGTCCGACTCAGGTGTCAGCTGCACAGGCTGCTTGCACATCACCTCATCAGCCTCATCTCAGATGGGCTCTGCTACTAGCTGCATGGACTGCTGGCGGGTCACAACAGCTAGAGGAAAAACCTTTGCACTGCCTCAAATTTCCAGATTATTTAATAATTAAACTCAATAAAGACACCATCAAATCAATAAAGACACCATCAAATAAACATCAGACCGAATCTGGAGTTTTGTGAGTGCTAAAGAAGAGGGTATGAGATTGTACCCCTGGGAGGATCTAGGAAGCAATTCTTTTCCCCAGCATTAGTCTACAATAGATAGAAACCTTCATTATAGGGACATGAACGCAATTGGAATGGTTTGGAAAGTCCCATGTAGTGAATGCAACCATATGCCCTCAATGTCTATGGAGATTCTCAGTCATCCAGGTCATGGTTGTCCCAAAGGTGCTTTTTTCAAGAGGCAACTGGACTTTCCGGTTTTTTTATTGAAGATATTTCGCTTCTCAGAGCTGAGGAAGCTTCTTGGATGAGAAGCGAAACTTCTTCAAAGAAAAACCAGAAAGTCCAGTTGCCTCTTGAAAAAAGCACCTTTGGGACAACCATGACCTAGATGACTGAGAATCTCCATAGACATTGAGGGCACATGGTTGCATTCACTACATTTGCCTCTTGAAAAAAAAAAGCACTTTTGGGACATGTGCCCTCAAAACCATCAATGCTTCATTTATTCCATTCAGGATGCTTGTAGGAATTAACATACAATTCCCTGTCTGTTACTCAAACTACAAAGTACAGTAAACAATAATACTTTGGATTCAGGGCCATCTTAACACCCAGATACTGTTAAGTAGCAATAGCAATAGCAATAGCACTTAGACTTATATACCGCTTCATAGTGCTTTACAGCCCTCTCTAAGCGGTTTACAGAGTTCAGCATATTGCCCCTAACAATCTGGGTCCTCATTTTACCCACCTCGGAAGGATGGAAGGCTGAGTCAACCTTGAGCCGGTGAGATTTGAACAGCTGAACTGCTGAACTAGCAATCAGCTGAAGGTTGCAATGCTGCTTTTAACCACTGCGCCACCTCGGCTCCTAGGCACCTTCCTTGTTCAAGAATAATGAAGAAATGCTTTCATTGGGCTTTTTTTCTTTTTCTTTTTCAAGGGGATTCATGAACTTGATACTGAGGTGTTGATAATTTGTGGCTTCAACTATCTTGACAATAGCCTTGGTCCTTTTATTTCCAATCAGAAGTTTGAAGCTGCTTC